>CM046034.1:65522658-66122658 GCA_025215565.1 Flaveria ramosissima | reverse complement strand
ACACTTAATAATTATGCTTTTTTGTTAATTTGATAAAAGGAAAATGGTTAAATACTACCCCAGGTGTTTTTGTTTCGTAAGTTATCAGATGTTGCCTCTTACAAGAATTTTTGTTTCGTAAGTTATTAGATGTTGCCTCTTACAAGAATTTTTGTTTCGTAAGTTATTAGATGTTGCCTCTTACAAGAATGTTGACACAAACCGCTTGGTATGAAGCCTTTAGAGAAGTCAATGCAGAAACTTGACATTGTCATTCTTAAAGAGTTCTCGGCAATTTATGTTTTTGGAGGTGGTTCCCATTGAGCAAAGCATTGGTGATCATTCATGATCAGGTTATGTAGTCTTTCTCTTTTATCTATTTCATTAGATTCAATGATTTGTGTTTTGCATTTGGTGTGTTTTACGTTTATCTTGTTAGGTAGGATCAACTTAGGTTAAATGCATGCATATTAGAATTTTGTTTCTTGATCTTTGTCTTTTGTTGGTAATGATTTTAATGGTTAGGCATGATTGAAGTTAATTGTAATGATGTTCCTTGAATTAGAGTTGAAACTATATGGGAAATGATAGGTAGTTGGCATGTTAATACTTACACATGGATTGGATCTATGCGGAGGAAAATGCAAAATATATTTGATTTGTTGGTAGACTCAACCCAAAGAAAGAACCCTAATGTCCTTCGTGTAAATTAACTAATATAAGGATATGTGTTTAGCTTCCCATCTTAATATACATGGTTAAGAAACTAAGTCCTGATCATAATAGGTTACAAGTCAGGATTCTCTTTCACAATCCTTATGCTGGTATTAAGCATGAATGGATATATATATATATATATATATATATATACATATATATATATACATATATATATATATACATATATATATATATATACATATATATATATATATATATATATATATATATATATATATATATATATATATATATATATATATATATATATATATATATATATATATATATATATATATATATATAGAATGACATTCAATTGAGAACCATAAATTTGTAAAGAACCAGAAAGAACCACTTAAATTCTTATACTATTTATTATATAAATATATCAAAATGTTTGTAATTTTACTACTTTTAAGATATATTTTTAAAAATCACGATATCTATAGTCTTTTGATAATGTGCATCAATGCACACACATTGTATTGCATATATGAACATTTTAAAGTTTTTCTAAAAAAATTGAGGAGAGAGGAGTTAAAATGAAATAAACGATTAAAAATTATAATCAAACCATCATCTTTTAGTATTACTAATTTTATCGAGGTGTTATGTCCATTGCTTATGTGGTTCTTAGTAGTTTTTTACATATTTATAGTTCTCAATAGAATGCTTCCATATATATATATATATATATATATATATATATATACATATATATATATATACATATATATATATATATATATATATACATATATATATATATATATATATATATATATATATATGTATACATATATGTATACATACATACATATATATGTATACATACATACACATATATATGTATACATACATACACATATATATGTATACATACATACACATATATATGTATACATACATATACATATGTATATATATATATATATGTATATATATATATATATATGTATATATATATATATATGTATATATATATATATATGTATATGTAATATATATATATGTATATGTAATATATGTAATATATATATGTAATATATATATGTATATATATATATATATGTATATATATATATATATATATATATATATAAAGGAAAAAAATGCCACCGTGGTTATTGAGGATCAGAAAATCAAAATAGGGCGTTTAAGACCCGAAAATCATCAATATGATCCTCATAACCTTAAGGTACCTTAAATACTCACTGTGTCATTATGCTGGTTTTAAGCATGAATGGATGGATATAAATAATGAAAAAAATCACTAACGTTATTGAGGATCAGAAAATCAAAATAGGGCGTTTAAGACCCGAAAATCATTACTATGATCCTCATAACCTTAAGGTACCTTAAATACTCATTGTGTCATTATGCTGGTATTAAGCATGAATGGATGTATATAAAAAATGAAAAAATCACTGCCGTTATTGAGGATCAGAAAATCAAAATAGGGCGTTTAAGACCCGAATATCATCAATATGATCCTCATAACCTTTAGGCGCCTTAATCACTCATTGTGTCATTATTAGAGGTGCATGGCAAAGTCAAATTGTGGTTTGGTGAGTTCTAAAAAACCTCGAGGTTGGGTAGGTTTGACTGTGTATGTTAGGTGTGGGGACAATTAAACCATCATGGTAAATATAAATAAAAATTCAACAGCACAAGGCATTAGTTGGGACTAAATAGGGTATGGATTTTAAAGGACAATATACCAACAATCAAGGTTAGAGCATTAGTACTTTTCCTTGGTGAAATGAGGTGTGAGAAAGGCATCATATGGTTCTATTATTTCCTGATTATAATTTTCTCATGTGTGATTATGTGGCCCTGGTAGTATTGAACATTTCTTACATGTTAAGCATCAAACTTCCATGTGAAAGCAAAAAAGGATGGGTTTTCTTTAATTTTAATGTTTTTACGAATTTGTGCATTTAGAATGTCAGATATGGCCTCATCCTTTGTCCATATCTTAGTTAGTCTTCTATATTTGTCTCTCAAATAGCTTGTAGCCTAAGATTACAAGTGAAAAAGAGGTGCCACCATTGCTGTCACAAAAGAAAAGTATGATCTTTGTTTTTTATATGTCAGGTGATAAGGATGATCGGTGTCATTATGGTGACATTACGCTTGATCTTGTGGGACCATTTCTAGCTGGCCTACTTGAACAGGTGAGTTATTATATTAGTAGGCATCAATATATAATAGATTGTTATCTATTGTGTTAATGCAGCTCTTTCACAACTTAACGTGAGACGTAAGAGGTTATGTATGAAAGCTAATTAAAATTCAAGTTTTTTAAGTGTGTATTGCTTCGTGTTTTCTATTATCTTGTTTCTTTAATTTGCAGTGTGTAGACAATTTGAAGGATGATAATATGCAACAAAAGCAAAACGATTATATTGAATATTCCCTTTGCTAGTGTCCAACCAGACAAACTGCAACAATATGGTGCAACTATCCAACAAAAATACATCTATGAAAAGGTTTCTTGTCAAGGTTTGTCACTACCACCCTTGTTTTTCTTTTATTAATTTTCTAACCATAGTTGTCAATAGCGAATAACGGTAAATAGCGACAAGCCACCTATATGCTACATAGCTAATAGCGGTAAATAGCGACCGCTATTTCGTATTTAGCGATTAACTAGGATAATATGTAATAATGTTTTACATTTAATAAATAAGCATGTTTAGCAATAAAGTAGTAGAAAAATCTAAGCAAACACCACCTAAATAACTAAAACACTCTATTACTAATCATCTAAATCTCATATTTACACAATTTGGTGTCTTAATTTTATAATTAAAATAAAAAATAAAATAAATATCGCTATCATGCCGCTAACCAACTTATAGCGCCACTGCAGCTGTACGCGACGTAGCGCGCTATAGCGGGTGCTACGGTCGCTATTGACAACAGGGTTTCTAACCAACTTAAGTACTAGACCACAGGTCCCATGATGGTCAGTTAGGATCGTTAACGGTTTGGTTTGGCCATTTTGAATAAATTTGGGCTGAAGCGCTAACTATGATTTCAGCCAATGACAAGCAAAAGTGGTGGGATTAGTCTGTGATTACAACATAAAATATCAGGTAATAAGGTTGTGTAATTTAATGAACATTCAATCACTCTCTAAATGGAGGAAGTTTGTGATTATAGTTCTTAAATTGCTTAATTTAATCATTACTTTCGAATTTAAGATATTGCCCTCATCAATCGTAAATAAATTAGTAATCTTCCATCCTTTTATCTCAAATTGGATGTGGCCTTAGATTACATAAGGTAATAAGTTGTGTAATTGCTTAAGAAAAAAACACCATTTTTTTACCCCACCCGACCCAAACCAAGCATTTTGCCAAAGACCCCTGCCTGGGGAAGGAAGGAGATTGGAAATTGAGCTGCTAAAGGTACGGTTCACTCAACTTTTATTTACTGTGTAATTTGTTAGACACCAATTGGGGGTAACGATCGTTTTCCCCCGTTTTCTTAATTACATTTTCATGTTTTTGTTCTTCTATGATATATTTGGTCCGGGTTATAGTACAAAACAAGATCTTTTGATGTCAAACTTCAATACTCTTTCTACTGTTAATGTAAAAAGGTTTTATGTCACCATGTTTTAGATGATGACAGTAAATGAAGTGTCCCCTTAACTCGTATTATCTTCAATCCCTGCAAGTCATTACAAATGGTGAAGTGATAGAATATTATGTCTGGCTCTTACATCTTCTGGCCATGGACGATGCAATTAGGAAGGTATGATTGATAAAGAGAAGCATACTATCTCCAAATAGAAAATATATTCTATTAATTGATACCATTCACTCTACTAGACAACAAAGGTTGTTGGTTATATAAAAGATAAATGCTATTTGAGGGTTGGAGAGTATTAAACATAAAAGGCATACTACTATAGGATATGGGTACAACTTATTTGTTATTGTATGTGTTTGCCTTTGGTGTTGCCTAGATTTTCTTGTTATCTTTTAAATTTTTATTTTTACTCACTACTTTTGTTATGTGCTCATGGTTGGAGGACTGAAGAACGAGGATGTGCAGGATCATTATGGCAACAAGAGGATTGCTCTTGTGTGTCCATTGCTTTGTGATTTATTTCATATAGGGAGTTATTGTATTAGTAGGCATATAACTTAGACCATGAATTCCCTCTCAAGATTGGGAACTTATTAGCTTATTAGCAGGTCTCTTCAAAGGAGCTTGGCCTGCAGAATGCGTGTGAGTACCCAAATTGCTTTGCATTAAGGTTTTCTTTGTTTTTCTTTTTAATTATTCTAGAATATGATTATTTTCTTATACATGTTATTTTTGTTTTCACATGTATAATTTTCCTTATAAATCTGTTTGGTTGTCCTCTTTGGTTGAACTAAGAGACAAATTTGGGATTGATGATAATTCAAGAACCTTCAAGACTCGCTTGCCACTATGTTAGTAGAAGGTAAAGTTAATTATTCTCTTAACCTTGTAGTAGTTGTGTATATTCAAGTGTTACTTTACTATGTTAAAGTGTGATTTCAGTAAATCAAAATATATTCTTCAACTCATGGGTCGGCGTATTTACACGGCATTGTTCACACATGTGTAAATCAGAATTCATTCCTCATGATGAAGATCTTAGCCTTGTGCTTTTGATATTAATTTTGCTAAGCTTTTTGTAGGCGAGGAAGCTTATGTGACCGCAGTTATTGCTTGCTTACAAATGAGGCTTTTCATACCTGACAAATGAGGTTGGTAACACTCACGCATCCCTAATTTTTCTAAGTGGATCAGGTAACCCGTCTTTTTCCCCATTTTTCTAAGTTGATTTTTGCTATATGTTGATTGTATAATTACTTAAGAGAAAAGGGAAAATGTCAAATAATAGCAACCAAGTTTCAAAAGTGTTCTAAATTGATCACTCTTGCATATTTTTTTATTTAAATTAAACTATCAAATCGAGTCATCATCAAAAAAATTTTTATGTCAAGAAAGTAATTGAAGAGAAGATGTGAGGGTTGGAATTTTTAATATATGACATATAAAAAATAATCATGTTAATTATATTAAAAAAATAAAAAAAATTATCTTAAATTCTCGTCACGTTCCACATCAGAATAAAAAAGAATAAAAAAATATTTTTCTAATTGAAACAAAAAGAAAAACATGCTAAAAACATGTTAAGACTTGTAATTTAAATAAAATATAAAAGTTAAGTGACCTAATTGGAACATTTTTGAAAGTTGGTTGCTATTTTACAAAGTTTCCACAAAGAGAAAAAACACATAGAGAAGGTACACATAGAGGAAGGTGAATATGTGTACCGAACCAAAAGACCATTTTTGAACGAGGTAGAAGCCTACCCGACTCATAGAGCAAGAGACTTAGATTATAAAAGGACATATAGGCTAAAGGATGCTATAACATAAAGCTTAAATTTTAAAGGCTATAAATCCCAACTCGTGAGATCCGTAAGCATGAAAGTCATAAAATGTGATGCCTATAAATGTGTCTCTAAAGAATGAAGTATAAAGCCCTAAGAGACCTAAGAGACCTATATGGCTAATAGGCAGGGCGTGATTGTAGGCTTAATAATTATGTTTGTGCTATTAAATGATTCTTAAATTTTAAAAAATGGTTAAATTCATAAAAAATCAGACTTTAAGATTACTAAAGTTATTTTAGTTGTTTGTAGACTTATTCCCACAATCACGATCGTTCAAATTCAAATATTATAAAATTCCAAAATTTCCCCTTATAATCACATAGTATATTATAAATAACCAATTTAATAAAAATTTGTATTTCTTTTGATCTAGATGATGATTGATGTTCATACTTTATATTTTTAAAAATTATACGTTCTCAAAATTCCACTTTTCAATCATTACTTGATAACATATTTAAATTAATTCAGTTCTAGTACAATTTACACGTGTAACTTGAGTTTTCAAGCAACCTTTAGGTTGTTTATAGCTTTGTTGTCATGGTTTTCATGTTGATGGTTTAGGGAACATGTTTGATCATCTAGAACATCCCAAATATATAGTCTAGTATGTTACGGGATACAAAGGGTGATCAAATGTATGAATGATTATGGTTAGCATAAGAGCTTTAGGTGAGGTTGTATATCCTGGTTATTTTGCTTAGGTGACGAGTTTGATCCTAGAACAACTTTAGCCATATAAAATGAATATTTTTTAGGTTGGGGGGATTATGTTCTGAAATTACATTTTTAGTAGCTTTTGATCACTTTGTCATGTTTTCTTTTTAAGTTATCTTAATTTTTTTTTCATTTGATATAAAAAGGGAATCTGAGTTGTCCCAATAGCCTCTACACATCCTTTTTATGCCCAATTGAAGGTGAGTTTTTATCCTTGTCAAAAAATGTTGCTTCTATCAAAATACTTGGCACTTTTCAAGAACTTTTGTGTCCAAACAATATATTGTTTCACTAACATACCATTTTTATACATATAAAAGGATTTTGGAGGTTTTATGATCTAAAAGGATGATCCCGGGTAGCCTAGACAAACAGCTTAAAAGATAGCATAACTATATATCTAATAGGTCAAACGGGTAAGCTATATAAATATCTTAAAAGATAACGGACCGGGTGTTCAAACGGAGGTAAAGTGAACAAAAGTGCTTTTCATAAAACCTCCTACTCCTTTAATTCAAAAAGATGGATTGATATTGAATAATATATTTTTCATCATATATATCAGTAACACGTCTGGTAAACATGAATCAAGTGGTCCATGTGTCAATAAACATCATAATATAGGATGTTGAAATAATATATTTTTAATCATATATTTGATGTTTATGGTTTTATATATGGAGGCCTTTTCAATGCTTGAGAGGTTTATAAGATTAGTGTGTGTTTAATTAAGGTAGTTGATAAGACACTAGAAACTTCAAATTGAATACACGGAAAACAAGAACGATAGTCGACTTGGTTCAAGAGGGGCTAGTCTCCGATTAGAAGGAAATACCTGTACTGATAACATAAACTTCCTTGCCTAAACAATGAACATTGGGTTGGGGAGGGCTAGGCCCAACCCATACCCGTTGGACACGTATCACTTCTTTCTCTCCGGATAAACGACTTGTCCTCGAGTCGAAGAGAAGGTAACACTAACGAGGGTGACTTCCAGGCGGAAATTTTCTAAAGGGGCTCATTGCGTGGATGCTAGAATGTTGTTGAGTTTTGGGTACCCGTTGCAAACCCTACAACTTATAATATTGACCTAAGTACTCACATGTTTGCCCCACCATCCCAAATGGTACAAAAGTGGCTTTGATACCATTTGTAACAACCGGTCCTTCATACCACTAGTATTATACAACTTATAATATTGACCTAAGTACTCACATGTTTGCCCCACCATCCCAAATGGTACAAAAGTGGCTTTGATACCATTTGTAACAACCGGTCCTTCATACCACTAGTATTATCTGATTTTCTCATGAGTAGCTTATGGATTTGGTTTTTGATTTAATATCTATAATAGTGACACGTCAGCAATTACGGGGTGGGGTGTTACTGTGGTTGCAGTTGTGTGAGGGGAACGTGGGTGGATGGGCTGGGTTTTAATAGTTTAGTTTTATTCCATCAACCTAACTTTTAATAAATCTAAATCTATCTATCTATCTATCTATACTAATAAAAAAAGATTTTTGGAAACTATATGGCACAATTCTAGGCCTTCTAAGACTGTACGTAGTGGGGATATGGGTAGCGCCAAAGCTGCTGATGTGGCTTGGGAATGTTGTGCCAAAACCACTACAAGGATGGTAAAAAGGGGCGCCAAAGGGTTCCACGCCAAACCCTTAGCGGGCATGAAATCTCCAAGCATTCAGTTCATGATTTCTACCCAAATATAAGTAGGTGCCATAGAAACACAAATGTATGCTTCTGCCTGCATCTTCACACCCACATGTTACTTCAATTTCTTTATAACCTCAAAGATCTGATCTTCTTCATCAAGATCTTCATTCCTTCATTCCTGTTGAACTTTTGGATGTTTTGATTTGGTGTGTTGTAATTGGGGTTACGGTTTTTTGTTCATGTGGTTTCCCGTTGTCAAGAGTTGATATGGCAAATGTCGGGGAAGAAGAGGAATACGAAGGTGATCCGGAGCAAGCGAAGCTTTCTCTGAAGATGCGGCGGAGGTAGGGAGGTGGGAAGGCAAGTGACGATGGCGATCGTGATGATGGCGGTGGTGGTAGTGGTGTTGGGGTTAGGGAGAGGGTGATGGTGGTTGATTCTAGGGTTTCTGATTAGGAATCAGATGGTCAAGATGAGGAGGAGTTTTCGGTTGAAAATGAAGTTGAGGACCTGAGGGTGTGACTTGTGAGGGATGATACACAGATGGTTTCTTAGTGAAATATAAAATACCTAAAAATATTGATTAAGTAATTAAATAAAAACAATAACTAATTAAAGACTAGATTTAGCTAAAACAACTACATTTAAATCAAATGAGGGTGTTAGTTAATTATTATTTACTTATGTTTTGTCTACATGTCATTTTAACTAAAATATTAACCAAAACCACTACACACAGTGACACAATCTAAGTTTTATTATTTAATAAATATACCATTAACTATTAATAATATTTTTTTTTCACATCAATTTTTTTATTAAATTAAAAAAGTTCTCTTTACAAATACAACTTCTAAAGAAATATCTTTTTATAGAATAAGATTTTTTTTAAAAAAATATCAAATTGTGTTTTCTAACAAATAAAAATCTTATGAAACAAAAATAATTAAAATTCAAAGTTTAAACAAATTATTAAAAATGACACTTTTTAAATACGGTTTGTTTTAAAATAGTTTGTTTAAAAACCATCTTTTTTAAGAAAAACAAAAAAGATTAACAAAAGTTTAAAAATGATAGTGTCTTTTGATAACTTGTAGGTAATGTCAATCATAGTTTTTATCAAAAAGATCATTTTATAACTTATTAATTTTTATTTATAACTATTTAATACTTTATTTATTTAACTCGTGTACTACACGGAGTATTAATCTAGTGTCAAATACATGGGCATTTATGTGTTGCAGTGAAATTGGTTTTCCTAGTTTTGAATAGGGGTGTAAACGAGCCAAGCCGGCTCGCAAGCTACTCGGGATCGGCTCGAAAAAAGCTCGAATCGAGCCGAGCTTAAACGAGCTCGAGCCCGGGCCCGAGCTCACATCATGGCTCGTTTACTAAACGAGCTCGAGCCCAAGCTTCAGACATCGAGCTCGAGTCGGCTCGCGAGCCTAAACGAGCTTTTTGTTTTCTATAATTTTTTATTTACATATAAAATATATAAATATATATGTACATAAATCATATTTATTATATATATTTTTATGATAAAAGCTAATTAAATAATATATATTATGTTAAAAATAAAAAAGTTTCCTTATAAAAATATAAAAGTAATTATAAAAAATAAAATTTTAATAATTTAACAATAAACGAGCCGAGCCCGATCCTGATAATTTTTTAGCGAGCCGAGCTCGAGCTTTAGAAATAAAACTTCAAACGAGCCGAGCTCGAGCCTAAGCGAGCTCGGGCTCGGCTCGACTCGTTTACACCCCTAATTTTGAATATATTATCAAATTGAATCGTTGAAGTTGAACACCAATTATTAAATTCATTTTATTTGTTATGTATAGATTTCTTTTACACAGGTGAGTGTGTAATACCTACAAAATTGATAAGGGACATGCTTTTCTAATTAGTTATGAAAATAAAATTAACCATTTAAACCTATCCCATTACCATCTTTGGTTACTTTACAGATGAACGTTTCTTTTTGAATATTATTAAAAATATTTGTTTATTTTCAGAATCATTTTTATATTTCTAAAATATGTTTATTTAGAAAGTTTTATAAAGTCAACTTTCTTATTAAAAAATCAGTTTTTACCATTAAAAAACATTTTATCAAACTATTTTAAACTTTTTTAAATAAAATATAGTTTTTCAAATAGTAACTTTTAATTCACAAAAAAATGCAATAACTTTCGATCACATAAAATGTTGGTTTTTTTTAACCCACAAAATATATGTGATACTTACATTACTTTCAAACCAGTTTATTATTTTTATTTTTATTTTTTTTTCTATATGTGATACTTACATTACTTTCAAACCAGTTTATTATTTTTATTTTTTTTTTTTTTTGTCACAGAAATGATTTATTAAACGAATTTTTAGTTTTGATTTATTATAGTTGTGTGTGAAACTAATTTATTTTTTGTAATTAAATTATGTGTAAAAACAAAAGATACAAATGTTAAAAAAGGCAAAATTTTTAAGGGGTAAAAGTGAAATAAAGAAAAATGATGAAGTAATTAGATTGAAACAAAAATTGGAGATACAATCCTTCGTTGGTTAGCGATATTATATTTCTTTTTAAATTATGGCGATACAAACTCATCCATATATTGTTGGGATACGAGCGATACGTACATGCTCGGGTATCGTTGGTCAACGATAATGAGACACGCGGCGTCCTCCGGCTGGTGGAATACCTTGGTAAATTTCAATTTTAATGGCTAAAATTGTAAATTTTTTGGTAATTTTCTAATGCACTTGTGGTAATTTAACATATATTTATTTTCATATATATACTTTGTTATTGTTATTTATATTTATTATTATTATAGTTGTGTGATGTGATGTGATTTTCAGGGTAAAGTAAACTAAACGCGTAATACGGCATTAATTACGAAAAATGATAAAAACGCGTAATTACCAACAGATTCTATAAAACAAAAAGATTCGCTGTTGCGATTCGCATATCTTCTGATTTACAATTTTAGGGTTTAGGGTTCCTCTCCTCTTGTGTCTTCTTTAATTTCATAATATTCATTCATTCTTCTTCACACACACACACACCACAAGTTGATTCTTCAATTCTTCACTTACTCACACAGTAGAAGTTGCAATTGATCGGAAGAAGAGAATCGAGTGTTACACAACAACAGGAAGGATCGATGTCAACATTAACCTTTTGTTGATTCTTCAATTCTTCACATACTCACACAGTAGAAGTTAATTTCAGAGTTCGTTTGATCAGAAGCGACGAAGCTGCTGGAGGAATCGTAACGATGACAGCAATGACGTGCCCACCCTCTGCGGTTTATTAAGACGATCATCGCATACCGATTAGGTTAGGGTTTTTGGTTTGGTTCTGTTCGAACGTTGATATCACGAGCTGAGGTTGTTTAATTTTAAGAAGAACTTATCGATTTCAGTATGCCCTAATTCCTTACTTTAAAGCAGCGGATGCTGTTGCTGTAAGGTTTTACTGATCCTTTTGTTTCCGTCTATGGTTTTGATAACCTGTATTCTCTCATGTGTCTAACAGCAATGGTATGTACGTTCATTTACTTAGTTTGTTTTAAAAGTTATACATTCTTATTTAATTTGAGGAAGCATTTAGCAAGACTTCATTCTGAATGTTATATCATGGTTTTATATTCTGTGGTCTATATATATTACAGAAAGACAAACAGATTAGATCTAAATGCACGTCAACAGTTATAGAATTGATCGAGATAGAATTTTTGTTCATGAATTAATTTGAACGACATTGTGTTTGAAGATGTCTGATGTTATTATATATGTATTGGTGTAGGTATGCCAATGAAGTTAGCGATGATGCAATCATGGCGGATCAAAGCCTTGCAGATCCGCCAAAGCTAGATGATGGAGAAGTTACGTGCATATTGTGTTTATGCTTTGGGTGGAGTTGGAAGCTGTGGATTTATCCCTGGTATGTTTTGTATCAAGACATTGCATTTGCATATTTTGATCAATTTGACGTTTAATTTATAACAACAGAGTTTGTATCATGCAATACATGAGTGTGCATTTTATAGGTTCATATGCTGTACCATTACCTGCTCCCTCGGTTGATTTCAGAAAATACGCATGTCATACCCCTTCGACTTCTAAGGTTCACTGAAACTAGCCTTTTGTTCATGAGTAGAGGTTATTAGATGACGGTGGTACTTCTAAAGTAAGTGTACTGTTTACAACCAACATTTCATAGCCTATCAATTAAACTTAAATATATACTTGTTGTTTCTTGTTACCATACGCAAAAAATTTATGACAATTTTAAAAGACCACAATCGTGTACTTATATGATCAATAAGAGCACCCTGTACAAAGAACTTCTTGCTAATGAGTATGCCTTAGACATGTAATTATCTGTTATCACACTACTTTCTATGGTTTCACCCTCTACGTTCCATATACATTCTACTATCTGTCAATATAAAGTATAATTAAGCGTACTATAGTTTTCGTATTTATCTGCTTGCATGATGAAAGAGAGAGAATTGTTGTTTGTAGATTTAAATATGAAAAGGTGTGTTTGGAACAGATTAGTAATTAATCTACATCCTTTTGATACTGTTGACCTATCACAATATGTATCAAGTAATATGCATACTAGACAAGATTACCTGACCTTTGTCTAATATCTATCACAATATGTATTATGTTATCTGCATATTAGACAGGAATACTTGACCCTTGTGGGAAACTTGTTAACCTAATATTTCTAGTTGTTTTGATGTTAGGTGATGAGTGATGACATCTAGAGATGCGGGGAGCCGACTGAAGCACAAAAAAGCATGGTAGATGATAGATTTATGTGTAAGGTACATTATATTTCTGTTTCTGTAACCCTTTTTTGTCAATTACTGTCACCCTACTTTGTTTTTCTTGTTTTCTATAGCCTTGAGAAATGAAATAAAAGAAAGGAGGGGGAAGCCATGTGAAACAAGTGCTGCTTTAAGGTGTTCTATGAAGAAAAATGGGTAAACATTGGCATAGTCTTTTTGTTTTACCTTGCTATTCTTTGCTTCTTACTTATACCTTCATCATCATTTTAAAATTTAATTTTGTGGTTTATCATGTGTTAATGTTAGGTTAATCTTGATCAGGTCAAGTTATGGTGAACGGGTCACGGGTTATTAGAAAGTTTATTATGTCACATGTTTTTAATTATTAGTGGGTCATAGTTAGCAAGATTAGTAGGTCTAGATAATGGAATAATGGGTTAGTGGGTAAGTTAATTTCCTTTTCTTAGGTGCAAGATGTTTTCTCTATTTAAAGTAAATTTGAGAATGAATGAGTAGCAAAAAGTTTGAGTATAATCTTGGGCCTGAAACCAACAGTTAAGTGTTATATAGTTTGACTTCAGGACACACAAATATACAGTAATATCATAGTTCTCTAAGAATATATGTTTTGATAAGTTGAATATATTAATTTTCATTTATATAATTCTGATATAGCTGACAGTTGGGGAAGTTTCATGATCCATATCTCTTTTATTGCATGTTGTTAGATCCATTTTTTTCCTTGTCCCCTTATGCCTTGATATGGCTTGCTCATGCTGTCAACTAGAGAACAAATGACAGACTGACCATAGTGAGTCTGAGTACAAAGCTTTTACTGATTTGTTGCATTACTGATCTATACTTGACTTCTACTGAAATGAACCGCTGATAGAGCAGGAGCAAATGACAATCCCATGTGCATGGTGAAGATGTACTACTTTTTTAACGCTTCTTGGGACGGCAATTAAGCACTGTCTTTCGATGGTAAAATACACATGAAACCCCGACCTATAATACTCAAAGGTAACATTGTTCTTATTTATTTACAATTTAGTGTGACGTGTCACCATTAGAACTTAAGATTTTTTAACATGCAAGTTTGACATATTTTTCTCAACTTAAAATCGCAAGTAAAGCTTTTAGAACATGCATTTGGGATGATTTAATGCAGGTCTCTGTTAACCTTTCTCCTAACTAATATTAGTTACGCGACTAATGACAGACCAAGCCGCATAACACTACTAGAATAGAAAAGGAGAATGGATTCACAGATGCTATTCAGTTGCTCAGACCAATAGTTGTTGCTATGACGGTATTTAACATTTTTAAAATGCTATCTTCGTTATTTTATTTGTCAATGTGCTATTAATAGTAAGCAATTCAAGTAATTACTGTTTGTTACCAGGATGTATACAGTGATAGTGTGATTTGGAGATATTGTTAAGAGTTTGTGGACTAGAAAGGGTGTGTGAAACTGTTATTTTATGTCTGTATATTACGTTCCATAATTTTTTTAACCGAAGTTTTCATTTGTTGTAGGTCATGAAGAATTTGCATTAGCAATTGTTCTTGAACAGTTGAAGTTACAGGTGCCCAGATGTATATGACAACACTAGACCGATTTCAACTAGACAATTCTACATCTTTGATATGATATAGCAACTAACCTTTGTTGTTTATATTGTTAACAAACATTACATTATTTTCTTCAGTTTTGTGATCAAGAGAACGGTTTCAGCTAAGGACTTAAAACGAGAACCTATAATGTTTGTTCAAGATATTAACATCCAGTACGCTTTTCTAGATGTCAGGGATAGCTCTAAGTTGCATATACATTTCCCTTATCTTTCATTATTAAGAGTTTCTAAGCATAATTAATGTGGTTTCGTATATATCTGGTTGCAGGATGAAAAAGAGAATTGTGGTTTGCTGGTTTAAATTTGAAGAGTTGTGTTGTTACCTAGTATGGGAAAATGTAATGTTACTTCCATCAAGTCTTAGTTCACAAACTCTTAACCTAAGCTGGGTTTTGTTGAGACTAAATATCAAACCGAAGAGTCGAATTCTGTCTAGATCACTCCCAACTGACAAGAAGTTACCGTTAATGAATCTGTTGTTGGTTTACAAGAGCAAAAGATATCAGGTACGAAAACGTTTGACTTTGACTTTAATTTCATACCATTTACCTTTTATTTTTTTCAAAAATACGAGTATTTTCCTGTGCAGGTACATCAAGCCAAAGCTGGGATCATAAAAAACATAAATAAACAACAAACCAAACTTAAATTGACTCCAAAAAAATGAGCATTTAATCTATAATTACTTGACCCATAAGACTACTACTAAACAACTATTAACCAAATAGAACAACTATCTAGTGACCCATAAGACTTTAAACATAATCACAAAACTAGACGTAAAAAAGAATATGGTGTTTGGCGTTTTACTAATTTGGTTTCAAATTAGGCCAAAATAATTTTCTTACTCGACACAAAAGGTTGCTCATTCGGTCATGTCAAATGTTAATTGAGAATTGAGAACCGCTAATTTTTTGGCCCTATTGGGCTATTGGCAATAGTGTATTGGGTTTTAGCCCACTTATTATTCAGGATACTATGGAATCTCAAGTCTTCAATGTTTATGCAAATTTGGCCTACAATAAAGTCAAGTTCGGAACTCCGTTTACATATATTTTGGGATGGTTGTATAATAATATAATATTAGAATTTAGATGGCAATAAGTAGGGAAAAGTTTCATCTCTTGAACTTTTAAGACTTCGTCAATATTGTGTTATCTAATGAAATCAAATGAAACATAGCTTACGCCGGATAGTTGACATTCAAACAAACATAAAAGGCTTAAAAAGAGTGAAGCTAAATTCACTTGTGAAACCTTGGTTAGTTGGACTGAAGTACTTATTATTATGTTGCCGCCTCACACAGCTTCTTCGTCCCTTGTGTCAACCATTTTTGTTCCCCGCCGGATTTGCTACGACGACCTCCATTCTGGAATTGCATTGCGACCTGCAACCCACTATTTGCATTCCACTCGTGACTCGCAGGTCGATTAACTTCAAATCATGCCATCAAACCATGTTGACCTCCAAGATGCTTACACTGTGTTTCAATAAATATACCTCATCATTTCACCTCCATATAATAATTAATGGGGTTATATGGAAGATAGTGGAGTTCATATTCTTTTATCGAATGTTTATGCTTTGGTGTCATAGTTTTCATGTTGATGGTTTAGGGAACATGTTTGATAATCTAGAACACCCAGATATATTGTCTAGCATGTTACGAGATTCAAAGGTCGTGAATTACATGATCAACTGTATGAATGATATTGTTAGCATAAGAGCTTAAGTGAGATTTTATATAATGGTTGCCTTGCTTAGGTGATGAGTTTGATCCTGGAACAACTTTAGCCTGTGAGACACAGTCAAGAACTTGGTGGAATTCTGGTTGTTTGGAGCTAGTGATGAGTTCTAGAGGTAAAGGGTGTGGATCATGGGTGGATATGTAGGAATATATGTGAACATGTTTACGTATATGTAAACGTGTTTATATATACGCAAACATATATGTGAACTTGTTTACGTATGCGTAAGCATGTATGTAATTACAAAAAGTTTGTAATTTTTTTTTTCGTTTTTCTAAAATACTTTGGGTTTGTGTTTTAAATAAATGCATGTGATTTTAAATAGATTTATATTGTGTTTGGCTTTGGAGAGAGAGGGAGATTTAAGGAATTTAGGTTGTTTCTAAAATAAATAAAAACTACAATGTACACAATATACCCTGAATCATTTAAGTAAATTAATTATCTATTAAACAATTACAAATTTGCCATTGATTGATATCAACCATTGACCAAGATTGATCAATGGTTTAAAATAGTATTCTTGTTTTTTTATAACTGGAGGTTTTTTTTAGAACTCTACTCTCTCTCTCTCTCTCTCTCTCTTCTCTCTCTCTCTCTCTCTCTCTCTCTCTCTCTAGAGATAGATATAGAGAGAGATATATATATAGAGAGATAGATATATATATATATAGATATATATATATATATATATAGATATATATAGATATATATATATATATATATATATATATATATATATATATATATATATATATATATATATATATATATATATATATATATATATAAAGCATATGATAACTCATACTTGTTTTTCTATTGTTTCTGCTGTAATTAGACTTCATTTGCCTTATTGGGTAATGAAATCGTAAAACCATATGATTCATCATAAAAAGGATGATAACTACTTATATATGTCTAATAGGATTATTGCTCACTTGTAGGATTTATTGAGGTCATTTCCTTTTAATTGATTAACAAATGCCGTAAGTATTTTTTTCACCCAATACTTTGCTACTTCGGGTCTTTTAAGTGAAGTACACAAACCCACAATATTACTTGCTTGAGTAGAGTGGTTAATAAAGTACGCAAATATGATGATATTGAGTTATGCGGCCTTGTGGATCATTATTATCAGTAGCACGTCTAGTTATTATATGATTTTTTTAAAGTTCTAAAAAATGCCCGTAGTGTTTAGAGACATTATCTTGAATTAGAATGCAAATTTTTGAATCATCACTTCTACCTATTGCTTATTTTTAACAGAAATTTTATCTTTTGTTAATTTTTAAATTTTCAATATGTAGGAACATCCCAAATAAGTGGCCCGAAACTCAAATGGGCCAAAAGGCCCAAAACAAATATATTGTAAAAAACCATGAAGAGCGGTCTCAAATAAAACAAACATCTTAAAAAAACCTATCAATATGTTGCATAACATCTTAAAATTCATACATTACATAACAAAAAAAAATCTTAAAAAACCATTAATTGTAGTTGCATCAAACCATCCTCGGTACAAACTTTTTAATATATTTGAAAATGGTAGTGAGTGGATGAGAGTGAAAATATGATGAAAAGGTATAGAAAAATATTATTTAATTGAAAATAAGAGAGAAAATATAAAGAATTTTAATGTAATTATAAGGATGGTGATTGTGAATGAATTGTAAATGGTATTAGGCTTCATTTTTTGTCTTTTCTGCATGTTGTGTCCTTGTCTAACTTTCTAAAGTTAGGTAAGACCTTAAATATTATTGTTGTTTACTTTTTGAATGCAAAACTTATAAAATCAATTTTTATTGTGTTTTGTATATGAGATTATCCGTCAATGTCATTAAAAGAAGACATCGTAAGGAGATACTTATTTTACGTTTGGGTTACACTCGCCTCATGAAACGGGACGTTTTGCCCAAAAGTTGTACTAGAAAAAAAGGAGTAGAAAGGTATAAATAATCGATGTATATGATTTTTTTGAGTGGCGTTCAATTATATAATCTTAAGTAAATACAAGTAGCTTAAATATTGATGTCATTTTACATTAAACTAGTTAAAAAACTATTTATAATTTTAAATGACCATTACGACCCTAGTTTCATTTTCCTTTTGTGTAAAACAAATTAATCACTTATGATAAAAAGAAACAAAATACATTATTTATTATCTTGATAATGCTTCTGTATTAATTAGTATTTCCATAAATATTAGTATTTCCATGATGCCACCGCATACAGAACAAGAGTATGTCCCTCGACAAACATTACTATACACTTATTTACAAAGGTAGGTGGCAAATGCAACCGCCAAAAAAACCCTCTTAACTTTCTTTATTTGACACTATTTACACTAAATTTTTTGTAAAACTTTGAAAAATGTCACTTCGACCCCCTTAAGTTTTTAAAGTTCCGGATTTATCCCTGTAAAATATAAATTCGAGTCCATCACCGTTAGGACTTAATCAGATGTGACTCGGCTTAACTATTTTCCGAAAAACGCCTACGTTTTGATATAAATTTTGTTCAGATATTAGTTGAGTCAAATTTAAACGTTTCGACGTAAGTTTAGTTTGGGAACGCGTCGGATCAAATATAATATATTATTTTACTCTACGTTTCGACGTAAATTTAGTTCGGACACAAGTCAAATATAAATGTTTCAACATATGTTTTGTTTGGAAAAATGTTGGGTCAAATAATGTGTCATCATTCAACGGTATAGATTCGAGTCACTCTACATATGGGCATAAATGTAGTTCGAAAACGAATCGGGTCGATTGTAATTTATATATTATCACGCAACGTAAGGTGTCGCGGCAACACGCGACGAGTAAAAAAACTCGTTTTAAATTATTGAATATTACTCTTATATTAATTCATATGCACTTGAACAGTAAATATATTAATAAAGTAATAATAGTAATATATTTATGGATTGTATTATATAATAACCTTATATTTGTTTATTATATTTAAATGTGACCAGTTAACTTTAAACCCTTTAAGTTTTTAAAGTTTCAGTTTTACAAGTACATTTTTTACTAAAAAATTAATTTCTTACGTTCTTATTTTTTAGGTATGTATCGGTACGAGTCAGATCAAATATAAAACATATTCATATATGTTATAAGATAATCTACATTTTGATGTTCGCCTACGTAATTGTCGTAAGTTTTATTCACAAATGAGTCGGTCAAATATTAAACGTTTTTCACTTTATGTTTCAATGTAAATTTAGCTTGAAACGAGTCGGACGATTATAATCTATGGTTTTTTTATATACGTATTGACTTAGCCTATGTTTTAATATAATTTTGTTTGGAAAAGATGCAGGTCAAGTATAATGCATTTTGTTTAACGGTATAAATTTCAAGTTACTTTACGGTTTGACGTAAATTTTATCTGGATACAAGTCGGTTGTTACTCTGCACTTTATCACAACGCGTGCAGTGCCGTCGCAACGTGCGACCGGTAAAAGACTAGTTATTATAATAAGTTTAAGCTTAATTAAATTTGGTTAAGCAATAAATAATCTCACGTCCATAAATTTAATAAAGTCAACTACTTGGATAATGGATAAAGCGGTTCATTATTATTAATATTATTGCTATTAATTTATTATTATTATTTAATTTAGAAAAATTCATTGAAACCATTGACCTTTCTATATAAAGGTATGGGGCGTTGCTTGGTTTTCATTAAGATATAAGATGCCGCCCTTCAATTAATTGTCAAAATACAAAGTCAAGCAATCTCCAAAAAAGGAAAGGAAAATGAACTAAAATGGGTAGTTGTGATTTTATGAGCTTTTGTATAAAAATGGTAAATTTGGTGTTGCAAAGCTTCCGCATACATGGGATATGCGAGATTGATTGTCGAATCAACATGACTCTAATACGCAATTTTATGTTATAGTCATGTAAAAAGCTCGTTTTCACGATTGAAATTAATGACCTCCAGATCAAATGAAAACAGTTTTATCATTAATTTAAAGTTCACTTCAACATGAGTTTATAAGTTTATAATCGAGTTAATTACGCAAATGGTCCCTGTCTTTTGTCAAAATTAACGGGTTTGGGGTCTAACTTTGAGAAGTAACAAGTTTAGGATCTAAATATTTACTTTTGTAACAGTTTTGGGATCTAACACTAACGTCCGTTAAATTTTAACAGAAAAAAGACCCATATGCCTTGCACATGAGGGTATTTTAGGTATTTTCATGCTTTACCCAAATAGTAGTAACTAAAAAAAGGTTGTTTTATAAACATTGTCTAGTTTACCAATGAATAATTTTCATGCTTTACTGTTTTGAACCTAAAAAAAGGTTGTTATATAAACTAGGCTACCTTTTAAATACTACGTATTATTATTTATAACTTAGATCTATAGTAGTAACTAAAAGATAAAAATAAGCTACTATGTTGTATTTTAATAAAATAATAGTGAAAACATATATTAAATTAGAAAAATAAAAAAGCTACAATAACACGTAAAATTCATGTTGTAGTCATCTTGTGATTAAAGTTCTATTTTTCTAAATAATAATATAAACTATTAAAGTAAGAATAACATCAACCACTTAATAATATTATATAGATAAGTGAGAAAAAATAGTGCACTAAAGTGTATATGATTACATTAAAATCGATAACTAATAGTAATAATTAAAATACCTAAAACACCCTCATGTGCAAGGCCTATGGGTTTTTTTTCTGTTAAAATTTAACGGACGTTAGTGTTAGATCCCAAAACTGTTACAAAAGTGAATCTTTAGATCCTAAACTTGTTACTTCTCAAAGTTAGACCCCAAACCCGTTACTTTTGACAAAAGACAAGGACCATTTGCGTAATTAACTCTTTATAATCATAAGTAGATAAGAGTTTCACTATATTTTTTTAATGCGTTTTAGTATGACAGAAACTACTCATGTGCTTTTACAACTTTTACCGTGTAATATTGAAGTACGTTTGTATTCTGTTTAATTAGATCATGGAAGGCATAGAGGCATGAATGAATAACGATAAATGATCACTCACGATTATTGAGGTTGCTACTCTCACAAAATTCAAATGTTTTTAATTTATATTAACTTTACCTGACATAATATTAGAGGTCTGAGAAGATGATATACACACACACACACATATATATATATATATATATATATATATATATACATATACATATATATATATATACATATACATATATATATATATATATATATATATATATATATATATATATATATATATGTATATATATATATATATATATATATATATATATATATATATATATATATATATACATATATATGAGGGTTTAACGAGAAACATTAAAAAAACATAAAATTAGGGAATTAATCTTAACTACACATTTTAATTCCAAAAAAATCAAAAAAGTAAATTAAAAATAACAAAATAAATATGCAGGAATATGATTTTAACATAAAAAGAAATTGAAAAGTAAAAAAACAAGAATAAAAAAACGTCGCATTTCACAAGTGAAATCGATGTATTTCAAAAAAAAAGTCCATTTCACAAATGAAATCAACTTGACGTTTTTTCTATTTTTTATTTTTATTTTTGCGTTTTCTTAATTGCGATTAAACGAGGGTTTTGCGTTTCTTTTTCCCCCTTTTTTTCAACTTTTTGTTGAATATTTTGAAATTAAAATATGTGATTACGATTGGTTTCCTACTTTCTTATTTTTTTGGTGTGTTCCCTTTTGAACCTCCCCCTATATAGGGTACGATTATCGTAAAAACTATTTTTTTGTAAGAACTCTTAAAACCAATATAAGTCACACATTTTAGTCACATGCAAATCTCATGGCATTTCTATATTTTTTTTAAAAACATTCATCACTTTTTTTCATGATAATATTTTTTCAAAAAAAAATTCACCATTAAATTTAGTATTTTCTTTTTATCTTTCTAACATCTAAAATATTGATATATTTTTTTTAAAAAAATCATTCACTCGTTATTTACATATGTGTAAATATGATTTTACATATGTGTAATACGAATTTCATAAAAAACAAGAATTTTTTTTACTTTTTATAAAAAAATTTATTTTTTATGAAAGAGGGAAACATTTTTGTGTTTTTATTTTTTCTATTTTTATGTTATTTTTTATTTTATAATTTTTTTATTATGTTTGTGTTAATTATTATTTGCCATTGAAAACTAGTGGCTTATATTGGTTCATAGAATTCTTACAAATACATACATACATACATATATATATATATATATATATATATGTGTGTGTGTGTGTGTGTGTGTGTGTGTGTGTGTTGTGTGTGTGTGTGAGAGAGAGAGGGATCAAATGAGAAATAATTTTTTTATATATTTAGAATAATCAAACTCTAGTTTTATTGAACACGGCTTAAGATGTCTGGTTATTTATTTTAAGAAAATAATATTCTGATAGTGAATGCTTTTTATCCAATTGTAACAAAAATGTATATTATTATTTGTTAACATAATACTTAACTATTTGAATGACATAATATGTTGTTTTTATATACAAGTACTTTTTAAGTCTTCATTGAAATAATAATACTGCTTATAAAAATAAATAAAATAGCTATGACATGTATTAAGCACAATAAAATAATTGATATTAGAGTAAATTACACGGATGGTCCCTGAGGTTTACTTAAATTTGACCTTTCATCTATGGGATTGAAAAATTATATGTTTAGTCAAAAGGTTTGAAAAAATATAACACATTTAGTCCTTGAGGTGGATAGCTATTAAAAAGTTCCGTTAAGTGGATGTAAAGTTACCTGTTTGCCTTTACAATTAAAAAACAAAAAAGAAATAAAAAGAAAGTTTTGAATTGTAATGGCCCAATAAAAAATCATTCTAAATAATCTTTCTTTTTCTCCCCATATTGAATTCTTTTGCATCTCTTGAGGAAACCAACAACCGCCACCACCTTCCAACCATCGCACTACCACCGTCAACTTACCAACAACAACCACCCATCACCGATCACCATCGTGAATTTTATAAATCATATATATATATAGGGATCTTTTGAAAACCATATTATAAATGAAAAACATTAAAACCAATGGTTACATATATGTAAGTACGTATTACAAATGGTACAACAAAAAGTTACATACATATATGGGTTATGTATATGTAAGTACGTGTTACCAAGTTTACAATTAAGAGTTACGTACATGTAGCTCCTACAAGTTATGTATATGTAAGTCGTTTCGTCATCATCGACGTTCCATGAAGTTTATGTTAAAAAATATATAATGATGTTGAAAATCAGATTACAGTTTACTCAAATATACTTTAAACAATCACCACCCTCAACCCACCACCACCCTCAACTGATCGCCACCAACAACCCATCACCACCTTTAATGGAATCTGAGTGAGTAAACCGCCATTGCTGGTAAGGAATCCATCGGAGTTGCAGGACTTGCCGGATCGGAGTTGTAGGAGTGGCTTGAGAAGAAAGAAGATTGAGTTTATAACTGATTATGTTTTTTTATTTAAATAAAAAATGGATGAACTCAACGGAATTAATATATTTTTGGTATTTTTCAAGGGTACAATAGTAACTTTACATTTACTTAACGAAGCTTTTTAACAGCTATCTATAGCAAGGACTAAATTGTTATTTTTTTCAAACTTGAGGATTAAACTTGTAATTTTTCAATCTGAGAGAAGAAATGTGAAATTTGAGCAAACCTCAGGGACAATCCGTAAAATTTACTCTTGAATTATGATTAAAGAATATTAAAGTTTGTTAATATAGTAAAGCGTAAAGTTATAAAAGTATATAAGCTGTCGATGTGGCATAGACCAATATATTGTATGAATCACTTTTTTAGCTAAAAAGTTCAAACCTTATCTACTTCATATCATATTACGTTTGAGCTTGATGGTTGTGCTCTAGTAATTTTAGTAATAATTATAATAATTGAACACTAGTTACTAGACATTTAAACTATAGAGGTACTATTCTTACATCTATTAATTTTTATATCATTAGTGATAATAGACATATAAAATTTAATAAAAAGGAAGATCAATCTAACACTTTTTCTGGCAGGATATCATAGAGATGCTCGTGAAATGTTGTGGAAAAGAGAGTAGGGTGTTTGCAAAAGTGGTGTCCTAGGCGGAAGAGAAACGTCAGGAGCCGTGCTGGTAAAAGGGTGTGCGTATTATGTTTTGTTTAAAGAACTTGTAGCTCGTGGCTTGTTTGAAAAAAAAAATGTGTTTGAAATCGACTTATATGTAAATAAGCAGACTCCAACCAAGATAGACTCGGGGCCGTTGGTCTGGTAACGTAACATTTAAATAAAGTATAACATGTATCATTTGACAATCTTTAGTAAAAACGTTCTACAAATTGAAAATTATAAAAGAATCCAGTATTTAATCCAAAAAGTGGCAAAAGAGTCTAGCCTTAATATAAATTCTATAGTTATGCATTATGTGTATGTTAGATATTCTAATGTGTTGCTTTGACATCAATATATGTAAAAGAAAAAATAATTTTTTTTAAAAAAAAATATAGGAGCTCACTTGACGAACCATGAACCTGATCAAGCTTTTAACAAACTGAGTTTGAGCTTAACATTTTAGCTCAACTCGTTAAGATGAACGAGTGTGCCCAAGCCCAAGTTGAAGTCTACTTAGTTTAGCTCGACTCGTTTATAACACTATCTATGACAAAGGGGAAGGGTAAGAGCTATAGGGGAGGGCCTCTCGTATATAGAACTGATCTATCAAGCAGAAATGATCAACTTGAAGACGCTCATGCCTCACCACAAGATTATCTCAAGTGTTTTCATCTGTTGTACGAGCTTTCTTTTGGAGACGTGTCAATCTAATGGAACCCATCGGTGATCCAATTAGTTGTTCATAAATTTAAATAAATTATTAATATTAATTAAAAAAACATAATAATCTACATCATTGTACATGATCCAGCCCAGTTGGTGGCATCACATGCCACACCATATAGCCGACTCTTTAATTATTTGTCGGGAAAGTCAAATACTTGAGAGAATTTATTTTATATGATCCAAATATTTATTCTCAAATCCAGTGCATGTATAATTGTAAATAATCAAATTTATTTATTTATTCTTATGCTTTTATATTTTACTCACTATCTGATAATATGATAATGATGTGTTATTGTATTTCTATTTCTTCCCAACTAGTCTTTTTATATTTTTCATGTGTTATCAATATGATTTTAGAGATAGAAGGATAATCAAATAAAATGCACTTCCCTTTTAAAATTAGTATACGAATTGAAAATAATACATACAACGCATTGGTAAAATAGTTATCTATATAACAGTTTATTATCATTAAAGACTAAAACTTAAATGGTTTATAAAAAAACTAGTTGAGAAACTCGTGTTCTACCCCGTTTGAATTAAAATAATAAATTAATAGTTAGTAACTATTATTCGAAATTTATAAAGATATTATTCGAATTATGTGTAATCAACTACCTTAACTAATAGGGTATGGTTATAGTAAAAAAAGTATTTAATCTAAAAAGTCTAATAAAAATTATGGGTTTAACACGTGTTCTTCTGTTGTTTTAAAGATGAGGGCATTTTAATCATTATGTCAAATACATCAGCTCATTGTGTAACATATTTCACATCATTTGAAAAAAAGTACTTTATTCTACATCGTTTGAAAAAAAGTACTTTGTATTAAGAAAACATATTTATTTATTTAAAAAAATAATTTATTACAAAAATATGTTTTATAGTTTGGAAAGAACATAAATTATATCTTTAGTATTTAGTATGATCATTAAATAATTAATTTTTTTGCTAGTGACATGTGACAAGAAAGATGTGAGAATATAACATGTGGCGAGAAGGGTGTGAAAAGAAGACATGTAGCAAAATTTTAAGTTTTTTTTATTAGTGTAGACTAGTTTAAAAACCTGTATTTTACACAAGTTGAATTAAAATATTAATTAATAAGTAGTAATTAATATTTAGAAATGATAAACATATTATTCGCATTATGTACAATCAATTACTTTAACTTATATAGGTAATAATAATATTTGTTAAATGTTCATCTTTAAAAAAATTGTTTAAAAAATGCTTTTTAAACATTTCAATTTTGATATATATATATATATATATATATATATATATATATATATATAGAGGTTCTTTGTATTAAAAACATATTTATTTATTTTTTAAAGAATTATATTTTTAATATTATGTGTTTTATAATTTGAAAAGAATATAAATAGTATATTTTGTATTTACTATGATTATTAAATAGTTAACTTTTTTATGGTAGTGACATGTGATAAGGAGGGTGTGAAATATGACAAGTGCCAAGAAATGTATGAGAGCAAAAATTTATTTTGTTTTATTAGTATAGATAAGATTATCATTATTATGACTTTTTATTAACCGAACCATACAAAAAATAACGCAAACCATTTTTAACTGAAACTGATCGATTGTGCAAATATAAAAACCAAAACATTGGTTATAGATTAGGTTAGCAATATAAATAAACTAATATTATTTATAAACTACGTCAATAATGTCAAAAAAAAAAAAACTAAAAATATTAAACCACTTGAAAGAAGTAGAACCCTCGTTGTCTCCTTTGATAGATGGGTAGTGACGACTAAATAGGAGCAAAGAAGTTATGCATATTATCACCCGTGATGACTTTGGTATAATCACATGTTACAAATTAAGAGAATAATTGTCTAAATTTCTTTAATAATGACTGGAGATTTTATAGGCTAATTACAAGAAAAGTAAAAAAACCGTCAACAATTATTTTAAAAGAGTTTTATCATTTATATTATTCTCCTCTTGGTAAAAAAAAGTTAATAAAAGGTCTTTTATTGTTCAGTAAAGTGGTCGATAAGTAAATTATTAAGATGAAACGTTTTATGCAGATATAAAAGGTTACGGTGTCAGAGAAGTCCCTTTAACTTGTGTTGGGACTTTCAATTGGAATCATACGGAGAGAATTGAGAATAAGAGATGCCTCAACTTATTTTAGAGTCTTAAGTGGATTTTTAATATCATGTTTTCTTAATGATCTAATCTTGATATGTTCATAATTTATAAGTTTAATTTAGACAAAGTAAAAGATCTTAAGGTATGAAACCAAAAGTTTGGTTTTAATATTATCAGTTTGTTAGGAATAGATAATTATTAATTTGTTTATTTGATTTTAAATAGTATTTTGAGTTGAGTTAGGGTTAGTTTTTGTCTAGTATAAATATAAGATTATGTATTTTGTTTATTTGTCGAGTTCAATAAAAATAAAAAGTTAAAGTATGTTACTTTAAATCTAAATGTTTACATATATTTTCGAGTTGATCCAATGGTTATTCCAACTTTTTCATAAGAAAAACCCATAATCAATTTGGTTTAATAAATCTATAAATTATCAAACATTATTAATTAAAAAATGTAAACCGTATTAATAAGGGAATTAAATATGGAATACAGGATAATGTATCTAAATAAACACATCCATCTCACATTGTTATAAGAGAAATAAAAGTACCCTTACAAATCAACTTGAGCTTGATAAATAAAGCTCAAGCTTAGATTCGTTTATTAAACAAACTTATTTTTAAGCTTGAGCATAAGCCCAAGCTCTTTTAGGTTTGGTTTATCAAACTTTTATCGCAATCTTGAGTACATGAGTGGCTTGACTCGTTTACACAAATACTAAGTTAAAAGTTTTCCCTTCTCATTCAATTAAGGTTTTCTATGGTGGTCGAAAAATATAAACAATAAGAGCGCGTAAATTTTTTGTTTCAAAACATAATTCTATCAAACCTTAGAGCATTCATAGTAGTTTTTTTTTATTTTTTTGTGAATGTGTTCCTTATATCATATGAAATGTTTGTGAGTGGAATAGCGATATCATGTTACCGTTCCATCTGTATATTTTGGGTGACATTGTTTGTCGTTATAGATTTTTTAATATTTTTTAAAGTGATTGTTAGTAAAGTAAAGAAAAATATATTAAAAAATATTATTTAATAAAAAAAAGAAAAATATTATGTTTAACATAATTATAAAGATAAAAATAGAATACGAGTTAAATTAGTTGTTCTATATAAAAACAGAAATAAAATTAGATGGGACCCACCAGCACATAAACATGCATCCGTGTATGTATATGTAGTGTGTTATATATATATATATATATATAAACATACAGAGGTCGTTAGGCGAACACAGAGAAGTTGAAAGCTGTTTGAAGTCCTGCTAAAAATGGCGGAAATCTTCGATACTCAAGTGAAGAACAACAACAAGAACAACAACGGTGTGTTTAGGGTTTCAATGTGTGGTGGTACTCAACAGCTCGAGCAGATCTCTAGAGACGGTAGTCAATACAGTCTCACCACCGCTATCTTACCTTCTCTCGGTGCTCGCAGCAATCGCCGTGTTAAACTTCGCAGTTTCATCATTTCTCCGTACGATCGACGCTACAGGTATACCGGAATCGCTCGATCCTGTTGATGTTAGTGTTATGGTGTTATGATGCTGTGTTGATTTGTTTGTGAATATAGTGGATTACCGTTTGATTTGTTGTCGGATTGAGTTTGTGTCGTTGATAAAGTTGTTTGATGAGTCTTCGATCGTACTGCAGGGTTTAGTGATTAGTTTAATCTCTTCTGTTACTGTTTGTTGCTGTATGAGTGATTTGTGTGTTTGTGTGTGTGATGTTATGATGCTGTGTTGATTTGTTTGTGAATTTAGTGGATTACCGTTTGATTTGTTATCGGATTGAGTTTGTGTTGTTGATAAAGTTGTTTGGTGATTCTTCGATCGTAGTGCACGGTTTGGTGATTGGTTTCATCTCTTCGGTTAGTGTTACTGTTGCTAGATGAGTGATTTGTGTGTGTGATGTTATGATGCTGTGTTGATTTGTTTGTGAATCTAGTGGATTAACGTCTTGATTTGTTATCGGATTGAGTTCTCTTATCGGTAAAGTCGTTTAATCACTCTTCAATCATACTGCACGTTTTGGTGATTTGTTTAATCCTCGAGCAGTGGACCTTTTATTTAAATAATACTATATCGTTCTGTATCATTCTGTTCATAGTCAATGGGGATATGTCATTGTGATTTGATTGGGATGTACTTCCTTTTGAACATTGTAATTTTCTCTGTTTACCTAAGTTTGAATCGTGCGCTGTTAATTGGAAAATTTGGATGGAGATTCTGTAGTGATTGGATGATTTGATCTGTAGTTCTGCTAGTTTGACTCCTTTTGAATCTATGAACCAGAAGAATGACTTGAATAGTTGAATCTATAAACGTCGAATTATGTTGATCATGAAATTAATAGCAATTGTATATTTTTAACCTTTTTGGGGATCTTCTTTTTCATGCTTTCTGCTGTTATTTGACTTCTTGTATCTTTAATAATCTTCACAAGAGGTGGCTATACTAATATTTTGGTTGTTTCTCCTTGGTTCTTATGGAGCAAGTAATTAAATACTGATTATTCCATCTATAACTTAGACTATAGTCTATTACATATTTATTTTTACTCATGTCCAGATTTACAGATATTAAACTCATTTTTCAGGGCATGGGAGACATATCTTGTAGTTTTAGTCCTCTATACCGCTTGGGTGTCGCCATTTGAATTTGGATTTCTTAGAAAGCCGCGACAACCACTCTCAATTATTGATAATGTTGTCAATGGATTCTTTGCAATTGATATTATCCTTACATTCTTCGTAGCTTACCTTGACAAAAGTACATACCTTCTTGTGGATGACCGAAAGAAGATTGCTTGGAGATATACAACCACTTGGTTGGTATTTGATGTCATTTCCACAATTCCTTCTGAACTAGTTAGGAAAGTCTCCAATGATGGTTTTCATACATATGGCTTATTTAACATGTGTAGACTCTGGCGGTTACGCAGAGTTAGTTCCTTATTTGCAAGGTACCTTCTTTTCAACTTAAGCTTTCTTTTAAGAAGTTATTGATGAATACAAAATTGGAATTTTGCCAAGCATGTTTTACAATTACAACTCATGGTCCAATTTAAGCCTCCAGCTCGTGGCACCAACTAAGTTTGCAAAACATGCCATTAGTCTTGGATGATATTAGTATCTTTGTTTTATGTTTTAAAAATTTTGTCCTTGAAACAGATTGGAGAAAGATAGGAACTTCAACTACTTCTGGGTCCGATGTGCCAAGCTTATTGCAGTAAGTATTGCAATCAAAAATGATATTTTGTAGTAACTTAGTATAATTAAATCTCATACATCATGAAAAGATAGAGCAGAATATATGTGATCTTGGTATTAAAGATAAGAACTTCAACTACTTCTGGACATAAATGGTGGTTTGAGTTTTGTGAATATACTATGTTTTGCAATTCTTGGACCAGTAGAGTATAATATTAATGAAAAATATGATGTGAATTCATAATATATATATATGTTATCTGTATAGGTTACACTTTTTGCTGTACATTGTGCTGGGTGCTTCTACTATTTCCTTGCTGCTCATTACCCTAATCCTGGCAAGACTTGGATAGGATACGGTAATGAGAATTTTGAGAAAGAAAGTTTGTGGATTAGCTATGTGACATCCATGTACTGGTCAATTACAACTTTGACAACTGTTGGATATGGTGATTACCATGCTCAAAATAGAAGGGAGATGCTATTTGTCATATGCTATATGCTTTTTAATCTTGGGATGACATCATATCTGATAGGAAACATGACCAACTTGGTCGTTCATGGAACCAGCAAAACTAGACAATTTGTAAGTTCAGTTGTTTTTACTCCACTAATCTTGTTTTGACACATGATTATGAGAACTAAAGTTATTTTATTTTTGAAAATAGAGAGATACAATTCAAGCCGCTTCAAGTTTTGCACAGAGAAATCAATTGCCTGCGCGGTTGCAAGATCAGATGCTTGCACACTTGTGCTTAAAATTCAGAACTGATTCAGAGGGTCTTCAACAACAAGAAAGTCTTGATTCCCTACCAAAAGCCATTAGATCAAGCATTTCTCATTTTCTTTTTTATTCACTTCTAGACAAGGCCTACTTGTTTCGCGGCGTGTCAAACGACTTGCTTTTTCAACTGGTACTTTTTACTATATATCCACTAAGGTGGCGTTTGGTTTACATAAGGAATCTATGGGTATGGGTTTGATAAAATGATGGAATAGCCAAACAGGAACGATTATAGCGTTCTGTACAGAACTCTCTACGTGGGTTTGGAGGATAAACAGTTTTATTAGTATCGTATTCATTCCTTCAAACCTGTACCCACAAGTTCAATCCTTCAAACCAAACACCCCCGAGCAATATTTCCATTATTTAACTTTGTATTTAAACTTATAACTGCCACTTCTATGTCTAAAGGTTTCAGAAATGAAAGCCGAATATTTTCCTCCGAAGGAAGATGTCATTTTGCAGAATGAAGCACCAACAGATTTCTATGTTCTTGTTACAGGAGCAGTAGTGAGTATTAAACTTATTTATTTTATATTTATTGGCCTTAAAAAGAAGGTATTTATTAAACATGTTTGGTGGTTAATTATTTAATCAGGACCTTGTGCTTGTGAAAAATGGAGCTGAACAGGCAAGATTTCATTCAAATATATTAATTTTCTTTTTCTTAAGATTGTAGTATTACTGAAGAAATGATATCTAATGCCTGCAGGTTGTTGGAGAAGCTAAAGCCGGTGAACTGTGTGGTGAGATTGGGGTTCTTTGTTACAGACCACAGCTCTTTACGGTTCGCACAAAGCGTTTAAGTCAGTTACTACGGTTGAACCGTTCTACATTTTTGAACATTATTCAAGCGAATGTTGGCGATGGGACCATTATCATGAACAACCTCCTCAAGGTTTGTAAATCGTATACATCTATTTAAATTAAATATTCAACATAAATAAATACAAGAATGCTTACTTAATATTAAAACATGGAACAGCATTTGAAAGATATAAATGATCCGATTATGGAGGGAGTTCTGTTGGAGACAGAGCACATGCTGGCTCGTGGTAGATTGGATTTGCCTTTGAGTTTATGCTTTGCTTCACTCAGGGGAGACGATCTTTTACTGCAGAAGTTGTTAGAACGCGGTCTTGATCCTAATGAATCTGACAACAATGGAAGAACAGCCCTGGTTTGTTGATTAATTTTAAGAAAATAAAATGAAATTCTTACAGTTTACAATACCCTGCTCACCTAAATGTATATTATAACTGGTTGTTTTTGGGAAACTTGCAGCACATAGCAGCATCACAAGGAAATATTAACTGTGTCCTGCTGCTGCTTGATCATGGAGCTGATCCAAATAGTAGAGGTAAGTACTTTCCTTTATGCAAATCGGATACTGTTTATTTTTCATCTTAACGGGTCAAGCGGGTCAAATAAAACATTCATAATGTGATGTTATTAAATCCCCATAATCATTTTATTTAAAAAGCACTATACTAATATTATCTGAAAGTGTATAGTTTCACAGTCATATTTGACATGCTATCATCTATAAATAATTTAAAATTTCTACACAAAAAGGGTCACATTCAGTCCAAACCAACCTGACCCGTTACAACACCAAAAGGCTATTTTGCTTCATATTTAAAACCAAAACAATATTTCCATTTTCCAACGTTCATATGGTCAGTAGATCTGCTTTGACTTGATTAACTAACCGACCAGAATAATATAGTTTATGATTTCCCACAAATCATTGCACGCCGCTTGCCAATTCTTGATGTTACATATTATTTTTTAAGTCAAATTATGTTTTTCCAAATTACACCCACTTGTTAGTCAAATAATTGGAATTATTGTTGACACATCATGGCCTTTTTTCTATTTTAATTTTTATAAACATACAAAAGTCTCATTATGTCTGCATCATCATACACGTTTCTATGATTACTCAATTACAGTTATGAACTTTTTAAAGTCAACTAATCTAGTTTCCACCTTGCTATCAATGATCTTGACATTAAACTTATATAATAATTTATTTTTTTCAATATTATCTTTTAATTTCTTTTCTGTCTTTTGGCCTATGCAGATTCAGAAGGTAACGTTCCACTGTGGGAGGCCATATGGGGAAACCATGAACCAGTGATCACAATATTAAAAGACAACGGCGCAACCTTGCTCTCCGGCGATGTGGGACAGTTTTCCTGCATCGCCGCAGAGCAAAACAAGTTAGACATACTCAAACAAATCATAAAACATGGTGGGGATGTAACGGTCCCCAAACCCAACGGTTCAACCGCCCTCCACGTGGCGGTCTGTGAAGGCAACATTGAGATTGTCAAATTCCTGTTAACCCAAGGAGCCGATATCGACAAACCAGACGACCACGGTTGGACGCCTAGAGACCTAGCTGACCAACAAGGCCACCATGACATAAGAAAACTTTTCTTATCAGTCAAGTCAACTGACAAAGACTACACCATGTTGACCAAAACCTCATCACTCATGCCATTTCAGCGAGCCGAGTCGCGACACGTCCAGTTTCTTGGGAGGTTCAAAAGCGACCCCACGTTGATCCGACCCGTTTACCAGGACAGGGACGAGGGTCATCCGAGTCAACCCCGTCAAAGACGGAGGGTGGTTAATAATTTTCACAACTCACTTTTTGGAATCATGTCAAACAGTGAGAAACATGTAGACTTGGTCTCTCCTAGAATGGTTCAGTCTGGGAAAGAGAAGAGTTGTCGGGTCGTCATTAGTTGTCCTAACAAAGGAGATGTCGTGGGGAAGCTCGTACTTTTGCCACAAAGCTTCGACGAACTGTTGGATATCGGTGTTAGAAAGTTTGGTTTCATGGCGTCGCGAGTCATGAACATGGAGGGTGCTCAAATAGATGAAATAGAGCTGATCCGAGATGGTGATCACTTGGTTTTTGACAGTGATGATGGTCTAAGTGGTCAACAAGTAGATGGTCATGATCCAAGATAACACTTGGTTGGTCAATCTAGCTGCTTTGTTTTGAATATTGATAATGCAAATATACTTACAAACAAAGATACCAACAAGATGAGATGATGATAAATCTTACTTCTATCTCATAAGACTAAGAGATTACTCTCAAGAAGACTCGTGTTAAATGTAATTGTATAGATCAAATGTTTCGTCATACAAGTTCGGGCCTGGAGTTTAATTGAGGAAAGAAAAGAAAATCATTGAGAAAGTAAAGGGATGGTTTTCTGTTTTAAGAAAGTTACCTGTTACCAGTTACAATTGTGTTTATTATGTAATATTTGGTGATTTAAAAGTTGTAAAAACAAATAGCATGTTTGGCATTTATAAGTTATTTTTATGAGAAAATTTAGGTAAAGAGAACACATTTAAAACTCTCCTTACAACGGCTATAGCTTGGTTTTTTAATACTTCAAAAGTTCATGAGAAAATGTTCATGAATTCGTGTGCTAATAAAGTAATAATATGCACATGCATTTAGTGAAGTTGATTAAACCAACCTAATCTTATGTAACATTTGTCTGTGTAGTAGAGATAATTTAACTAAGATATTCTTCATAACAGAATAACAGCTATCATAATACATGTTCTTGTATGTTTGCGCACTACATGTGCTCTTTGACCTCTTGTACGCATAATGGGTATTCGCTACACATGTGAAGCATATAAATAAATCATGATATTAAGTCCTTATCTTTAAATATAAAATCGTAATCATGAATCCATATGATTCTCTATTTCCCCCCTGGCTTTCACTTCTTTAAACACCACATAACAGAAGTATAGAACTTCATATAATAGTGTCAAAAAGATGTTTCCATAATGGTTTATTAACGATTTAACTAGGCCATAACATTTATTAATCGCCAAAACAGGAACATTAACTTAACTCAAACATAAACAAACCAAAACAAACACTCGCAATCTTTAGAGTGTAACAAATTTCTTCTATATGTCAAACTCTTATAATAACAATAATAATAATAAGTTAATAACACTTCCGAGGTATACCATACATTTCATCTTCACCAAATGAATAAAACAAATATCAATCTACAACCAATTCACTAATCTAACAACAGCAGCAGCAACATCTCCCACCACATTTCGACAAAATCACCAAGAAAATGATCAAAAACACCACAGCAGAAAGCCCAATTGCCACACCAAGAACAACCTTATTCGGTCCATGATCATCACCACCATCTTTCTTCTTCTCACTACCACCATCATCATCATAATCACCACTGCTCATATCATCAGCCGACGACGGCTCATCCGCCGGTGGGGGCAAAATGGGCAACCCATGTTTATCACAAGCAGCAATCCCCAACTTCAGTTTCTTCGAAATCGATGAATGATTGTAACAAAGATTATCATTCCCATTGATCTTGAACACTATCAAACTCTTAATAAACGACGAATTAAACGGCATAACACCACGAAAATTGTTGTTTCCAAGATTCAAATACTTCAACCCCTTCATTTCCGATATGGATCTGGGGATCGTACCGTTGAGCTGATTCGAACTCAGATCTAAATGCACCAATCTTGAAAGACTAGATATGGATCCGGGTATCGACCCGGATAACGAATTCGACGATAAAGACAGATTCTGAAGGGAAACCAGATCACCAACCGAATTGGGTATTTCTCCAGTGAGTTGATTCGAAGATAAATTCAACAACTTTAAGCTTTCAAGAAGCGTTAACGATGTGGGTATGGTGCCATTGAGCTTATTACCTGAGAAATCCATGTGGGTAAGCTTCAAGTTCCAATCTTTGGGGATTGATCCAGAGATATTAGCGTTAGAGAGTGTTACAGAGGTTAAAGATTTCATATTGGAGGTGATAATGCGGATGCCGGAGGCTTTGATGTTGTCGCCGGAGACGGTGAGGTCGGTGAGGTTGGTGAAGCGGCTGAGGAAGACTCCGGTGAGGCGTTGGAGGGAGTTGACGGAGGAGAGTGATCGGAGGTTGGTGGAGAGGGCGGTGGGGAAGTGGACGATGGGGAGGTGGCAGTCGGAGAAGGAGAGGGAGGTGAGGGTGGAGAGGGCGGAGAGGGCGGTGGTGGAGAGGGAGAGGTCGTCGGAGCAGTTGGTGAGGCGGAGGGAGAGGAGGTGGCGGAATGGGGTGGCGGAGTCGCAGGTGGTGGCGGTGGTGGTGGTGGTGCAGGGGTCATGGGTGGTGGGGATGTAGAGGGATTGGAGGGCTCTGAGTTGCTTTGGGTCTAGAGTTGAGTGGGTGGTGGAGGATGGTGGTGATGGGGTGGTGGATGGTGGAGATGCGGTGGTGGATGGTGGAGATGTGGTGGTGGTGGTGGTGAGGTGGAGGAGGAGGAGGAGGAGAGTGGTGGTGGTGGTGGTGGTGAGGCTCATCGTGTGTGTGAGTGAGAGTGTGTGTACTGTGGAGATTGGAAAGTAGTGTGGAGGGGGTGAAGCAAACAAAACAAGGGCTCACAAAGATAAGGGTGAAGTATGTAATTACAATTGTGCCCTTGCATCATTAATTCTTGATTATCATTTTTTACCATTCACTTGTATTATTATCTTAAAAATCACCTTTAATGATACTTTTAAATCTATAATACTTTCTGTCACGGTTCGAACCTCAACCATATAAAAAAGAAGCATTTTAAATCTACAATATTTTCTATGATAGTTTGAACATCAACCTTATAAAAAGATACGTATTGTTATTGCATCTTGATAACATTGTGCTACATGTCGTTTGATAGTTACAATTTCAATCAAGTGTATGTACTAAGTATGTCATTTTCTAAAATAAAATCGACAATGATATCAAATAATCATACAAAACTACGGATTAACTCAAGAACATGTATGATTATAGACTCCAAAATGTGCTATCATCCGCTCAATATTTTGGTGCCCTAGGAGCGGAAAGATGTTGGATTCAAGTACGTTAGCTAAAAGAGACGAAAACTTAATCTAAGAGACATGTTAAGTTAATAAAAATTGTTTGATCCATGTTACAAAAAATAGGTTGTGAACGAAAAAAAAACTTAATTGATTATTTAGACATCGAGCGATATCTATGATGTGCATGTGTGACCATTTGATACTTTATTCTTTAATCAATATACACACAAATCAGAGAATAATACGCAATTCACCATCAAAATTCAAGTGGCATATACTGGAACAAGATTTGCGTACAAAAAAGTTGATTCCAATATACTCTTCTTCAAAGGGACGGCATAAGTTTTGAGAAGAAAGAGAAATCAAATCACTTCAAACATGTGGTAAGTACGAAATATTAATATATAAAAAAAACACCATGAAAGCTGTAGCCCATGTGAACCCATGAGTGGTACTTGCAGAAATAATTCCAACAAATATTACAGAATCGAGTATTCATTCTTTCTTCATATATCTACAACATAGTTCAAAGCTATAACCACATCGTCTACTGGAGTCGGGATAGAGACAAACGGACGATTGTTGAAAAGAGGCGCTGAACGCGTGTGACTAGCTGATTATCTTGTTACAAAAGTTTTAGCATCTTTAACCGCTCCATGTGTTCCGGATCCAGTTTTGGAGGGGTGTAACAACCTTGAAGGTCCTCCACTACATACTCCTATAAAATAAGAAAGATAATGGATTTACTATAAGTAACTTGTTATCATTCATGATTCATTTGCACATGTTAAACCAATACCATGTGTGGAAAAGTGTGTTTTACAAGTTATTGTACAGTGATTGCCTATTTATATATTTCACTCATCTTTTTGTCAAACATGATGGGGGCAATTGTACAAACTTTATTCCTTTTTTCTAAACCGTGAAAAATCCTTTACCAGAAAACTCGTGAGCCGTCGATACCCTACTAACTAACCAACGAAAGTGGATAAAACGCAGCTTAATTTGCACAGGTGGTGTTCAAAAGAAAAAGTGGGATTTCGCAAAAAATAAAAAAATACCATGCCACATGTCCTACTTCTAGGAATTAACTATACAATAATCCTAAAATCGCAACATTTGTTTTTTTCAAAAATGGCCTTTCTTTAACCTGATTATCAGTTTCTCACTGCCACATCAAAATTCAACATGGTCAAAAGTAAGATACATTACCTGTGTAAGTTCTCTCTTGGTAAGGATGTGGTAATGCCTCTGCCAGATTCTTTGGATAGCCATGGTGGCAGCAAGAAAACCATATGCAATACCAAGAATTGCAAATATGACAACAAAGACTATAACCAGAGCAAAACATGCCTCCATAGATGCTGGAAAACAGTCCAACACACCCCAACCGTAGCAACAGTTTTGGCAGCCAGCCATTCGTGGATCGTTATTTAGAGAAGAACAGTGTAATATGATTCCAAAAAACCCGAGCAACACAAAGAACACAAGCACCCCTGCAAAACAAAGATACAACTTCTAATAAAGATTCAAGGTAAACAAATCATACCTAAAGCTTGAGTGGACCTCAATGACATTAACATATGTTGCAACAATACAGAAGCTTGATACAAGGATGTCAAGAGTTTATGTGTAGGACTGTAGTCTATACATGATTAATAAAAAGAAAAAAGGTATATAGTTCATGGCACATATATAGGACATGAAAACGTACGTGAAGCAAATCAAACTAATAAAAGAAAGATGTTACCCATACATTGAATATATGGAATAAACATACTAAAGCTTAGATTCTACATAAATCACTCATGTACCTTTTCATTGTCCCATTTTAGACATTGCCATAAAAAAATTATTACAGGTTAAAATATGACCTAAACAAGACATGAATCCATTTTCTAAGACTTTGATGTACAAAAAGGAAAATCATAAAAGGGGATAAATAAAAAAGCATGATAAAGCCAAAAAAAATCCTATGTTTATTTAGCATGGCCCTGCTTGTATTCTATGAAGGATATATAGTTTCTTCTCTCTAATTTCTCTTCTGTAGGCATAAGATCCAAGTTTTACTTCGAAATTTTAGCCTTAAGTTTTACTTGTATAGTGCTACTATAGTTTGTGACAGACTTTAATCTTCTAGATTTGAAGAAAAGATAGACCAAAACTGTTCCCTCCCATATCTTGTGTATTCAAGGTCAATAGTTATGAAATATGATCAACGGACAACGCAGCACAGGGCACACCCTTGAAATGAAGTCTTCCATCATGATATCCATTCCAATTTGGTTTATTTCAAGTTACTTAAATACATTCTCTAGAAGAGCTTAAAAGAATAGAAATGAACTAAACTAATCACTTTCAAGGCCATTATTCAAAACCTGCACCATATGTTAGGTTTTCTACAACCTTGACCAAATTATCTTTCATTAAAGTATTCAATGGCAGAAGTGGCCAGTGACGACCATTAACTCGTGGAAGAATTATCAAGCTATCAGAGTTCAAAACTGGTTACTTGTTTATTTCTGTTGTATGATATAAAGTGTGAACTTACCTATACAATAGTAGAATGGTATAGGGTGCCTTGACAATATACGGTCCCAGCTGTCATTAAATGAAGCTCTAAAAGACCCATCTTTGTCAGCAAGATATGCTAGACCTCCCATCATTCCAATCACCTGTTTTATGGAATATTTGAATTACTCATACACTAGTAATAACTAGTAAAATAAATATGAAAATATATGTATACTATATTCCAGATAACAATCATCATGCATTTAGTGCATAGAATACAAAAGCTTGTAGCTCGACAACTGAAGTGGAGTTAGAAGACGCAACTGTTTGTACAGCCAAAAATACAAGGCAAACATCTCTGGCAACAAATAATCTGAATTTTATTTTGCGCCAGGAATTTTCTTCTAACTCAACAACTCGAAGATGAAACTGGGCTTTGCAAGTCGTGCAATGTGAAAAGGCATGCCCTTCCTGTTAAAAAGTAATAGTGTTACATAAAGGCATAAAAAGTACAAAATTGTAGTCCTTACAAAATATATATATACACAACAGTGGCCCTCACCTTGACAGATCGCCAGTGATCGAGGCATGAACGATGCACAAACTGCTGGGTGCCTTTGCACATGCATGGAGATATCAGATCATCATCTACAGACCAGAACAGAAAAGGAAAAAATTAAATATAACAGTTATCAGACAACTAATCATGGGAGATCTTTCTCACCAAAAGAAAATAAAAGCTAAAAGCACAAACATTAGAAGCCTGCCGCAACCCTCATCAAGAACATTCAATTAACATCAAGTAGAAACAATCTGTACTCTAGCTCATTCCAGACATACTAGCTAACACCAACTAGACTGAAGCAGAGGTGAACCTACACACCATGGCTCAATAAAACTAATTCAACTTGAGTAAGCCTTAATAGAGCGGCTACAACCATGATCTTTTGATTCTTTTCCTCAAACTTAGCTCCTTATATTATAGTAATATTCACAAGTAACTCTGTACATGCTTTTCTCACACCGCTAGCCCATTAGTTGATAGAACAAAAACTGTGGTACACCAAACCAATATGTGATGTTACTATCATCCTTGTAAACAATTTACTAAAACAACAACTAAAAATTTGCCACCTAATTTATCCCAATAGATACAACCAAACTAACAAATTACTAGAATGAACATAAACAAAACAGGATGTTCTCAGATAGAACAAAGCAAAGTATTCATCACCTTCCTCTCCGTCGCATTCGAGGCAAATCCGACAAGTAGCTATCGAACCACCTTCAACATCTTCATCTTTGATCTCACTAGAGCTCGCAGCGGCAGGCGGCGGTGGTGATGGTGATTCAGAAGAATCAGCTTCATGACGATTCGGAAGCAGAGGATCGGAATCGCTAGGGTTATCCAAAGCCCTAGCTTCCAGCTGCAATTCTCCGTTCATCTAACGAATTTCAAACCTAACTGATGATCAGAAACCCTAGAATATTATTAAACAAACTAAAACGAGCATAGTTATAAACGATCGTGAAGATGATGAAATGAAACAACAAGTGATATAATTCAACTCTTAAGCAGAAAAGATCGAACGTGTGAGAGATGATGAATTGAAAATTGTTTGATCGGAAGATTATTTTACCTGAAAAACGCGTGAAGAAATTGGGGAAGAAGTTGAAGGATGAACGTTTAACTGAATTTGGAACCTAGGTCCTTATCTACACGGCACGTGGTGCTTACGGCTAAAGGCACCCCATCGGTCTGGTTGAGTCGGCTAAACCGGTTCACCAAGTCTGGTTAACCTGTGGGCATGGTCGCCCGGGCTAGGAGAATGAGCTCGAACCAGAAATGAAGTCTACACGATACGTCGTATTTATATATTTTGTTACGTGTGTTATAGTTGTGACAATAATGTGGTTACGTATATAGAAAAAAACATATGGAGTTACATGATTCGGTTCTGAAGATCGAAACAATGATTTTGTTCGAAAGATTAAAACGTAAATAAGATACAGTTATATAACTATACTCATGTTCTTCGGCCGGTGTCAGTTGTTTTTTTCACGGTATGGACACGTAACATTCAGTCAATATAACCTACGATACCAAAAAATACATTATTTTGAATACAACATTGTTTTCAACATTTTTTTATACATGGACTCAAAGAAAAAAATAAACACAATTACAAATTAGTTTTTTAAGTTAACAAACAAATTAAAAAAAAATTCAAACTAGTAAAAAATTTAATGGTTTAAAAAACAAATATTATACATTATACAATGGTTAAAATGAAACTCTCTCTTAAATGTTCGTATTAAAAGCTTTGTTACTGGAAACTAACTAATTGCTTATTGAGTTAAAAATTGTGTTGCCACAGTCTTCTAAGTGGCCTTCCATAAGTTCCATTGTTGGGTCATGTAACATGATAAGGTTTTGAGCCAAATCGTTTTAACACGAAAAGAAACGTTTTGGCATTCAGTGTTAGAGTCCATCTGGACCCAAAACAAATACGTAAGTTTGAAATCAGTTTGTAAATCCTTTCGTTGACACCAAACAAAACAGAAAACCCCAGTTTAAAACGTATCAATCATTTTCCATTTGAAACCAAACTGGTATCACCAAGAACTGGTTTGAGCGTTACTAAGCCAAACCTAACTAATTTTAACTCAAACGGGTTTCGGTAAAAAAAACCAAAATTTACATCTCTATTAACATATAAAGAATGTTTTGTAATTGGCTTTAGCGTAGGTGAGGTATGATTTGAAGTCTAATGGTTATTTATCAAAATCTCTTTTATTTTTATGATTTAATGCATTTATTTTGATCCGACTAGTTTTAACTTGAAAAGTTATGAATTCACCATCCAAGATATGTAGACGCATAAGAATTAGAGAAAGAGGAATAGAATACTGCTTACAATCTTTAAAGTATCAAAATGAATCACAATGGGAAGTGGGAACACCGTCCCAAGGGTTCAACAACGGCTCGGGGAAGGGGGAGTATAGGTGAAGCTCGCAAAAAAAGTCGTGTGTATGTGTGTGTGGAGGGTGAGGTCAAAGAAGTTTTGTGAGTATGCTTTGCACCAGAACTTCAACATAAGATGAAATGACCAATAAGTAATCGTAAAATATCTAGTTTACTAGAGTGCTACCGTGCTTTCAAGTCGCTACATGAATGCGAGTTGATTTAAATTGTATTTAATAAAAATGAATAATAGGAATGAAAAGAAACATATCAAATGGTCAAAACTCATATAAAACGATTTCAACATGATGATAACAAAAAACCATCCTCTATGCCACAATCTTCCTCTCAACCACGTAGGTCATAGATGGCTATCATGGTCGGTGAAAGATCTCAAAAAGTGAAACCTTGGTAATCAAAAGTTTTTGAGACATTATTCCAAACAAAATTTCGTATTTACCGTTATGAAGTAACAAAAATGGTCATGTTTATTTCCAGAGCTTGTGAAGAGACATGTTTTTTACGGTTTCCTTTTTCATGACTTTGGCAACTGCCATCTCAAAATCTTCTTGTGTCACGTGGACTCTTCTTTCTCTCAATGCAAACATCCCTGCCTCTGTGCAAACCGCCTACGAAAGAATGAAAATGCTGATTGATCAATTCGGGTTAAATATTTTCTCTAAAGGGTAAAAAAATTAGCTGAAAAAGAAATGGGTCAAATGGGTTATTATTGAGAATCAAGCCAGTAACTTATTTTTAGCAGCAAAATGGGTCAACTGGCTTATTATTGAGAATCAAGTCAGTAACTAACCTTATGTTCTGCACCTGAAGCACCATTCATTTTCTCAGCAATTTTTTTCAGATCAATGCCACGCATTAGGTTCATTTTTCTTGAGTGAATTTTCAAGATATCAAACCTAGACTGTTAAGAAGAAGATGAAAAAAAAATCAGGGATAACACATTATTTTTGAGATAAACTTTAGAGGATAGAATATTCATCAAGCCATCACCCATTTGATGATACAAATTTTCAATGTATACATTTTACTAGCAATATTAGTATAGCCATAAAGAGAGATGATGAAACAATACACTATATTCCATCAAAAGAGACGATTACAAATACTTACGTCTTCATTAGGATTTGGGAATTCGATTTTCCTATCAATTCTTCCTGGCCTAAGAAGGGCCTGATCGAGGATATCAATACGATTTGTAGCCATCAAAACCTGGGAACATTAAAGAAAGATGCATAAACATAACATCTTTAAAACATATATGTAAATATTTGAGTTGATAATTTGCAAAAAATACCTTGATCTTGTTTGATGCTTCAAATCCGTCCAGTTGACTAAGAAGCTCCAACATTGTTCTTTGGACTTCATTATCACCATTCCCGCTTCCAGACTCCATTCGAGCAGATCCAATACTGTCAATTTCATCCATAAATATAATCGATGGTGCGTGTTCCCTGCATGTTTATAAAAATGAAGGCAGAATTGGTAAGAGCTACATCTATCTCTCAGCAATGAAAATGCAGATGTCACAAAAGGATATACATCAAACCTATATATGCTAGCACTAGTTTGATGGAGGTAATATGAGTGGATGGGCCCATTGAGTCAAGTTTTGGGTTAGAACGTGTAATTTTTATACAGATCGGGTTGGCCTACCAGTACTTTTTTGATCCTTTTTCCTTGAACCTCATAAACGTTTAATGTGCTAAATATGATTAAAAGCTATATCATTTAGACATTATTCTAACTTCCTAAAAATAAATATACTTAAAAGGTGAATTTAAATACGCTTCAGTCACTTTTGACTTGTTCACTTGACCCATCTCGTTTCACAACTACTTCAAAGTTTACCCATTGGACACAAACTAAAACCGAAATCCGTCCATTTATAAAGTAAACAGGTCAAACTTGCCACGTTTTTCATACTCATACTCCCCTTGATGTCAATTATATATATTAACACATGTAAAACACTACAAGTACAAGCAGAATTTACAAGTTACATTCAGTAACAAAAGAGACAGAAAGGCAAAATAGAGATTTAAAATTGAAAGTACAAACCTGGCCATAACAAAAAGCTCTCTAACCATTCTGGAACCTTCTCCAATATATTTCTGTACTAATTCAGAACCAGAAACTCTAATGAAAGTACAATCAGTATGATGAGCCACTGCTCTGGCCAGCAATGTCTTCCCCGTACCTGGCGGCCCATATAATAGAACTCCCTAAGAGAGAAAGAGAGAGGGGAAGAGGGTTTAGAAGTCACCATAACCGATGATACAAGGCCAAAAAAAAAGATTTAAAACATAGCACAAGATATCACCTTTGGTTGAGCAATACCCAGACTCTCAAATAGCTCTGGATGTTTTATTGGAAGTTCAATAACCTGAAAATTCGTTTTAGAGAACAAACAATGTGTAAATTTGAATAGCAATGTATAAAAACACCAGGATGTGATTTTTTTCAAGGTCATGTGGAAAAGGGAACAATAGAGAACCTCTTTAATCTCTTTAATTTGCTGGTCAAGCCCACCAATCATGTCATATGTAGAATCAGGAACCTTTTCAACTTTCATAAGTTCCACCAGAGGGTCAACTTTGCTTGGCAAAACTAAATGAAGAAGATAGCTATCATAATCGATAGCAATCCTGGTTGATGGTGTGATTCTTTTAATATCAATGCTTTCATCTATATCAACCACACATTTACCCATTGGATGAAACTGTGAATAACATAAATATTATAAATTTAGATGTAGAGTATAAAGCTATCCAACTTAGTGCTTTGTGTGTACTAAATAGCAACCATGTCCAGGTTTGGGATTGTTATAAATATATGATAATCATCAGCATGCAAAGTAACATTTGCATAACTGCACATATATTCATCATAAGAAGTAAAATAACAAATAAATAGCAGCACTAACCTTCACTAGAACTTTTGACTTTCCCACTACTTTTACAACTTCACCAACATAAGATTTAGGCCCTTGAAGCAGCTGCAACTCTTCCTTAAGCATCCATACTGTTTGTTTAACATTATAATATAGCATTACTGACCAGCAATGATAGTAACTGCTAAGACACATTGATCCTCAAACAAGAACTTAAAATTTTAGACTATTGACCATATCCATCACTTTACGCCCTTCTACAAAACTTTCTATGTATTGACTAATAGTCTAATACCTAACGAAATGTAAACCAACTGAATAAATAGGCTATGCTTGAAGCACAGTTGAGTGAAGCATATATAAAAACTCCTAATTGTGTTTCAATTGTCAACATACTATAGCTACATGAAGTAGTTGTAAGTTGTAACATTTTATTTCACATACAGTGGTTTTAGGTTTCTTGGAGACACACATACCAAAGAACTGAAAATAAACAAGGATATTCAAAATTTTAAAAGTATCCAAAATTAATCGAATCTATAAGCCATATGAGAAATCTAATAACACTAATATTAACCAGTATCCTTAAAGCAATTGAGCCCCATATTCATACAAGAACAAATTAACTAATCATAAATGCATCAAGTATCCAAAATCAACCTGAATTCATGCTATTGCAAGGAAATAACAACCAATGTGATTATCATCAGACTCATTGTTTCAAGATGTAAACACATTCAAAGAACTGGATATTTCTCAACAGTAACTTCTCAGACTCTCAATAACTCAATAACTTCATCGATCAGAAGTTCAGAACACACATCATAGTAACGGTGTAATGTTGTAACGTTTTGTGTTTCTTCAACTTAGGATTATGGAAAACTACCGCTAGAGTTTATCTCGTTACGCTGAGCCTGAAGACGATTGAGATCATGAATCTTCTGGCGAACGTGAAGTAGAGCATCGTGTGTGTGTTGCAGAAAATACTGCTTCAGACCTTCACCGGTTTTCGTCGCTATCTCCGTTGTCGCCATTAGAATGCATTAGCAGTAGAATTATGCAGATTGCAGGTTTTTGTTTTAATGGAGATTGATTGATTGATTGATTTCTGTAGTTGGTGTGTAGAAGAAGAGTGTTAGTCACGGAAAGAAGTTGTTGCAGTTTGTTACGGGCTTACTATTACAGAAAATTCTTAAAATAATTTTTGGGCAACTTTTTTTTTTTTTTAAATGTTGCTTTGATCGGCTCATCCTCAAACTGTTCTCATCTCAATATGGGCGTCCTGACCGTAAAACAGGTTCGTTTAAACCCACAATGAGCGGTTCAGATAAAAACACATGTCTAAATAGGGTCGTTCCTAAAGTTCGGACGACCGTAAGTTCATTCGAATGAACTTACGAAAGCCGACGATCATAAGTTCGTTCGACGAACTTACGAAAGGGACATTTTGAGGATTACTTCGTCAAAGGGACATTTTGGGAATTTACTCTTAATACTATCCTTCAGGTAGGTCTTCAAACGTTTATGGTTTCATCGTTTATGCCTTTTTGTCTTTTTTTTTGGTCATTAGAGTTTATAAAAAGTTCAAAAGGGGTATTTTTGTGATTATATATTTGGAAATTTGGATTTTAGTAATTGTATTTTTAACTCGTTGCCCTGATAACCATCTAATAACAGCGTTGTTAGAGGATAAGTTTACACTTAATTTGTACTCGATTTCATTCATAATGATGATTATGACCTAACTCGGAAGACATACTTGTAAAAAACAAGACATTGTGGTTGTATATTGAAGGGTTTATTGGAAAAAGAGAATGGATTTGGGGTTGAGTTGCAATGATACATACTTATCATATCGTATCCCACGCGTTGCGGCGGATTGTTTTTACAAAGTGTTAATATGTGCAGAAACAAACTTATAGCAATAAAGCTTGGTAACTGGATATAACCGTAGAAAATGTTCTGGTTGGATATAAAAATAAAACATTACTTATGGAGGTGCGTTATATGATGAACCATTATGTGCAAAGACATACGGCTAATGCAAACTCTTTGCTAAAATGAAACATGCTTTACAATATCATTTCATTTTCAAGTAAAACATATCTGTTGTGTATTTTCTTACATTGTATCTATCTGTGACTTTAAGCAGCATAAGGTCACACAAAAATCCTCAGATACGGGATCGATTAGTCCAATGCAAATTCCTCGAGCCAAATCAGAACCTCGTTCCGCTTCAGTTGACAATTTACACAACAAACACATACTAAAGTTAGACACTGTTCAATCGAAAAATGAAAGAAGAAACAACAAGCTAATCTATCAAAAACTATCAAGTACACCTTGAGTTTTAACATCAAATGTAACTCTTATGTAAATTGGTTGATTCATGTTACCTTTTATCTCAAATGGGTCAATCAAATGGGTCGAATGTTGTCAAGAATGCATTTTTAATGCGTACAACCTTTTTAAATCGTTTTATATAAGAAGATATGTACTGTATAACTATGCGTTAAGACCTGGACCCATTTTGACCCATCACCCAACCAGCCTGATCCATGCTCTTTACTACGCTACTCAAGTTAAAGAGTCGTTATAACCTAACACATGGTAAAAAAAATCTTACCATCATAAAACTCTTTGTTCTACCAGGATCATTGTAGCGAGCCAATAAACACCCGTCTTTAGGTTTGAGACCATCAGAAAGAACACTAGACCTCAGTAATTTTTCTTTTTCGCGTACAACATCTTCTGTTGGTTTACCACTGAACTTTAATACAGCTGCAAACCCTCCTTGAACACTCCTTATACTAACATTTTCTTTGTTAGGGTCTGGTAAACTGGAGAACATGATCGATCACCTTAAGTCTTAATTCATAGTGTGATATGAATAATCATATGAATATATGATGATACATGTTTGACTAAAGTAAAGGAAGTTTACCTGTTTATGTCTTTTTCCGATGGAAGAACGATTTGGATAGACATTTTCGACATCTCGGGATCAAATGCTTGAGTGAAAACTGGAGTTGTCATTGGTATCTTTTCCTCCCTTGAGTTCTTCCCAAATATATACCTGAGAAGTGTGTGTAAATGGTGTCTTTTAGCATGGTCAAAGAAATGTTTGACCATTAGTCAAATGTCTTGAATACCTTTCACTAACTACATCATATGCTTGTGTTCATTTAGACAGTGTTTTATCTCAAACGGGTCACATATATAATTAACCAAAAAGAAATGGGTCAAATGGGTTAAAAAGTCTGTTTTTAAGTTAGAACCTCATGTAGTCATGTATCATGTCATTTAAAGATTTATATTTTGTTTTTTTTGTCCTAAAAATGAACAAAAAGTGTTTCTGGGTCCTCCCAAGCTGTACCAAAATGACAGTGTTTCGACTAGAATTGATCTTTTAATCATTCAACTTAAAATTCTCGTGGGACGTAGAGACTAGAATAAACAAAGACTCACCCAGCTACATCATTAAATCCCGTTGATCCAGCAAGCTTGTCGCTTTGTGTCTCAACGATTATGAAGGGGCTATATTTTCGTACCTGCATAAATACTTCTAACATATGTGATTAAGCGCGACAATATTTTCATATATTAGTAAAACTTCCACATAAAAAGCATCAATAAACCTCATAATTTGCAGTTCTTTTAAGTGTCTGATATTTGGGTGTTTCCAGATCAGGAGTCTTGTATATCCTCAGCTGTAACAAAACAGAATACATACAACTAAATCAATAAACATATAATTAATCAAACAGTCAAACATTGTAATTAAATACCTGTTTTATTAAATCCATGAGAGCCTCTGAAGAGAAGTACTCATTGTTTTGTATAGAGTCCCAATAGTCCTGTGAAGTTGATAAAAACAGGATCATTACCAAATATTGGAAACATTACGCGCGTTTGAGATTAGGGACGAAAAGCGCGCGTACCACATGACTGCAGAACTTTCCATTTTCAGGGTTGATGCCCATGACTGAAGTTCCTGTGAAGACCAACAATGGCTTCCATGGTAAAAGAGAGAATGTCATTTCCATTGTCCATCTTGTAGTTATTTCATAAGGTCCTGTCTATTCAAAAAAGATGAGAACCTAGTGGTTTATTTGATCATAATACACAAAATATTCAAAGGGTTTTTATAGACATATTTATGAAAGAAATCAGACTGAACTAGTGGAAGGATAAGTAGATGTACATTGAAAAAACTGTTATGTATTTTCATAAAAAATAGTATTACAATTTACAAAACTGGTATAAGAATGTTATGAAAAATTACACTTAAAACGCCACCTAAGGCCGGCTTGATATTTTAAGGACCTAAAGCGGATTTTAAAATCTAAGCTTTTTTTGTAAAAAAATAATAATAATATTTTTGCTAAGGATATGGACACAGGGGAACATGACACATTCAATATATGAGATCTAAAAGATACCCAATCATGCATAGTATGGTGGAAGTGAATTTAATAAAAAACTAAAACATTTCCAAATATACCATAAGTTTTAACTCTCTTTGTCAAAACCTAAAAAATTAAACGAACATAAACTCTAAAAATTATGCCCTATAGTCGCCGTTAGCAAAAAGACTACAACATTGACACGATGGTTGTTTTTTCTTTTAACACGCTAACAAGTTCAGGTTATTTATGCTAACACAAACATAAATAATATAACCTAGAATGACATATTTTTTGGACAAATAAACAACTATTAACTCTCTTTGATCGGCCAAACCGATCAATTCAAGTTCAAATTCAATATAGATTAATAGTCCAGTGATAAGCGTCAAAGTTCTTTGAAGTAAACCTATATTTAAACATGATACAATTGCAGGATCGGGTTTTGTCACTTAACACTTGTTTTCTCTCAAACTCACTTATAATTGTCACTCAAACAAGATGAAGCAACGTCTTTAGCAAGAGTTGATAGTAATATAATAAGTAACAACAAGCAGAAATATTTTCAAGGCACTTGTATATATTATTTCTCAACTCAAGATTACAAGACACTTACAAGCATGCAACAAGAGTTACAAAGAGAAACTATATATACTAGATCCTACAGCCGGTTATACTTGATACCAGCTGGAAACCTAAGACTAAAGCATATACTACAATGCTATAGTTAAGGTATCTTAGATAAAGTATTATCTAAGATATGGTAGTCATGACATGTCCATGACTTACCTTTTGTCACCAACTAAAGATGGCAACTGTACTTAACATGAAAAGGTAAACAGTAGATTAAAGTATGGTCAACTACATGGCTTTTGAGAAAACGCCATGCAGTATCTCAGAGATTTGCAGCGGACTGTCAGACAGACCATACTTATGTCTACTGGATAATAGAAGTGTTCTTCCGAAGGTTAACTGGCTTCGGAAGAACAAGTTCTTCCGAAGCCACTTATACTTCGGAAGATGCTTCTATGCTTCCGAGGCTTTAAGGACTTCTTTATTCTTCGGAAGTTGACTTCAGAACTTTGTCTTCAAGTCTTGAACCTTCGGAAGTAGTTTTCTTTACCTTCGGAAGTTAGAGTTCTCCTTCGGAAGTGTATTTTACACTTAGACTTCGGAAGAACTCTTTCTTCCTTCGGAAGTCCCACACTTGGCTTCGGAAGACCTTTGCATGTAGTACTCAAAATCTTCTAAGTGTTATTGTTTTGGTTGCAACAGCCTCTTATGATCCAACAAACTCCCCCTAGGCTGATGCTACCAAAACTTCACTTATCTCTACTTCTCAAAGTTTTCAGCACCAGGGATAGAAGATATTTGTCTGTCTCTCTGTTCTTCCCGGAAGTGGTGCTGAGAAGCTTGTACAGGTCATTCGTGGATAGGAGATCCAGTCTATCACTTTGAATGACGTGTACCCTTTGTTGTGACCCTCTGAAGAGAGTTAGTTGACGGGAGTTGTAGTCATACTCCCATCTAACTATGGACTCAAGTTCAGGACCTTCAACCATTTGAAGAAAGGCTTTGCCTTTGGTTGCTGATCCTTTCCTTTGCTCCTCCTCTCTTAGTTTTGACTCCTCTTCGACCTTGCTTCTTGCAGTGAGCTCGGCCATGTGAAGGCTGCCTAAGTGATTTCTGATGTGAGCAGCTACTTCGGAGTTTGAGGGGTTGGAGAATGGTTTCTCTGCTAACTCAGCAATATCGAATCTGCTTAAGTGTAGCAGAGATGAGGCATTCAGCCTGTTAGTCTCACCATTCTCTCTCTCAACAACAAAGTTGTGAGAAGAGTCTTCAAACCTCCACTGGACTATCTTCTTTCTGGGTACAAGAGATTGTCTTGGTACCCTATCTCCTTTCTTTGTGTCCAGCAGAGTCACCAGCCTTCTCCTTAGCTTCTTTTCTTCCTCATTCAATGTATCTGAATTGAGGCCAAGGAGTCTTGCGGCTTGGTCCAAAGTTCCTCTTGGCAGATCAAGAAACTCATCTCTTGTGAGGGAACTTGAGGATCCATCAACATAAGTCAGGTTGACTGTATCCTCCTCACAAGAGATGTCGCTCAGAGTAGTGCAGTTGATGAGCTTGGTCTTGATCTCCTTGAATTCCTCCATTGAGAGATGTTTAGAAGGCTGAGGGGATGGTTTGGTTGGTTGTTGGGTAGGTTTAGGAGGTTGGGTTCTGGGTAAGGCTTTAGGTTGGATGATGGGTAGTTTAGGTGGTTGAGGTGAGGGAGTTGGTAGATGTGAAGGTGTAGGTTCAGGGGTGAAAGGTTCAGGTTCAGTTTTGATTGGGAAGGGAAAGGGTATTGGTTCAGGTTGATGTTGGGTTTGGATATTTGGCTGAGAGGTGGCTTTGAAGGTCATCCCCTGTCCCCTTCTATACATCTCCTTTCTTCTCCCTGCACGAATGTCAGCCTTGATGTCACTGACATGTCGTTGCAGGGTCTTTTCAGACATTGGACCCACTTGCCTGCCAGAGAAGCCGTGAGCTTTAAGATAGTTCTTCATCCAAGCTTTGTCACCTATCTTCTTGGCGGCAGACAGTCCAGCCTTTCTTCCTTCTTCTTCTTCACTGCCAGCTTCTCTCCTTTGCAGCTCTTTTTCTCTCCTTCTCCATTTGATCTTGCTCTTGGTTGAAGAGCCACAAGATCGTGTCATTGTTGTGTGGAGATAACTCATCTTGAGAGAATCCCTGGAGAGTAGGAAAGTGATCCTTTCTCTCCTGAGCTGCAGATCAGCTTCTCTCTCTTTTCTCAGCCTTTCTCTCTTCTAAGGCCAACCTTGCAAGCTTCTTCTTTTTGCTGTTTTTTGCAGCAAGGTTGCCTTTTCTAGCTCTATCAGCTCCTCTAAAGGTAGCAGGAGTACTCTTCCGAGGCGGCTCCTAGACTGACTAGTCTATCAATTACCTCCACCCTTCTTCTATTGTTGATTGTGCCTCTTGGTTGGCTGCGCTGCTTTTGTACTTGTAGCTAACAGTTTCCCCGTTGGCAGTCTTCCTTTCTTTTTGAGTTTCTCCATCCTTCTTCTTTCCAGAAGCTCTTCCGAGTCATCTTCCTTTAACCTTTAAGTCTTTGGGAAGTGCTAGACGTGTTGGTTCTTGGGTAAAGTTCAGTTGGGTGGTGGAGGGTAGATCTGAGGTCAATGCAGATGGAATGGCTAGTGGTTGGCTGAGAAAATCCTCCCTATTAACCTCAGATGCAAGTTCCAGAATTGCATCTGTGACTATTAGATCATCGGAAAGAGAAAACAGTCCTTCCGCAGCAGCAATTTCAGCTTCGGAAGTTTGAGTTGGTTCTTCCGAGGCTTCAAATTGTGCTTCGGAAGCCTGTGAAAATACACCTTCTGTCCCAACTGTTTCAGTTGCTGGGCCATCAGTCCTAGTTTCCCCTTCGAAATCAATCTCAGGTTCCACTTGGGCCTTAGGTTGACCAACTTCCTCAACAGTGGTAGGAGGTGCATTCAACCTTTGAAGCTCTTGAGCTCCAAAGTATATCACAGACATATCTGGACTGGGTTGATCTATGAGGGACTCTAAAAGGAACTTGTTGAAGATCCTATTTAGATCCTGAAGCATCTTTTGATCCACTTGAATCACAAGTGGAGGAGGCTCAGGGAAGATGGTGGTTTGTTGCTTTGAGCTCAAAGAAATGAGAGCTTGACTGGTGGAATCCTGTCTTTGACTTAGTTCCTCAACATTCTCCCCCTTTTTGGTAGCATCATCTTGAGAGGTAGATGAGCTAGAGGAAGAGGTCAAGGAGACTTGAATGGGTACATGCCTAACAGATCTCTCAATCTGTTTCTCAGCTAGTTGTACCTTGAGATTTTCAATCTCAAGTTGCTGAGTGGCAGACCTATCCTCTAAAGTCTTAACCTTTGATTCAAGGTTTGAGACTTTAGAAAGTAGGTCTCTTATTATGAGTTGCAGTCTTCCCTCATCTTCTTTGGAAGAATCACGGGGAGATGAGGTAACATACCTAGTATGTTCATCCTCACCACCAGATGTGGTTTCTTGGCACCCTGGTTTCCCTTGCACAATGATGTCTCTTTCAGAGGCATCATAGGGCATGGTTGCCGTAGATTCAGTCTGACTATTGTTACCACTGTCCTGAGGATCCAATGAGGCTCCTTCAGTAGTGGCAGCTGAATCTACATGAGTCCCCTCCACATCAGTGGGACTCACCTCAGTTGGGCTTTGCTGGTGTGGGCTAGAAACAAGAGGTTTCTCTAGGCTCTGTTGATCCTTAATGGGGTGTTGTGGATCAACTTCATTGCCTTGGAGAGACATAGTCTCTTCACCAGCTCCGGTCAATAGGTCAGTAAAAGAGAAGGAATGAAGACCTAAAGACCCGGGACTTTGATCAATGTCAAAAGGCATTGAACTGTCCCTTGGTGGCTGCTCAGGGGAGTGTAGAGACTCACCCTGAGGGCTATCAGCTGGGGTTATGGGCTCATGGGTCTGAGACTGAGGAGACTCAAGACCCATATTGAGGTCAATGGTGAAGGATTGGGGGACCTCTGGCTGAGTGGGAGCCCCTTGTTCCACTCTAGCCTTTTTGGTTTGAAGAGGAGGGGCTTGTTCAATCAGAGTAGATTGAACAAGGGTTCGTTTGGTTCGTCTCTGATAGGTGACTTTTATTGGTGGAGAAGGTAGATTTGGAATGGTGAGGGTTGTTGCTGGTGTGGGTTCATCACCTGTGGGGATAACAGGGATGTCACCAGGAGCCATTGGCTCAATCATACCTGGAAGTAGTGCGGTATCCCTTCCAGTGTAGTTGGTAGACACTCTCTTCAATACTTTGAAGATAGTTGGCCTCATCTGAGGAGCAGATAGAGCAGCTGAACAGACAAGCTTACTCTGATCTAGCTCGCAGTTGATTATGTGCTGTAGAAATCTGGGATACATAAAGAATGTGTCCCTTTGCAGATTTCCCATGAGATTAGTCAGCACAAACCTGGAGTAGTTGAAGCGCAAGCCTTGTACCAACCCATGAACTAGGCACCCGAGTTCATAGGGAATTTGATCCCATCCCCCTGATTTGTTAGATAAGCAGTGGAGAACCACATGTAGCAGGAACTTCCACTTGTATGAGAAGTTGAATTTGTAGACTGTAGACCTGCTACATCTCCACCGTATCCCATTTGGAGATAAGAGTTATCTAACTCAGACTTGGGGAATTCCGTCGGTGCGCCTTCATCATGGAGCTCAAGATGCTCCCTGATGATTTGTTCAGTAACGACCAACTCTTGGCCACATACACTTGACCTAATAGCACGAACCCCATTTAGGGTTTCAACCCGACTATTTGCCCAGAATTCGGACATTTGGTTGGTGTAAATGGTCGGGTTTACAGTCAGTGCTGTGTAATATGAAGATTGGGCTAGAAAAGAGATAATATCAGAGAAGTCGGCATCCCTTGAGGAGTCAAGGAGTGCGACTTGGTTGTGCTGAGGGTTTAGAGCCATTTGGAAAGATAGCAGAGGAAAAGTTCTTGTGAGAGAGAGAGGTAAATTGGTGAAGAAGAAAGCTTTTAGGGCAGTGAATTGGTAAAAAGAGTGTAAGTGATTAGCCGGAAGTATTTAAATGGGTGAAATGGCGGTTTAAAGGGTGGTTTGGATAAGATGATGTGAGGGTTCAGAGGATGATGTGACAGGGGCGGTAAGGTTAAGCCATTTAAATAATCCGACATCATTAACAAAATCTTTACTTTTTACAGAGTGGGGCCCAAAAGATTTCCGTTACACAGTAAAATCCTTTTCCGAGTATAAGGTATTTCCGAAGGTAAAGTTCTTCCGAAGGCAAATGTATTTCCGAAGGTAAATAAATTGCTTCCGAAGATACATGTTGCTTTCAAGTGGAAAGTATTAAGTGCTTCGGAAGTAGATCTGAGATTCCTCAATCGCTTCTTCCGAGACTTAGTATACTTCCGAGAAGAAAATTATCCTATGAGAAATTTGCTTCGGAAGTTATGCTAGATATCTTCCGAAGGCAAGTTTCTCTTCGGAAAACTTATACTTAGTTAAATAAGAAAGGATCTTTTGTAACAGGGCTTAGATTGTATTGACATAAGACTTTACATATTGAAAAGGTTTTCAAATGAGATTGACTAGTCAATGTTTATCATCCCAATAGCTGTAATAAGATACTTAAATCTTTGTTCATCAAATGCTTTGGTGAACAGATCAGCATATTGTTCATTTGAATTGACTTTGACTAGTTTGATAAGATTTTTCTCATGAATATCTCTAATGAAATGATACCTGATGTCAATATGCTTTGTCTTTGAGTGCTTCACTGGATTTTCTGTGATGGATATAGCACTGTTGTTGTCAATGTGGATAGGAGTGCTCATGAAGTTGAATCCATAGTCAATCATCTGGTTTTGAATCCACAGCAGCTGAGCACAGCAACTTGCAGCAGCAATGTATTCAGCTTCAGCAGTTGATGTAGAGACACAGGATTGCTTTTTGCATTGCCATGAGATGATCCTTCCACCAAGAAATTGACATCCTCCTGATGTTGATTTCTTGTTGATGTTGCAGCCACCATAATCACTGTCAGAGTATCCATAGAGATTAAAATCACTATTTCTTGGATACCAGAGACCTAACTTAGGTGCTCCTTTGAGGTATCTGAGGATTCTCTTGACAGCAATTAGGTGAGACACCTTTGGAGCAGCCTGATATCTTGCACAAATGCAAGTTGCAAACATGATATCAGGTCTACTTGCTGTAAGATACATCAGAGAACCAATGATTGCTCTATACTGATGTTGATCAGTATCCTCCCCCTCAGAGTCAGGGCATAAATCATGGTTTCTGGGTATGGGTGTCTTTGCTGCTTTACAATCCTTCATATCAAATCTCTCTAAGATGTCATTGACATACTTAGATTGATTGATGAAAAACCCTTCCTTCAGTTGCTTTACCTGAATTCCAAGGAAAAAGTCCATTTTTCCCATAGAACTCATTTCGAACTTCTTCTTCATAATGCTCTCAAAGTCTTTGCACATTTGGTCATTTGAAGAACCAAATATGATGTCATCGACATAGACTTGAACTAGCAAAATGTCTTTCCCAGACTTTCTGATAAAGAGAGTCTTGTCAATGGTTCCTCTAGTGTAGCCGTTCTTCAGAAGAAATTGAGACAATGTCTCATACCACAGCCTAGGTGCTTGGTGCAGCCCATATAGAGCTTTATCCAATTTGCACACATAGTTTGGATGCTGTGGGTCTTCAAATCCTGGAGGCTGGCATACATAGACTTCCCTATCTATATCCCCATATAGAAAGGCACACTTGACATCAAGCTGGTAGACAGTGAAATTCTTGGATGCAGCATAAGCAAGGAAGATCCTAACTGCCTCAAGTCTTGCAACAGGTGCAAAGACATCAGTATAATCAATTCCTTCCTCTTGAGTGTATCCTTGAACCACTAGTCTTGCCTTGTTCTTGATAATCAAGCCTCTGTCATCTCTTTTATTTCTGAAAACCCACTTGGTGCCTATAGGTACTTGACCAGATGGTAGCGGACATAGGTTCCAAACCTTCTGTCTTTTGAATTGAAGCAGCTCCTCTTGCATTGATTCAACCCAGCTACTATCCTTTAAGGCATCTTCCACCTTCTTGGGTTCCATTTGGGATAAGAAGCATGAGTACAGGCAGACATTCCCATTGTGAGTTTGTCCCCTTGTTCTCACACCCTCAGAGACTTCCCCTATGATGTTTTCAGCTGGATGAGTATTGTGAATTCTAAGTCTTGGAATCACCTCCAGCTGCAAAGATAGGTCCAAGTTGGACATATTTTGCTCTGGAGCTTGAATACTTGGTCCAGCTGTTGTTTCAATCTCATTCAATGAGGACTGATTGAATGAAAGAGAAACATCATCATTTCTTTGCTGTGAAGCATCATTAACAGTTGCCTGTTCCTTCAAAATGCTGCTTCCATCAGCTTGGTGTTGTGTAGGATCACCTGAGGAGACTTGAGATCATCAGGTGAGTCCCTTGTTGAAGTTCCACTATTTCTTGAAATGGTTATACTGTCAGATCTTTCAATAGTGGGAACTTGATTTGTTGTTGTTCTTGGAGAACTTGGAGCAGGTCTGGGAAGCTCAAATAGTTGATCTTCATCAGAATTGCCTTGAGCACCTGTTCCAGCTGAAACATTCTCACAAGATGGTTTAGAATAGTTTGGAAACAATTCTAAATCAAAAATATGATCAGGGCCATTCCCCCTAACACAAGGAGTGTGCTCATTAACTACAATGTTGGAGGATTCCTCAAATTGTTGGTTTTTAATGTTATAAACCCTGTAAGCTTTAGAGTGGGAGGAATATCCAACAAAGATGGCATCATCTGACTTTTCAGCAAATTTTGCTAAATTGTCTTTTGTGTTAAGTATGGTACACCTGCTGCCAAAGGACCTTAGAAAGCCAATGAACGGTGGCCTCTTGTTCCATAGCTCATAAGGGGTCTTTCCATGTGGCTTTACTACAAGAACTCTGTTCTGCACATAGCATGCAGTGCTGACTGCCTCTGCCCAGAATGTTAGAGGCAGCTTTGAATCAGCTAACATAGTCCGAGCAGCCTCAATAAGTGTCCTATTTCTCCTCTCAGCAACACCATTTTGTTGAGGAGTTCTAGGAGCACTGTATTGTCTGGCAATCCCTTTTGAGTTACAGAATGAGTCAAGAACAAAGTTCTTAAACTCAGTCCCTTGATCACTTCTGATTATTTTAACCTTGTGATCAACTTGATTTTCTATTTTAAGAATAAAAGATTTTAAAGTTTCAGCAGTTTCATCTTTAGTTCTTAAAAAGAATACCCATGTAAATCTAGTAAAATCATCAACTATCACAAGGCAATATGATTTCCTTCCAATGCTCATTATACTTGTGGGACCAAATAGATCCATGTGCAATAAGTGTAATGGAGTAGTGATAGAGTTAACAACTTTGGATTTATGAGAAGACCTGTGTTGTTTCCCTTTCAGGCAAGCAACACAGTTATCTTTGCAGAAAAATTCCTTTTTAGGCAAACCATGTACCAAGTTATTTTTAGCCAATTTATTCATTGTCTTAAAATTGACATGACACATTCGTTTATGCCACAGTGTTGACTCATCACTATCAGCTTTGGAAAGAAAGCATGATACTTCTCCCATTGGGGAAGCATTGTTCATATCAAGCTTGTACATATCCCCTCTCCTGGGAGATCTAAGAAGCACCAATTCCTGAGGAATTGTCATCCCAGGTTTGAGGATGATGCACTCATGTTCTGTGAAAAGCATTTGATGCTTTTGATCACAAAACTGAGAAACACTTAACAGGTTGTGTTCAAGCTGTTTGACAAAATTAACTTTGTCAACTTTTAGTTTTCCATTGGATATACTTCCTCTGCCAGAAATATATCCTCCGGCCTCACCTCCAAACTGGACAGGACCTCCATCATAATGTTGAAATTGTTGAAGGAGAGATCTGTTTCCTGTCATGTGCCTGGAGCATCCACTATCTACTATCCAAATGTTGTTATTCTTGTCATATGGATGTCCCTGCACATAAGGTGAGAAAATTAGTTTTGATTGGAAACCCAAGCCTTTTTGGTCTTGGGTTCTTCCAATGAAAGTGACATGATTGAACCAAAGTTTATGCATGGGGGTTCAATGGATGTCTTTGAAGAAGAGGTTTGGGCTACAGCATCTTCCTTGATCTTCCATTCCATCCCTTGGTTGATCATAGAAGATGAGCTTGATGAAGCTTTTGCAGCTTGGCATTCTTCCGAAGCTTCTTTCTTTTCGGAAGAGACCTTCACCACCTTTTCTTCCGAAGCAGTCTTCTTCTGGGATGGTTTCAAGGGAACTCTTTTGTGAGTCTTTGCAGCTTTTACTTCCGAAGCCTTTTTCTTCTCGGAAGAAGAGTTTTCTTCCGAGACAAGCCTTGCTTCGGAAACAAGCTTTCCCTTTTTCAACACTTGAACCATCTGATATGGTCCAAATGTGAAACCTTCCCTGACTCCTTCTCTTTTAACATTATTTGCATAATGTGTGCTAGCAGGATTGTAATAACAATCTTTAGCCATGTGGTTTTGCAAACCACACATTATGCATGCAATGTTAATTTTCTGGGAATTGGAGGGTTGCTGTTTCTTGTTCTTTTTCTCTTCATCAGCAACCTTTCCCTTTAACTTCTGATCCTTTGGTAGGACAGGAGTACTGGTATTATACTCCTTTCCTGAATCAGAAGGTCCAACCACCTGGAATCCTGCTGATATGAATACACCCTTTTGCTTTGGGTCTATCTTCAGCTTGGATTCAGCCACCTTCTTGGCAGTTTTTCTGGCTGCTTTAGCCCTGCTTCTTCTGGCTTTGGTGGTCAGAGATTGATCATCATTGGTCTGGGAGGGCTCAATTACCTGTTCCTTCCCTGTGATGGTCATGGTCTCCACAGTTGCATCACTCTTTGACTCTTTACAAGGTGGGTCAACAGATGGAACCTCTTGCTCTTCAGTACCACATCTTGGTTGTCTTACAGACTCATAAGAGTGTGGTGGAGCAATTTCATTGGTTCCCAACCCACTTTTGTTTTGATAACAAAGTTTGGAGTGAGAGGATGATGCAAGTATGGCTTGGAAGTTTTGCTCAGCAATAGCATACTTCCTGGCTTGAGCCTCAGCTGTGACAAGCTGGGCTTGAGCCTCAGTCAATTTGGATATTAAATCCTTGATTTGAGTCTTGTAGTTGGTGTGTTCATGTTTTAAAAGAGATACAGTTTTCTCTAACTCCTCAATTTTCTTTTGGTAGTCAGATTCAGCTCTCTTAAAATCAGATTTTAGCACATTTAAAGACTCAATATCGGATTTAATTTCCATATTGTAGTCCTGATACAACTTAACCTTAGCAATGCAGCAGGGGTACAGAGATGTTCATATACCTTATTTTCATCTGTTCCTGCCATGAGTGCTTGAGCAGGAGTCACATCTTGAACCATAAAGCTCCAGTCAACTTCTTGAGCCATAGCTGCAGTTTCAGTTGACTTCCCATTGGGCTTTGGTGTAGAAGGATGTGTGGAGGCCTGTGAGGTTCCCGGATTGGACTTGGGAGCCTTGCATTCCCTTGCAAAGTGGCCAAGCTGGTTACAGTTGTAACACTTAGCCTTGCTTTTGTCAAACCCAAACTTGCTAGTGATTGGGTTTTGAGGGAATTGCCTTCCAGTTCTCTTAAAGAACTTCTTTGCTCTGTAGGTAAGTAGAGCCATTTGCTGGACAATGTCCACATACTCTATGTCATCTGGACTAAAGCACTCAAGATCATCAAAGCAGAACTGATGATCATTGGAGTGTCCACTCCCTGAGACAAACGCACAGCCCTCCTGAAAGGAGCTCTGCTGAGCTTGATGAGACCTTGGAGTCTCAGGGAATGTGATGTAAGGCCCAGATGAGCAAGATGGCTGCTGGGAGTATGACAGGTACTGCTGAGACTGTGGGGTACCTGAGCCTTCAGCAACCATTAAAGCGTTGCTAGCAGGAAGGCTCAAGGGTCTGCTTGCTTGGTGACCCTTTTTGCTTGCCATTTCCAAACGGTATCCATCTAGGATCCCATAGAGTTCGGTCATGGTGAGAGTGTTTAAATTCTCTGTTCTCTTAATGGAGACACAGTAGAAAGTCCACTCATTGGGTAGAGCACTCATGAACTTCCTGGTAAGGTCTCTTAGTTCTTGAGTGATTCCCACAGATTGGAGGGAGGAGATAAGATCCATATACCTGAAGTATTGCTGGCTAAAAGTTTCTCCAGCAATATAGGTGAAGTTCTCGAACTGCTGCTTCAGTGAGTCCTTCTTTGAATCATTAGAGCTCGAATACATCTGAGCAAGTGCATCAAAGAGTTCTTTGGCTGACTTGCAATGCTCAAACCCCACCATGATGGAGTTTGGGATTGCAGTCATGAGAACAGTCATAGCATTGCTGTCAATGTCGAGCCTCTTCCTATCTTCATCAGAATAGTCTTCGACATCCTTTTCGATCATGGCTCCGTTTCCACCAGCAACTTTTGGCTTGTACGGGCCATTCACGATGGACTGCCACATCTTGCTATCCTGGTATCTGATGAAGCCTTCCATTCTTCTGCTCCAGGACCTGAAGTTTTCAGGATCGATGATAGGAGCTTTGGTCATCGTTCCCATTTCGACTTCAGATTTGTTGAGGGCCATTTTTGAGTGAGGTATAAGGAGGAGTGAAAAACTTGGTTGATTGGGATGGTAAGATCTTACAATCAAGAGCCTAAAAAGCTCTGATACCAATTGCAGGATCGGGTTTTGTCACTTAACACTTGTTTTCTCTCAAACTCACTTATAATTGTCACTCAAACAAGATGAAGCAACGTCTTTAGCAAGAGTTGATAGTAATATAATAAGTAACAACAAGCAGAAATATTTTCAAGGCACTTGTATATATTATTTCTCAACTCAAGATTACAAGACACTTACAAGCATGCAACAAGAGTTACAAAGAGAAACTATATATACTAGATCCTACAGCCGGTTATACTTGATACCAGCTGGAAACCTAAGACTAAAGCATATACTACAATGCTATAGTTAAGGTATCTTAGATAAAGTATTATCTAAGATATGGTAGTCATGACATGTCCATGACTTACCTTTTGTCACCAACTAAAGATGGCAACTGTACTTAACATGAAAAGGTAAACAGTAGATTAAAGTATGGTCAACTACATGGCTTTTGAGAAAACGCCATGCAGTATCTCAGAGATTTGCAGCGGACTGTCAGACAGACCATACTTATGTCTACTGGATAATAGAAGTGTTCTTCCGAAGGTTAACTGGCTTCGGAAGAACAAGTTCTTCCGAAGCCACTTATACTTCGGAAGATGCTTCTATGCTTCCGAGGCTTTAAGGACTTCTTTATTCTTCGGAAGTTGACTTCAGAACTTTGTCTTCAAGTCTTGAACCTTCGGAAGTAGTTTTCTTTACCTTCGGAAGTTAGAGTTCTCCTTCGGAAGTGTATTTTACACTTAGACTTCGGAAGAACTCTTTCTTCCTTCGGAAGTCCCACACTTGGCTTCGGAAGACCTTTGCATGTAGTACTCAAAATCTTCTAAGTGTTATTGTTTTGGTTGCAACAGCCTCTTATGATCCAACAAATAGTTATGAAACGTAAGTTTGTCGTTAAAAAACTAAATCAACTGAAAATAACTAACTATTTTCACATGAAGGCACAATTAAGCAACTAAATTAACATGAATTAGTTTAAACAAGTACCTGTCTAACCCAATGAAGCTGAAATTTGGGAGAAAACACAACTTTCAACATCGCAATATTGAACAAGTATCCACTTATACTCTCATGCTTCGTAATCGGATCCCGAAACTTGACCCGATCATCATACGCATATCGATCGATCCCTTGATCATCGAACAGGTGCGGGAGATCCTCATACAGGAAATCCACCAATCGTTGGACGTCGGCTTTTGAAGATTTTGGAGGAATTTGTTCTACTACACTCGATCTAACGCGAGTTCTATTGCTTCTGTTGCGTATTGGAGTTATGTTTCGGGATTGCTTGAGGAAGATGATTGAGTTTTGTGACGGTTTTAGTGACGGTTGAGAGGTGTAGCTGCTGGATATTGGTCGGATAAAGGTGCCGGAGAGATGTGTGGTGGTCATTTCTTCTTTGTTATGGCTTGTAGCCACACAGAAGAAAGTATGACTTTGAAAGTATTTGTGACGAAACAAGTGTTTTGTAGCTAGCATGTGGTACATGTTGCATATTGGAATTGGACCCATTTAAGCTAAATGGGCCTGGTCTATTATAGAAAGTAATGGGTCTATAGACATGGCCCATGGGGGCATTGTTGTTTGAAAAATTGGGGCTTTGCATAAGGGCTTTGAAGTTTGGATGATGATGATATTTTAGAGTCAAATTAGGATATTTTTAAAAATAAATGGTAAAATATTATGTAGCGTATTTTTTAAAGATTCTGTCAAATTAGACAACTATTCATACTTTCATAGATATAGTGAAAAGAGTATTTTCTTTGCCTTTGTTATATTATTAGGTTAGATGTGTATGTGTTATACGAGTTGAAATAAAAAGTTATGTAATAAATTATATATGTGTATAATCTAATATATGTTATAGATAACATATTAATAAAATTATTATACATAAAACATATTTAAGTTATAAACAACAGTATTAAAAAAAGATCTTTTTTATTATTCTTACAAATTTTATTATCCAAAAACCTCTTTATATACCTTTTTAAGGAATTTTAGTTTTAGCAATTCTTAAGTACTAATTAAACTATGTTTTAACAAAGTTAATTCTCATTAAAGTATTTTTAATAAAATGTTATTTATTTATAGACGAATCATCTTCATTAGTATGGTATTAAGGAAAAAATTTTAAAGCTAATTTTTTTACCAAAATTATAATTTATTGTGGTGGTGACACATGGACAATACTAGATGGCGTCTAGGCGGCTATGATACGGACATGCTAGAAATTAGTCATGTGACACATAGAGATTTTTCTTTATTAGATTAGATAATAAACATCTTAAAAATAAACGTCCAAACACTGACTTAAGGTATCGTTTAATTTTTATTATATTTATGTTTCTTATAGACTATAATTGTATAAAATTTGTATATGGATAATCAATTAAGCTTTAGGCATAAAAGGTTTATAAGAAAACAATTCTTACATACATGTCATAAAACATGGTTTCAAGCTATAAATTTTATAGTCATATCAGAAAGAAATAACCATAAATAATCAACCTTAATTTATTAGTAAAAAGATGAGATGCAAAAAAAAAACCCCCTAAAAGATGACGCACGACAAAAGATCGTGTAGAAAATGCATTTATGAACTTTTTAACACGTATAAACCAGAGATACACAAGGAAATGTACGTACACAACACATGTCGTATAACATCTCACTATAGCTTAGTTTCCATCTAACATGATTATAATTAAAATTTATAGCATTACTGACCAGCAATGATAGTAACTGCTAAGACACATTGATCCTCAAACAAGAACTTAAAATTTTAGACTATTGACCATATCCATCACTTTACGCCCTTCTACAAAACTTTTTATGTATTGACTATTAGTCTAATACGTAACGGAATGTAAACCAACTGAATAAATAGGCTATGCTTGAAGCACAGTTGAGTGAAGCATATATAAAAACTGCTAATTGTGTTTCAATTGTCAACATACTGTAGCTACATGAAGTAGTTGTAACATTTTATTTCATATAAAGTGGTTTCAGGTTTCTTTGGAGACACACATACCAAAGAACTGAAAATAAACAAGGATATTCAAAATTTATATCCAAAATTAATCGAATCTTTAAGCCATATGAGAAATCTAATAACACTAATATTAACCAGTATCCTTAAAGCAATTGAGCCCCATATTCATACAAGAACAAATTAACTAATCATAAATGCATCAAGTATCCAAAAATCAACTGAATTCATGCTATTGCAAGGAAATAACAACCAATGTGATTATCATCAGACTCATTGTTTCAAGATGTAAACACGTTCAAAGAACTGTATATATCTCAACCGTAACTTCTCAGACTCTCAATAACTCAATAACTTCATCGATCAGAAGTTCAGAACACACATCATAGTAACGGTATAATGTTGTAACGTTTTGCGTTTCTTCGATCAACTTAAGATTATGGAAAACTACCTCTAGAGTTTATCTCGTTACGCTGAGCCTGAAGACGATTGAGATTATGAATCTTCTGTCGAACGTGAAGTAGAGCGTCGTGTGTGTGTTGCAGAAAATACTGCTTCAGACCTTCACCGGTTTTCGTCGCTATCTCCGTTGTCGCCATTAGAATGCATTAGCAGTAGAATTATGCAGATTGCAGGTTTTTGTTTTAATGGAGATTGATTGATTGATTGATTTCTGTAGTTGGTGTGTAGAAGAAGAGTGTTAGTCACGGAAAGAAGTTGTTGCAGTTTGTTACGGGCTTAATATTACAGAAAATTCTTAAAATAATTTTTGGGCAACTTTTTTTTTTTTTTTAAATGTTGCTTTGATCGGCTCATCCTCAAACTGTCCTCATCTCAATATGGGCGTCCTGACTGTAAAACAGGTTCGTTTAAACCCACAATTAGCGGTTCAGATAAAAACACGTCTAAATAGGGTCGTTCCTAAAGTTCGGACGAACGTAAGTTCATTCGAACGAACTTACGAAAGCCGACGATCATAAGTTCGTTCGACGAACTTACGAAAGGGACATTTTGAGGATTACTTCGTCAAAGGGACATTTTCGGAATTTACTCTTAATACTATCCTTCAGGTAGGTCTTCGAACGTTTATGGTTTCATCGTTTATGCCTTTTTGTCTTTTTATTTTGGTCATTAGAGTTTATAAAAAGTTCAAAAAGGGTATTTTTTGTGATTATATAATAGGAAATTTGGATTTTAGTAATTGTATTTTTAACTTGTTGACCTGATAACCATCTAATAAGTGATGTTAGAGGATAAGTTTACACTTGCGTTGTACTTGATTTCACTCATAATGATGATTATGAGCTAACTTGGAAGACGTACTTGTAAAGAATAAGACGTTGCGGTTGTATATCGAAGGGTTTATTGGAAAAAGAGAATGGATTTGGGGTTGAGTTGCATTGATACATACTTATCATATCGTATCCCACGCGTTGTGGCGGATTGTTTTTACAAAGTGTTAATATGTGCAGAAACAAACTTATAGCAATAAAGCTTGGTAACTGGATATAACCGTAGAAAATGTTCTGGTTGTATATAAAAATAAAACATTACTTATGGAGGTGCATTATATGATGAACCATTATGTGCAAAGACATACGGCTAATGCAAACTCTTTGCTAAAATGAAACATGCTTTACAATATCATTTCATTTTCAAGTAAAACATATCTGTTGTGTATTTTCTTACATTGTATCTATCTGTGACTTTAAGCAGCATAAGGTCACACAAAAATCCTCAGATACGGGATCGATTAGTCCAATGCAAATTCCTCGAGCCAAATCAGAACCTCGTTCCTCTTCAGTTGACAATTCACACAACAAACACATACTAAAGTTAGACACTGTTAAATCAAAAAATGGAAGAAGAAACAACAAGCTAATCTATCAAAAAACATCAAGTTACACCTTGAGTTTTAACATCAAATGTAACTCTTATGTGAATTGGTTGATTCGTGTTACCTTTTATCTCACATGGATCAATCAAATGGGTCGAATGTTGTCAAGAATGCATTTTTAACGCGTACAACCTTTTTAAATCGTTTTATATAAGAAGATATGTACTGTATAACTATGCGTTAAGACCTGGACCCATTTTGACCCATCACCCAACCAGCCTGATCCATGCTCTTTACTACGCTACTCAAGTTAAAGAGTCGTTATAACCTAACACATGGTAAAAAAAATCTTACCATCATAAAACTCTTTGTTCTACCAGGATCATTGTAGCGAGCCAATAAACACCCGTCTTTAGGTTTGAGACCATCAGAAAGAACACTAGACCTCAGTAATTTTTCTTTTTCGCGTACAACATCTTCTGTTGGTTTACCACTGAACTTTAATACAGCTGCAAACCCTCCTTGAACACTCCTTATACTAACATTTTCTTTGTTAGGGTCTGGTAAACTGGAGAACATAATCACCTAAAGTCTTAATTCATAGTGATATGAATAATCATATGATGATACATGTTTGACTAAAGTAAAGGAAGTTGACCTGTTTATGTCTTTTTCCGATGGAAGAACGATTTGGATAGACATTTTCGACATCTCGGGATCAAATGCTTGAGTGAAAACTGGAGTTGTCATTGCTATCTTTTCCTCCCTTGAGTTCTTCCCAAATATATACCTGAGAAGTGTGTGTAAATGGTGTCTTTTAGCATGGTCAAAGAAATGTTTGACCATTAGTCAAATGTCTTGAATACCTTTCACTAACTACATTATATGGTTGTTCATTTAGGTAGTGTTTTATCTCAAACGGGTCAAAATATACAAACTAACCAAAAAGGAATAGGTCAAATGGGTTTAAAGCAGAAAGTCTAACAAAGTCTTTGTCTTAAGTTACAACCTCATGTAGTCATGTATCATGTCATTTAAAGATTTATATTTTGTTTTTTGTCCTAAAAATGTACAATCCACCCAACCCGTACCAAAATAACAGTGTTTCGACTAGAATTGATCTTTTAATCATTCATCTTAAAATTCTCGTGGGACGTAGAGACTAGAATAAACAAAGACTCACCCAGCTACATCATTAAATCCTGTTGATCCTACAAGCTTGTCGCTTTGTGTCTCAACGATTATAAAGGGGCTGTATTTTCGTACCTGCATAAATACTTCTAACATATGTGATTAAGCGCGACAATATTTTCTTATATTAGTAAAACTTCCACATAAAAGCATCAATAAACCTCATAATTTGCAGTTCTTTTAAGTATCTGATATTTGGGTGTTTCCAGATCAGGAGTCTTGTATATCCTCAGCTGTAACAAAACAGAATACATACAACTAAATCAATAAACATATAATTAATCAAACAGTCAAACATTGTAATGAAATACCTGTTTTATTAAATCCATGAGAGCCTCTGAAGAGAAGTACTCATTGTTTTGTATAGAGTCCCAATAGTCCTGTGAAGTTGATATTAACAGGATTATTACCAAATATTGGAAACATTACGCGCGTTTGAGATTAGGGACGAAAAGCGCGCGTACCACATGACTGCAAAACTTTCCATTTTCAGGGTTGATGCCCATGACTGAAGTTCCTGTGAAGACCAACAATGGCTTCCATGGTAAAAGAGAGAATGTCATTTCCATTGTCCATCTTGTAGTTATTTCATAAGGTCCTGTCTATTCAAAAAAGATGAGAACCTAGTGGTTGTTTATTTGATCATAATACACAAAATATTCAAAGGGTTAGTATGGACATATTTATGAAAAATATAAAACTGAATTAGTGGAAGGATAAGTAGATTTACATTGAAAAAATTGCTATGTATTTTCATAAAAAATAGTATTACAATATACAAAACTGGTATAAGAATGTTATGAAAAATTACACTTAAAACGCCACCTAACGCCGGCTTGATATTTTGAGGACCTAAAGCGGATATTAAAATCTAAGCTTTTTTCGTAAAAAAAATAAATAATATTTTTTGCTAAGGATCTGGACACATGGGAACATGACACATTTCAATATATGAGATCTAAAAGATACCCAATCATGCATAGTATGGTGGAAGTGAATTTTAATAAAAAAATAAAACCTTTCCAAATATACCATAAGTTTTAACTCTCTTTGTCAAAACCTAAAAAATTAAACGAACATAAACTCTAAAAATTATGCCCTATAGTCGACCCACCGTTAGCAAAAAGACTACAACATTGACACGATGGTTGTTTTTTCTTTTAACACGCTAACAAGTTCAGGTTGTTTATGCTAACACAAACATAAATAATATAACCTAGAATGACATATTTTTTGGACAAATAAACAACTATTAACTCACTTTGATCAGCCAAACCGATCAATTCAAGTTCAAAATCAATATAGATTAATAGCCCAGTGATAAGCGTCAAAGTTCTTTGAAGTAAACCTATATTTAAACATGATACAAAATAGTTATGAAACGTAAGTTTGTCGTTAAAAAACTAAATCAACTGAAAATAACTAACTATTTTCACATGAAGGCACAATTAAGCAACTAAATTAACATGAATTAGTTTAAACAAGTACCTGTCTAACCCAATGAAGCTGAAATTTGGGAGAAAACACAACTTTCAACATCGCAATATTGAACAAGTATCCACTTATACTCTCATGCTTCGTAATCGGATCCCGAAACTTGACCCGATCATCATACGCATTTCGATCGATCCCTTGATCATCGAACAGGTGCGGGAGATCCTCATACAGGAAATCCACCAATCGTTGGACGTCAACTTTTGAAGATTTTGGTGGAGTTTGTTCTAGTACACTCGATCTAACGCGAGTTCTATTGCTTCTGTTGTGTATTGGAGTTATGTTTCGGGATTGTTTGATGAAGGTGATTGAGTTTTGTGACGGTTTTAGTGACGGTTGAGAGGTGTAGCTGCTGGATATTGGTCGGATAATGGTGCCGGAGAGATGTGTGGTGGTCATTTCTTCTTTGTTATGGCTTGTAGCCACACAGAAGAAAGTATGACTTTGAAAGTATTTGTGACGAAACAAGTGTGTTGTAGCTAGCGTATGGTACATGTTGCATATTGGACCCATTTAAGCTAAATGGGCCTGGTCTATTATAGAAAGTAATGGGTCTATATAGATATGGCCCATGGGCACGTTGTTTTGAAAAATTGGGGCTTTGCATAAAGGCTTTAAAATTTGGAACTTTAGATCAGAGGTGGGTAAAAGGGGTTTTGGGCCGTACACAAAACCGGGGGCAAACCGGGTTCGGCCCAACCGGGGTTTTTAGTACGCTGTTGAGGCGAAACCGGATATGAACCCTAGTCGGGTTCACTTAATTGAAAACCTTACCCGCTATGCCCGGGTAGGGTAGGGTCGTGTCCGGGTCGAGTCTGGAACCAGGTCTAGTTTTTTTTTTCTTCTTTTCTTTTATTGTGTGTGTGTGTCCAATACCGGGTCCAACTCGGGTTCAACCGGGCTGGGTTCGGTTTAGGTTCGGTTTGGGTTCGTTAAAAAACTCAAAATCTAAAACCGATTCCAACCCTACGGGTTTAAACGGTCCAACCCGGGTATACCTCCCATCGGGTACTACCTGTACCCGGGTCCAGGTTGGGTCCGAACCCGGTTTTTATGCCCACCTCTAGTTTGGATGATGATGATATTTTAGAGTCAAATTAGGATATTTATATAAATAAACGGTTTTTATGTAACGTACTTTATAAAGATCCTGTCAAATTAGACAACTATTCATACTTTAAAAAATCTACTGAAAAGAGTATTTTCTTTGGCTTATGTATATCATAATAAGGCTCTTAAAAACATACGTCCAAACACCGACCAAAGGTATCATTTAATTTTTATTATATTTATGTTTCTTATAGACTATAGTTGTATAAAATTTGTATATGGATAATCAAATAAGCTTTGAGGCATAGAAGGTTTATAAGAAAACAATTTCTACATACATGTCATAAAACATGGTTTCAAGCTATAAATTCTATAGTCATATCAGAAAGAAATAACCATGAATAATCAACCTTGATTTATTAGTAAAACTATGAGATGAAAAAAAAACCTAAAAAATGATGCGCGACAAATGATCGTGTAGAAAATGCATTTATGAATGTTTTAACACGTATAAACCGGAGATACACAAGAAAATGTACATACACAACATGTGTCATATAACATTTTACTATAGCGTAGTTTCTATCTAACATGATTATGAGGTATATTACACCCCAAATAATATGAGTTTCATCATATTTTCTCCTCACCCAAAGATTCATATTATTCAATGTTGTAATTATATTGTTTTAATAATCATTACTAATCTAATTAATCAGTTATAACTATATAACTAATCCAGTTTTGAAGATGAACAAAATTGGCAACCACAAGTCAATGTTAATCAAGATCAAGAATGGTTTCTTTCTTCATGTGAATCAATAACATCTCCAACATTGACTTTATAGTTGACCATTGAGGGTGAAACCTATCTCCTGATACAAAGCCCCACACTTGACCTCCAGCATCAATCACACTACAACCAACTTCTTTTCTTGAGTTATTATTTCTCATAACTCCCAACACTTCCTCTACATTAACCCATCTTCTGTCTTTTGCATACAAGTTCCTCATTGTAATGTAATTCCCATCATTATGCAATCCCTTTTCATAACTTCTGTTCAAAATCCTCTCGGCCCGTTTAACATCCTTAGCGTAACCACACGCAGATAAAAACGAACTTAATATAATATCGTTAATCTCAAAAGGCATATCATCTATAAGCTTCTCTGCTTCCTCCAAACGCCCTGCTCGGCCCAAAAGATCGATCATGCAACCATAGTGTTCGATTTTGGGAACCAAACCAAAATCTTGCATTGACTTGAACCATCTTTTACCTTCCTCCACTAGACCACTATGGTTACAAGCTGTTAAAACAGCAGTCATGGTTACCTCATTGGGCTTGATTTTGCTTCTGTTCATATCAAGAAATACATTTATCGCCTCATTTCCATACCCGTTAACTGCTAAACCATGTATCAAAGCATTCCAAGTGGCGGTTTCCTTTCTGGGAATTGAATCAAATACTGTTCGGGCTTTTGTAAATTCGCCACATTTAGCATACATGTCAACTAGTGCAGTACAAACATTGGTTGCTGTATTCATCTTCTTTCTTATAACAAACTCGTGAACCCAATTACCCAAATCCAAAGCTCCTAAATCAGCGATTGCAGGAAGAACACTAACAATGGTGGCAATATTAGGTTCAAGTGACGCCTCTAGTTGCAATTCTTGAAATAACTTCAACGCCTCGTTCGGTTGTTTATTCTGGTAATACCCTTTAATCATCGCGTTCCAAGAGATCAAATTCTTGTGGGGCATGGAGTCGAAAAGCGTTCTAGCCGTAAATACATCACCATGACTACAATAACCATCAACCATACTAGTCCATGACACAACATTCTTTACTGTCATCTCATTAAACAAACTACTCGCGCGACTCATGTCTCCTATCTTGACATATGCATCAAGCATTACATTATAAGCAAATGTATCCTTTTTCGGCATCTGATCAAACAACACTCTCGCGTTATCCACCTCACCACGCTTCGCGTAACCACAAACCAACGCGGTCCAAGAAACTTGACTTCTCTCAGACATTTCATCAAACAGCTTCTGGGCACACTCCATCAACCCTAATTTCGCATACATGTCCACCAAAGATGTCGATACATACAAATCATGTTCAAAACCTTCTTTAACAACGTGATCATGCACCTGCTGACTTCCCCAAACATCCAAACGTAAAGCACACAGCTTTGTCAATGTCAAAAACGTATAATCATCGGGTTTAAACCCAATATTTCTCTTCAATTCTCTATACAAACGCAAGCATTCATCATACTGTTGAATACCCATATGGGCTCTCATCATGGTGTTGCAGATAAAGGTGTCGTCTTTCTCAGGCATATGATCGAACAGTTGGTGGGCATGTTGTATGAGATCGTGTGCATCGTCTGATGAGGTGGTGAATCGTTGAACAGCAATGGAGGAACATGTGGCGATGAATTTGGCTGCAAGATTTTTGTTCTTGTGGAGAGAATTTCGAAGCATGAAACAATGGATTTGCAGAAGATGATCTTTGGTGGTGGTTTTGTATTGAAGGAGATATAGACATTTTCGCTCTGTTGTGCTCCATATACCTCCTAATTGTTCTTTCTCACTCATCGATTGATTTATGAAGAAACTACGATAACCGTATAATCACTTATACTTTTAGAGCCCATATCGATAAGTGCAGGGCTGCAATCGAACCGAAAGAACACAAATAAGATCTTGTTCGTGTTTGTTCGTTAAGAATGAAACTTTTTCATGAACTGCTCACGAACATTTACCGAACGAGATTCTTTGTTCGTGTTCGTTCATTAAGAAAATAAACATGTTCATGAACTATTCACGAATACTTACCGAACGCAAATGAACAAAAACAAAAACAAACGAACCCAAACAAAAACAAACGAACACAAACAACTGTTCATGAACATGACTAACACAAAAAACTCATGAACTCAAACAAATACAAATGATTATAGATTTATTTTGGAATAAAATTTACATTTTTATTACAAACATTACACAAAATCAACAAAAAATAAATAAGTATTTAACATAAATATAAAAAAAAGACTTGATATAATAGTCATAAAAATAGCTGACACAAAAATTAAGAATATAAACGGACACATTAACGAACATAAACGAACACATTAGCGAACGTTCACGAACGAACATAAACGAACACATTATCGAACGTTCACGAACATAAATGAACGAACGCGGCCTGTGTTCATGTTCGTTCGTTTAACTAAACGAACGAAATTTTCTTGTCCGTGTTCGTTCATTTACTAAATGAACGAACATAAACGAACTTCCCGCCGAACGGTTCACGAACTGTTCGCTGAACGTTCAGTTCGTTTGCAGCCCTAGATAAGTGTGTGATTACCTTTTAGCGTTTGAATCTTAGTTTAATTGTCAATAGTAAATCCGATTCTGTTGGTTAGCAGAGTGAAAAGTTATTTATGCATAATATGGTTAGAAAAACAGATTTCAGTTTGTATTATGTTATATATGTTCATGAGTGCTAACGTTATAACCACCATTACTACTATTTAATATTTAAGTTTCGGTTTCATATCAAAAGCATACTTGTATGTGTGTAAACCGTAATGTATGAGTTAGTTTTTTCTAAGAACTTCTAATATACTTCATTAGCTGTCACTTACAGGATTTAAACCTTTCACCTCTAGTATAGGGATAACGCACTTATTAGACCTATATTTCTAGTATATTCTTTACTGTATCTTCAACTTTTATAAGCTATAGTCTATTATTAAAAGTGAATGGGCCCAGTAAAACTCTCACTGGCCATCTCATAGAAACTTTCATTTGCAATACATATTTGGTCCTATATATGCAACACCATGTCAACATCTTTTGTTCTTCATGTAATTGCCACCTAAAAGCATTGCATACTGATGCTTTGTGACCCACTGGTAGACATGCTCATGTAGTCATGTTTCATTATTAGTACTTGCAGCTATTCTGATTGTACTTATACTGTTTACATGTTGCATTATGTTTTGAAAATATATTAATGAACTGATATTTGAAGTTATCCATTCTGATTTTATTGTAAATTTCTCTTTGTCTAATGAAGAGCAATAGAGCATGAGTTCTGTATGATGTATATATTCCTTGATAATGATCTATGGCCATTAGTTTGTTGGTTCAAGCGCCAATCACACGCTAAAACCACACACACGACAAAATGAAATTAAGTTTACTGCTTTCACATGTTCAAATCCATGACTTGACTTGACCCGTACGCTTCAAGATTAACCTACATATTTAATCAAAATATCGTATACACCTCCACATATATGCACACATGTTTTCTTTATGTCCATAACATGTCAACTGTTGTTTTCTAGTTGACATGCTACAAGTCTAGAACAACATATGTCCTATGTATGTTTTGATCAGTATGCAATGCATGATGCACTTATGATGATGATAGTATATTATGCCATAATTAAAAGGTGATGAGAATAATATTAGTAATATGACTATCTTTATATTATTTTCACTTTTAAAAGTCTAACGACGACAACTTACCGAAAACGTGAGTTTCATATGATATTCAAAAACAAAAATACTTTTAAGATAGACACATGCATACAGACATCTATATACATGTGCATCAACACATAATGTTCACTAATTATCATTCAAACACATAAAGATATGACAAATGATGCATCATGTAGTCATTTCAGAATCACATATCTCCTTTTGATTGTGAAAAGTACCTCCATCCAATCTGTGTATATGTGAATAAATATGTGCTAAGAAGGCATCTACATGGCACACTTATGCATGCGCGCGACACATTTAGCAAGCACTACCGCACAACTCGCCACAGGAATCGCACAATCTGCCATGATTGTGTCATCATCATGGCAAAACAAAGAGTCCTTTTGCTTTATGTTTGCAAATCAAAGAGTTTTTAAAGAAAAAAATATTCATGTTATAATTAATTTTGTGGACAAAGATAGTAGATACTCCAACATTATGAAAAAAATAAGGCTCGTTGAACTTATTCGTATGTCGCTCATGAGCATCTCGAGTCCTCTATATATCTAGAAGTTTATGTACCCTTCTTCCCTAAACACATTTCACTTTGATCTTTACAAAGAAGAAAATGCTTCTTGGCCTAAAGATGACGTGTAATGTACATGATAATGAGTTTGAATCTCATGGTCATCGTCATAATCCTATTTATGATCATGCTTATATGTATGATGAAACTGATCATTATGATAATGATGATGTCATTGATGGTGATGACGACGACGATGATGATGGGGACTATGATTATGCTCCTGCTGCATCCATGGAAGGCAATGGCAACATTGATGGTTGTATTGCTCCTAATTGAATTGATCAAGACTCTTGATCTAATCAAAATTAGAAATAGTAATTTTAGTTACAAAATCTATAGTGTCCTAAAGTGGCATTTAGACAATAGATAGATGCATACATATTTAAGCAAGCTACATGGAAGTGAAGCAACCAGCTATAGCAGTACTTACACTATTGTCATATTCTGCTTATGTGTGTAGACTATCTCTACTAAATACTGATATACAATCATATTTTACCTAATTTTGGTCTTCTGGTTGATGTGTTTGAAGCAGGCTATGTATGTGATAAGTTGTTTCATGGTACTATGTATATGTTTAAATTTCTTGATGTGTGTTAAGTTGTTAACATTTATAAATCGAATATGGTGATATATAGGAAACGAAGAAAATCTTCTAAGGGGTTGTGCATGCGGTGATAAGCGCTTGAGTTGGTGTATAGCGGCGACTCATTAGCGGCGGCGACATGTCGCCGCTATAACTATTAGTGGTGATACTGTCATTATTTGCGGCGACTATGCCGCCAAATGATCGAATTCTTTGTATGTGCCAGTAATTTCATGATAAATTCAAGAAAACATGATAAAAACACTTCCACAGTCACAAATATACTTAAAACAAGCAGGTAGAAAAACTGAAAACTAATAATTTTTCCTTTATTTTGTAATCAACCCAGACTACTTTTTTTATTATATTAAAACTCAATTCAAAATACAATAACACATACATCATAAGCCTAAGCTTAATCTTTAAGACATCTTAACCGTCTATGGTAACTTTATGTAAAAGTTAAAAAAACTTCCTTTTATATATAAACTCCCTACCATAATACCTTTTCAAAGTAAATAAATTAATAATAACAACCCACATAGACTGAATAGACCGTGACTTAGGGGTGTAATTCTGGTTGTTTAATCAGGTTTTGGATTCTTTGGGTCGGGTTCCTTGGGTTTTTAGGTGTATGAAATCAACACGAAGTTTAAAACGTTTTAATCTATCAATTCAAACAAAAAAGTTTAAAAATTATTCTTGAAATTTAAATATTCAAAAAAAAGATAACATAAGTTAAATAAGTAAGTAATAAGCTAATCATGCTTATACGTATATGAATATACCTTTAAATTTAAAAGTTCAGATTGTATGGTTTCGGTTCTGTTTCTTCGGTTTTTGTTACAAGCAAAACCGAAACCAAACAAAAAAAAATCGGTTTTTATAAAACCATCAAACCAAGCCGTCGGTTTCTTATTGGTTTCGGTTTTTTCGGTTCGGTTTCGTCGGTTATTTCGATTACGGTTTCGTCGGTTATTTCGGTTACTGTTCAGTTATTATGGTTTCTTCCACAAGTAAACTATCAAAGATAATAGAAATTGTCGGTTGTATTACCATATATGTATCATTGCTTGTCTATTGTCGTAATCCTAAAATAAAAGAGCCATTAAACTTTCACTTTCACTTTAGCCCCATAGAGCAAACATGTAGACACCCAACCAACATGTACAATACTTTACGTCAACATCCATACAATAGTAGACTTTTTTTTTGCATTGTTTAAAAAAGAAGTTGGCTTTTGGTGTGTTTTTAGGTTTATTTTGGTTTTTGATGTTCTGCTAGTGAAAACTAGAGGAACTTATATTTCAGTCGCTACATATACAAGTTACGCTAGTCAAACTAGCGGAACAACCGCAACCATAATATATTCAAAAACACACACAAAACTCTCTTTTTTAAAATAACAATAAATAATAATAAAAATCTACAGTAGTAAATATTAATTTAAACAAAAATAATAATAAGGTTGAAATGTAAATTTTTTAAAGGGTTATTGAATTTTAATAATCTCAACTTTTATATATTGGCTGATTTTAATAATCTCAACTTTTATATATTGGCTGGGATTAATGCCAACTCAGCAAATGTTTACGAACATTTTCAACTTTGATCTTATTTTCCTGCAACGATCCCTTACTAACTGAGATTTGACACCGTTAGTTTTTTGATGACGTGGACTAATTATATGACCAATACACTAAGCAGAAAGTTGAAATCAACTGTCGGGTCCGTCAATCTGAAACTTCTGCAACCTAAAACCCGTCAATTTTCACCTTTTGATTTGAACCACTTGACTCGTTAAAGGTAAATTTCAAGTGACGATGGATGCTAGACACTGAAAAAAGGACCTAATAGAGGTTGGGCGGCGATGGAGTTGAAAAATGGCTCAAAGTTAGCCCCATTTCATCAAAAAAACTAACAGACGTTAACTCTCAGTTAGTAAGGGATTGTTGAAGAAAAATAAGTTCAAAGTTAGTAATGTATGTAAACATTTCCTGAGTTGGGATTAATCTCGGCCACTAAATGAAAGTTGGAATTATTAAAATCAAATAACCTCTTTTTAAAATAAATTTGTGTTAAAGAATATTCTAACACATATAATAACATGTCCTCATATAGTAGTAGTATATTAAGGTCAGGATCATTACAGAACCATTTTTTATTTTCAGAATCAAAAGAGCTATTGGTTTACATAAATGTAAATTACGAACCACTGATTTACATATATGTAAGTTAAAGCTGATGATATTTAGTTGTTTTACATAGTTTATTGTTTATATCTGATATACACATATGTAAAACAACTCAAGTAATATTAGATTTAATTTACATTTATATAAATCAATGGTTCTATAATTTTAAAAATTAAAAATATTTCTATAATGATCCTAGCCCTATACATATAAACTCATAACATTAATACAAGTCTATGAAAAAATTGTCATATAAAACACCACCTACATAAGCAATAAATAGTAATAACATTAAGTAATAAGCAAATAGTAATGATAATAAGGTTATTTAAGTTAACATTGATTATCGATATTTCTGTATAAAATTATTACACGTGTGACACGTGTCAACTGCTCCAAGTTTACTTTTTGACAACACCAATGATAACACTTTTTTGTGATGCAAAAGTCGAATCCACTAAGTTTACTTTCAAGCACTTGATGGAACCAACCCATACATGCTTCACCACTAGTACATACAGCTATACTGAGTGTACATTGCTGAAATATGGCATCTTGCTTCTCCTGCCCATAAATATGGCTTCTCATCAACTACTTTCATACTCTAAAACCAAACTAAACACTAAAAACTCACATCTAACTCATAATGAAAACCTCTGGAGTTACCAAGAGAATCGCAGGGTGGTCGTTCAATGCAGACCGATACAATAATGGCAATGTCGACTGCCATGATTGTCCGATATCATCTAGGTTACGAGGAGAGGTTGAAGATGATAACAAATATTATGATTATGTTCACGCGACATTAGATGAAGATGGTGATGGCGACAGTGATGACGATGGAGATTATGATTATGCTCCTGCTGCCTGAACAACATGCGCCTTACATTGATGCAATCACCACTTACCAGTGAGAATATATGGAAGAAAAATCCCCATGTGGTAAAACTTCACGCGCTAATATTAATATATAGTGTAGATTTATTAGGTGTGTGAGTTTGTCGTTAAAAAAAATAGGTACGTAATTGTTTAATGTGTGTCAAATCATTAGCCGCCCATGCACACGTAGAGGGTGAGTAGAATAACAAGGTGGCCATGCAAATATGCAATGCTAGTTAGTTTATTTCAACGTTTATAGTTAGTGGGTCACAAGTCGGGTCTTTCCTTTGTGTTATTTCCCTTGTAATAATGGCATTGAATGTTTTTAGTATGAAACTTAAAATGCTTAAAGTAGTGATAATAAAAATAATCATCGTGAATTGTTAAATTATAGATAAACAGATTATTAAAAATCTAAAATATAGAATTTTGAGTTAATTAAAAAACTAAAATATAGAATTTTGAGTTAACTACTATTATTGTTTTTAAAGTATGTTTAAATTTTAGTTTTGATCTCAAATTTTGAGAAAGTATACAGGAGAGGGTCCGATCTATGTAGGGATTATATATCAAGAGTCCCTAACAATGGTAAATGTTAATTAAGGTTTTCTTGATAAATGTATGTAAATGATTAAAATACATTTAACAAAAATAAAATTAAAATAGTAAACAAAAGATTACAAAAACCTAAAACTTAAAATAAATAACAGTTGTGTGACCTAAACCACCCACTTGATCTTTTTTCTCACTTCATCTTCCCCAATTAACCACCACCATTTAAACCTCCAACCACCATCTCCTCCGATCACCAAAAACCTCCAAAAACCTAAAACATAAATACGTAAATTTATTAAATCTTTAAAAGAAAATGAAACAAAGAATGATCAAAACTAAAAGAAAATATATATTTAAATATATTTGTTTTAAAATATTTTGATAAAAAGAGAAAGTCAAAGTGATTGTTTTATGATTTTTGTTTTTATAAGCGAGATAGCTCGGAATTACTAATATTGTTTAATATGCTAAAATGATGACATGTGTCCTTAAAACTTTCTTTTATTATAAAAACACATCATTAATCGTTTGTAAAACAGTTTAATTCTCAAAAATTAAGTAATGTGTTAGTTCTCAAAAAATAGATGAGAGGTGTGATTGAGATGAGATTCATTAGAATTCAAAAACTAAGTAATGTGTTAGTTCTCAAAAAATAGATTTGGAATTAATATCGGAGATTTTTGGATCGTTTGATCGTATAAAGGAATAAAGACAAGATTTATCTAAAATGAAAGGGGGAAATGACAGAAGGTAGTTTTAGCAAGTATTGAAAATCATTTTAATTATAAATGGGTAACGGATGTGTGCGACAATTAAGACGTGTGATTGTGATGAGATTCATTAGAACTTAAGGGAGTTAAATATGATTTGGAATTAATATTGGAGATTTTTGGATCGTTTGATCGTATAAATGAATAAAGACAAGATTTATCTAAAATGAAAGGGGAAGATACACTAAGTGACATAAACTATCAGAACTAAAATATTGTTTTTCATCTCCGGGAAACATGGATAACAAATGATCATTTATTTCTTGAACAACGTCATTTGTCGGTGCAAGTATAGCTCTTTCTTGAAAAAAAAAATTTGATTATTGACATTATAAAGAATTGAAGGGTAGACAAAGTCAATTAAACTTGCTATAGGATCAAACGAATTGGTAATAAGAAGATTATCCGGTATATCAATTATTGTCTTTTCATCATTCGATCCACTTGTGTTTTCTTCTCCTACTCTAGAAGCCTTTTTGCAAATATCTTTGTTTGTTTCATATCAAATTCTTCACTTCCAACGACTAAACTCGTGCTTTTTGTTAGTCTATGAACATTACAGTTTGTCCAAATTTATGAGGAATTTAAGGAGGATTAACGATGTCATGTCCAGATCCATTAGGAATAACAGGAAGAATTTGTCTAAAATCTCCTAAAAAAAACAATTATTTTGCCCCCAAATGGTAAATCGAAGTTGTTATAATTATCACATGTGAGTATACCTTTCAAAGTTCTATTATATCATAAACAAAAAAGACGTTTCCTTCTTTATCGTCAACTGCTTTCATTATATCATAAAAAACGCATCTCAGTTTATTTGTTAACATATATAAAAGACCATCATACTTGTTTGTCAATGTTGCTCTATCATAAGATAGCTACTCAGTAATAAAACGATTGTTTGAAGAAGAGACCGAGTCATGATCAGGATAAGAAATCATTGAAAAGTTTCGTAGGGTCGAACTATTACGAACTAACTTTTTTCAATTTCAAAGAGAGTTAAATTCTTAATTTGATCTGTATAAAGAGATAAACCTAAAATTTAATTAAAATATATTGGAATTAATAAATACGTACATCAATAAAATGAAATGCAAATCACAAAATATACTATTGTATTTTTGAATTTTTATAATAGAGAAATATTAATTTAACGTGTATATATAGTAATAAGGATAAAAAAATTGATAGCCGGAGACTTTAGTAGATATTGTTGTTTAACCTGGAGACTTTTGTAAAGATCGGAATATAAACCGACCATTTTATGGAAACACGCAATCAAGAAATTTATTACATCTTTTTACTTTACTCTAATAAAAGAGTAACTTTAAATACCACATGGAAACACCATAATCATTCTAATTATAATTTTTCCGTCTCTTTCTACTCTTAAATAATTGCCTTAATTATTAATAATATTATTTAACATTCTTTTACATTTAATAAATTAAAGAAAAGATCTATTTATTAATGTTACTTCTAAATAAATAAATATTTTATAAAATAATTAATTTTTCTACAGCATAAAACTTTTTTAAAATACAAAATATTTTAAAATTAGGATTTTTTAAAAATTTGATTTTTTAAAACAAAAAATAATTAAATTTAGGAGTTGTAGTAAGGAAATTTTTAAAAATGACATTTTTATACGATTTGTTTTAGAACAAAATATTTATTTTTATGGAAAAAATTTAAAAACAAAATTTTTTAAAATTTGATATCATTGTTTTATTAGTTATAGTCAGTCATATCATATATCTTAAAATATTATTTTAATAATTAATAAAATTTATTATATTTATATTTCATTTATTCAACCCATGTAATACACGGGTTTAGTTATGCTAGTAGATGAATAAAATCATAGATGATTTGTAGAGTTTTGTTGATGAAATATTTGAAGAAAGAAGAACCATGGTTGATATGTCATTTCAATAAAAAGATGACCTGCAATTAAGAGTTAAATTCTCTAATTTCCCCCAAATTACTCTTGTACCATAATTAGTCGGGAAATGAACCTAGACTAATATTTAAAACAAATACATAATTAGGCGGGAAATAAAAAAATTAAAGCCTTAAAAGAATGTCATGTGATACTAAAGATATTGTTTTATTAATATGTATAGATAAAGACAAGATTTATCTAAAATGAAAGGGAGAAATGGCAGAAGGTAATTTTAGCAAGTATTGAAAATCATTGTAATTATAAATGGGTAACGGATGTGTGCGACAATTAAGACGTGTATACAAGTTTAGGTGGGAATACCAAGTTGAAAATGCACAGAAACATGTCATGTGTCTCTTAATATATTTATTAGAGTAGATAGATATTTTATAAGATGTAAATTCACAATATTTTTCGAATAAATATTTTAAGTAAAAAAGTTAAGTAAACCCATTTTAAAAAAAGTTTTGTCTTAATATCTAGGTAAAATAACTCGTGTATTACATATGTTGAATAAAAAATATAATAATAATTAGTATTGATAATACATAAATTATAAACTATTGTATTCAATTTTTATAAATTTCTAAAAAATAACTTTTTTAAAATTATTATTTAATAAAGACAAAAACAGAAAAATAAGAGTTATGAGTCACCATTAAGTGACATGTGTCTTGTTATTTAATAAGATAACAAAAAGAAAATAATAATAAGAAGATACTATAGAGTGATATATGTAAGATCAAAACCTTCATTTATTTTAAAGTATAGATATAGATTGAGTTTTTCAGTTTTCTTTTGATCTCACTGGTTGTTTAGTCTGAGAGTCTCTAGGGCTAAAAATCAACTAAATCAAAGGCCGCAAAGTATAATCGATTAGCGAGAGTGAAATTTAATTCGGGGGGCGAGCAGCGGGAGCAACATGAAGTTTGAAGCGTCAATCACCTGATCCGGAAACGAACGAATATGAGCTATGAAGAGTCAATCTTCAATTCAGACTTCATGTAAAATTATATGTGTTAATATGTCTTATTATGTATATATATTTTGACCAGTATGCAATAATGAGGCACCCATGATGATGACAATATATATCATGCCTTGAAAGGTGAACATAATGATATTACTCTCAGCTATACATCACATGGATTCAAGGTGAAATTATAAGTTAAGAATACTAAGATAGTTGTGATCCAATGCTTGGATATGATGACAAACATGATCAAAATTTTCTTCCTTAAACACACCACACATCTATATTGATGTATTCAAGAAAGCCGCTTATAGGCAACAGAATTAACATGAAAGACGGATATATTTAGTTTGATAAAAACCGAGATTTTTTATTAGTTCAGAACATTAATGGAGAAAATAAGATCATTGGGAGATGCTTTCCTACACTGATAGAAGACAAGTGCAACAGAAAGAACATAAATTTGCGTTTCTTCATAGATCGAATTGAATAACAGCATCAAAATACTAAGTTTAAACTACACATTAACTGAATATAATTATAATAATGCATAGTAAACTGCATTTTAAATTAATACTCCTTAGAATAACAATAGATCAGATTAAATGAAGTACTTGTTTAATTTCATTTTCAACATTGACAAGTGTCTACGCATGTGTATGTACATTGGCATACTCAATATTTCTGTTGGAATTAATAACTACATCAAAAATTACATTTAGCATAAATGGAAAAAGTTTATTAGTGTTGGAAGTATGTAATACTGATAATAATATAAGTAGGATGATCAACTTATATAACTTTCAAGATTTACAGTCAAAGGACAGCAACTTACCAAAAACAGTCACACAATAATATGAATCTTGAAATCATTTAATATATTGGACATATATAAACACAAAAGCAACTTTTAATAGAGACAGGTATACACACATTATATACATATACTTCAACACATATGTAACATATGCTCAATAATTATTATCCAAACACATTAAGACATGACAAATGATGCATCATGGAGTCATTTCAGAATCACATAATCTTTTTTGGTTGTGAAAAGTTTAAAGTACCCTTATATAGTTTGATTCAATAAGTGAATAAAAATGTGCCAAGAAGGCATCTACATGGCACAATTTTCCATGCGCGCGACACACTTAGCGAGAAGTAGCACACAACTCGCCACACGAATCACACAATCTGCCATGCTCACGAAAGTATTCGTTTTTATGATTTATTTGTGGACGGAGGTAGGAGATACTCGAACATCATGAAAAAAGACTCGTTGAACTTATTCGTATGTCACGCTCATTTCAATCTTGCGTCCTCTATATATTTAGAAGTTTATGCATCCTTCTTCCCCAAACACATTTCACTTTGAGTGTGAAATATAGTAGATTATTTTTACCCTTCATCTTTTTGATCTTCACAAAGAAGAAAATGCTCCTTGGCCTAAAGATGATGTGTAAGATGCATGATGATGACTTTGAATCTCATGGTCATCATCATAATCCTATTTATGACCATGCTTATATATTTGGTGATACTGATCACTATAATGATGATGATGCCGTTGATGGTGATGATGATGATGACGACGACTCTGATTATGCTCCTGCTGCATCCATGGAAGGCAGTGGCAACAATGATAGCGGTATTGCTCCTCCAGCTATTTGAATTGATCAAGACTCTTGATCTTTTCAAAGTGAGAAACCATAGTTTAGTTACAAAATATGGAGTCTTAAAGTGGTCTATATACAATAGATAGATACACATACAGATGCATAAAGGTATGTGCAGAGTACATGGAAGTGAAGCAACCAGCAATAGCATATATATATATATAACTCCCATAATACTGGTTGCTTTTGGATGTTTGAGCTTTGTATGACAAATACTTGCACTAATGTCATATTCTGCTTATATGAGTGTAAACTATCTCTACTAAATACTGATATACAATCATAGTTTCACCTAATTTTGGTTTTCTCATGATGTGTTTGGAGCAAGCTTGCAGCTACATATATATGTGAATATGTTGTTTTATGGTACTTGGTATATGTTCAAACTTTTTGATTTGTTCATACATCATATCCAACCATATATATATGAGATGAACAAAGAGTGACACACTGGTAATTAAGCGCTTGAGTTTGTCTGTCAGTATGCATATGAGATGAACAAAATCTTTTAACGGGGCGCTTGAGTTTGTCTATCAGTATGCATGCTGTGGACTCAAGATAAAGCTCAAGAAAACATGATAGAACACTTCTACAATCACAAATACACTTAAAATTTTCTATTCAACTGCAAATTACAGTTGTACTTCATCAGAAATAAAACAGCAGGATTACAACATTAGTGCACATGCTACAGATAACTAAAGGCAATCACTTTAGTCAAGAAAGTTATTGTGTAGAACATAACTTAGAAGTTAATCAGATCTAATCACAAAAATACTGAATGCTGGTGTAGTTTGTTCCTTGTCCTTTCGTGGCAGTTAAAATCCATCAAGTGAAGCTCATAGATTAAATTTATTTTCAAATGATATTGAGATCAATAAGATCGTGTTTGCTCGATACTTGTTGTTTTTCTGCAGCATGAGATTAACATCCCATCAAGAACATCACTTTTGATCTTTTGCATTATCATACTTTAATTTCTTACCATATATGTAAGCAAGAACAAAGAAATTTCTAATGTTTGCACTCTAGCTTGTTGCAAGATCTGGAATTGGAGGGAATTTTAATGTCATTTGTACATATACAAAGAGGGAGTTATGGTAGAATGCAATCATATAGAAACCATTAGCGCTCTAAATGAGCCGGACCAAGCCAAGGTGGGCTCGAGATTGGCTCGTATAAAAACAAAGTCGAGCCTAGCCAGCTTGTTTATCTTTATGAGCTCAAAATTGTAGGCTCGGGTCACTACTAGAAAATAAATTTGTTTGCTACAAACATTCATGACAAGTTTGCCACAACATGATGACTGTTACAAGATTGCAACGACTTTCCAACGTGAGTTAAAAAAAACCCTAAAATTTCACACAACATTCGACAATTCGGTGCAAAACTAAATATTGTTGCAAGCATACACGCTGTAAAGATGTAAAGCTTTCAGACAATTTATCGACAATATTGAAACATCTTTATCAATTCTAAATACTCTAATAAAAATAAAGTTTAAAAATACGCATTGGTGGTAAAATTTTCGCAAATCTTGAATTTTTGCTAAGAATATATGAGCGACAAGTTGTCACAAATACTAATGATTTTTACTAGTGTGCTTAGCTCATTTAGAAACGATCCAAGCCGAACCGAATGCTTGTCAGCTATCTTGTTTATTTTAGTACACACGCACGTGTGGCACACACTACAAACAGATAATTTTTATATTTGTTTATTTTAATTCGTTGAAATAATAATAATAATAATAATAATAATAATAATAATAATAATAATAATAATAATAATAATAATAATAATAATACGAGATTGGTATGTCAAATAATCTGATTTTTATTTATATGCTCTTATACTTATTTTTTTTCATTAGAATATGTTAAAATGCCGATATATTATGATTTATTTAAATAATATGTCATAATTATATGATTGTAACTTATACAAGTTATTATTTAGGCTTTAATTCAATGAGCCCACATGCGAGCTAGCAAATGAGTGGGCCACGTTGCACGAGCTGAGCTAACTTGGATTCGTGCACGGCTCGTTTAGAAATCGAGTTGAACCGGCTCGGCTCTATCATTTCAAGCAAGCAGCAAGCGTTTTGAATAGCCCTAGAAACTATTTCATATGAATTTTTATTCTTTTTTTAATGTTTATAAGTAGATATACATAAAGGCACTTATGGTAGTGTGCATAGTGGAAACGGACTTTCGAATTAAGTTTACGGAGGATTTAAAGTTTTGTGGTACGTGGTTTATAGTTTGAAAATGGTTTCATAGTGGTTTATGAAAAGTCGGCTACCTCAACGTGCGGAGAGCTTTTCCAACAATGACTCCGCTCGAGTGCCTAGCAGGCTTTAGACATGGCATGCATGCTTCCTCGGTCACCACACTGCAACACGTACAATAAATAAAGTAAGAATCCTCTTATTGAGATACCAAACTCTCCATAAACCATTATGCCATCATTTCCAATCTAGAAACCACCACATAAACTTTAAACTCTTCACAAATTTAAAAAGTTCTAGTGCAAACATATAGAGACACTTAAGATCGTACTCGCATAGAAACAAAATATACTTGTGATATTCAATATTCCAACACACACACAATATATTCAAACTCAAAAACATTCATACAACTTGATTGAAATTTGTAAACAATGGTCATACAAGACATTACCTTTTCTCTATGCTGCTTTTACTTTCCAGCACTTATGGATACCCACCCAGGCTTCACTACTAGTACACACAGCTACACTGATTGTACATTGCTGACATGTATATACACTCGTGTACTACCACATAAGCCACACACTTCACTCATATCCCCATGCTGATATCGTGTACGAACGTGTGCAATAATTAATAAGCACAGCTTCTTCTCCTGCTTATAAATATAGCTTCTCATCGGTTTCTTTCATACTCAAAACCAAAACCATATAACTTCAAACTCAAATCACTATGAAAATGTCTGGAGTCACCAAGAGAATCATAGGGTGCTCATTCGGGTACAGTGATGGTAATGTTGACGGATACAATTGTTCGATATTAGCTAGATCACAAGGAGACGGTCGAGATTATGATTATGATTATGATTATGTTGGGGTGACATTAGAGGGAGATGGTGATGACGATGATGGAGATTATGATTATGCTCCGGCCGCCTGAATAGTAGAGTCTAACATTGATGCAGTTGCTACTTGCTAGTGAGAATAGAAGGAAGAAGAAACGTTAATCATGGGGAGTTTTTTTAACTTTGAGAATGTATTGATAAGCTATATAGTACGTTGTTGTATGAAACTATATAATATAATAGTGCTAGAAAGTAGAGCTTTTTGGAATTAAAAATAACGTCAAAATGCAACTTCAGTGAATGCTTTATGATATATGATCCAAGATTGAATGCTACTTTATGAACACAACTAAAAAAGAAGTACAAAAAAGTGCTTATTATTAAAAAAAAGTTGAAAGGAACGATGACATTTTCTCAAAACAAAAATACAATTATGACAGACTTCTTTAAGAAGATAGACTAGACCACTGTTTTCTATCACCTTTACAACTTCGTGTCAATGATCCCTCAAACTTCTAATTGCACTTCAAGTGTCATTTATTTGAATCAATGTTTTTTTTTTCCTTTTCAATCATGAATTTTTTTTTCATTTACGACGTTCTTGTGACGCTTAGATGACGCACACTCTTGTGTCAAAAGTGAGTTGTAGCATGTTGTTGTTTGATATTAATATAAAGTTGTTGCTGAGCTCGTTGGTACTTATGCCTCTAGTATACTGCCTAATTTCCAATGATGGGGGCAACAATTTAATTGCCATTGTGACGCTTATATGTACCGTGTCTTAGAGGTTTTATCAAAACTCAGTTTTTGTTAAAAATATGCCCACAATCCAGTAACCAATTAGATTAATTTTATATCAAATCTACCGAGCCCATATACTTAGAAGATCTTTCATAAGATCCTTCCAAATATAAACTGATTAGCTCTAATAATCACCCTTATAAAAGAGATTAACGGAGGTCCGTGTCAAACACGATGTCATAAGAATCCACAACGAATGTTAAGTGGGGATGTGATGCGTTCATGTTTTATATGTGTTTTAAGTATTTAAATGTATGTTTTTAATGTGATTTTCTTATCGAGCGTAATCACTTTGTGTTATGTTTGAAATGTAGGTTTGGGAAGCTTAAATGATGTATTCAAGGGTTGCACGAAGATTGGGTGATATATGGATGAAAAGAGATGAAGAAAATGAAGAAATTGGTGAAAAATGAGCATACAACGTAACTTACGTCCTAAAGGAAGTAACCTACGTCCTTTTTAAAAATGACATTTTTTGGACGTAAGACAGAGGCTAACCACGTATATCATGGGGGAGGACGTAATTTACGTCCCTAAGGACGTAACTTACATCGTATGGTCATATTTGACGTAATTTTCCAGATTTTGACCATATTTAGAGAGGGTTATCAATTCTAAAAACCCTAATTCGCATTGGGAGCAAAAAAGGACGAACTTGGACGATTCTTGAGGTCAATTCTACTTCTCCAACTCATTCCAATCCATCAAATCATGTTCCAATCCGATCTTGTTGCCGAATTCATGAAGATGCAAGGTTAAACGTTTCGTGATCTACCTCGGGTGATAGGTTTCGTGTTTTTAGGTTTTCGTTTATGTTCAAATTGTGTTGGGATTAAACTTTAGAACCCTTTAAGTTCTTTATTGAGTTTAACTTGTATTTTGATTGTTTAAACAATTGTTTTAGTAAATCTTGATTTGAATTTTATAAAATTCTGCGCAAGTTGTATGATTGCAAGGTTTTGATTGTTAATTCAATTGATATGGTGTACTAAGACCCGTTAAGTCTTGGTTAGATAGTTGCATCTTTGAAAATTTCATCAAATTAGAGAGAAGTACTCTCTAAATAGGTAATACACTACTACTTTTCACAGACATGAAAAATACCAAAAACACCATGTGCTTTCTCGAAAGTATTAGGAGACAGAGATTTCTTTTAAGGGAGACTCAAAACTATTTCAAGGAGTTCATGTTGAAAACAAAGCCACCATCTCAGTGATTTAGTTTGTTAGTTCTTGAAGCCTAGGATACTACTACAAGAAGACATTGTTAAGGTTCTTTATGAATACGACACTTTGAATTTTTTTGAGATAATTATCTTTTGTATTTTTATACTTAGTTTTGTCATTAGAAAAGGTTGATTAAAAAGACCATATGTTTATGATTTATTAAAATAATATGTCACTATTTTATTTAGAATTTATAAAAGTTATAATTTAAGTTCAACAAGCCCACAAGGAAGCTATGAGCGATCCAGCTAACGAGCCGGTCACAAGTTGAGTTGACCTAGACTCGGGTGTTTACAAATCAGCTGAGCCGGCTCGGATTGTTTGCAAGCGAGCCGAATTCAAAACCGAGCCGATTTCGAGCGAGCTTCAATCAAGGCATAAGTTTTTTGAACATCTTTAAATACCAAGATAGGTCAATTTTTTCTTTTTTCTCTTTTTAATGTTTATAAATAGTTACACATAGAGTCAAGTATGATAGAATGCAATGGTATATAGAGTGCGGAGCCTAAACATATATAGACACTCAAGGTGGTATACCTAAACATACAAACAAACATACCCCGTGTAAAAAAAGATGACCCAAATAGACCGATGCAATTTCTTTTCTTTGTTGTTTTTTTGTTTATTTTGTTTATTTTGGTTTTTTTCTTTAGAATGACCATCGAAGACTATAAGCCTGACCATCTGATAAACCCATTACGAAAGACGAACTACGTCCACGAACACATAGTGCAATTTTTTGCGTCCAATCCATATAATATTAAATGTTGATTTAGACACTATACATACACGAGGCCGATAATGGAATTGTTTTAAAAATATTTTTGTGCTATCCGATATTCCAACACACTCACATATATATGAAACGTGACCCACATCATGATATACAAACTAAACAATCATACAACTTGATTGAAAACAATGGTCGATCATATAAGACATTATCTTTCCTCTATGCTATTTTACTTTCCACCACTTATGGATACCCACCCATGCTTTGCCACTAGTACACACAGCTACACTGATTGTACATTGCTGACATGTATAGACACTTGTGTACTACCATATAAGACACACCCATCACTCATAACTCCATGCTGATATCGTGTACAAACGTGTGCTTAATTAAGCACAACTTTCTTCTCAAGCTTATAAATATGGCTTCACATTGGTTTCTTTCATACTCAAAACCATAAGCCTATAATTACTTCACAGTCAAATCACCATAAAGATGTCTGGATCAGTCAACAAGATGATCATAGGGTGGTCATTCGGGTACAACGATGGTATTAATGTCGATGGCTACAATTGTCCAATATTAATAGCTAGATTACAAGGAGACGTTGGAGATTATAATTATGATTATGTTCGGGCTACATCAGAGGGAGATGGTGATGACGATGATGGTGATTATGATTATGCTCCGGCGGCCTGAATAGCAGATCAAGTCTAACACTGATGTAGTTACTTCATGCTAGTGAGGAATAAGAAATAAATTTTTAAAGTTTGAGAATGTATGGTTTAGGTATAGTATTTGTTGTTGTATGAAACTATATATGGTAATAGTGCTAGAAAGCAGAGTTTTTTATTTAAAAAAAGGTGTCAATTTTGTTGTTGCAAGGTCAAGGTGTATGATCCAAGATTGAATGCTACTTTATGAACACAACAAAAAAATATACAAAAAAGAGTTTTTTATTAAAAAAAATCATTAAAAAAAACTAAAGGAAAATTAACAATCTCCCAAAACAAACTTGCAATAAAGAATTAACATGATTTAGTGACACAGATTTCTCTAAGAAGAAGTGTAGACTAGATCATTGTTTCTCTCTCATCTTTACAACTTCATGTCAACTAATAGAATTCTCTCGCGTGATACGGCAAGAATCTGGTAAGTCTTGATGAGAGTTAACACAGTTTGGTTTTTAATAAAATTCATAACAATATGTAAGAAAAATTAACAATGTCACAACGATTTATTTAGAATCTTAGTAAAATATTATATACCTATGGTTATAAAAAAACAAAATTCTAACACGGCTTGATTTCTAATAAAAAAAATCATGTTAAAATGTAAGAACAATTGTGCACATCCTTTTTGTATGGTCGGCTTAGAGTGAAAGCATACTAACATAGACTTTGTGTCCGACTTCGTCGTTTAAGCATATCTTCACTGAAAGTCATTAGGGTTGTTTTTACCCATGCCATGAAAGAGAGTGAGTCCGGTCCATCTTTCTTCCCTAGATATATTGTGTCCTCTACATTCGCTTCGTCCTCCACTTTTGAGTCCTCTACCGCTCAAAGATTTTGATCCTCGGTTTAGTGAGTTGTGAAAGCACCTACCTTATGTTTAGACGTATGGTTTCAGTGAAAAGCCAAATAGAGGATGTTGTAACTCTATATACCAAATTTTATAAAATATAATATACCCACAGTTATATAAGGAAACCAGATTTTGACCATACATAAATCTAATTTGATTTTATCGTGTGTAAAACTAAAGCTAAGTTAAATATTAGGTATACCATATATCTTTAAGTTTGTTGGTTGGTTATTGTTTTATCTTTAGTTCAAATATTATGATAGCTAATTGGTATTTATCATTTTTTATTAGTCGGTTCATTTTATTATCATTTTTAAGGCAAAATAGATTTTAATAATCCAAACTATTACTCACTATAAATAATCCATACTATTGATTTGCCCGGTAATAATCCCAACTTTTATTTTTATTACCAACAACAGTCATAGTAGCATAATTCTCATATATTTATATTCAATTTGTATTTATTTTAGGCTCGATTTAACTTGTATGTTTTTTAATTTCGTTCGTAATCATTATTGAGAACGAAATCAAGTCGAAATCAAGCGTAAATTTTTAAAAATTATGTTACTATGATTGTTGTTGGTAATAAAAATGAAAGTTGAAATTGTTACCGGTCAAATCAGTAGTATGAATTATTATCGATTAATGAATTATTATAGTATGAATTATTATCGATTAATCAATAGTATGAATTATTATCGATTAATGAATAATAGTTTGGATTATTAAAATCCAATTTACCTTCTTTTAGTTGTAACCTCTCTATAGAAATAGATCTGAATTTTAGTTATTTGTTACATTAAATATATCGTTTTATTCATCAATATGGTTTTGATTATCTGTAAATTCTTTCGCTCTTACGTCCATCACCAAGTTATTTGAAAGAATTAGGAGAGATTCATTAATCAATAGTATGAATTATTATCGATTAATGAATAATAGTTTGAATTATTTGAGGAAAGACTGATGACATCAAAATGTTATAATTTGTAGCGATCTTAAAGGTCTTGGAACAAAAACATGTCCAAGAAAGTTGATAACTTGATTATTTATTTTGGAATCTGTAGGACTGTAAACGAACCGAACAAACATGAATGGCCTTGTTCATGTTCGTTTATTAAGAAAATATCTTGTTCATGAACTGTTAACGAACATTTAGCGAACAAAATTTCTTGTTTATATTCGTTCATTAAGGAAATGAATCTGTTTATAAACTGTTCATGAACATAAACGAATGCAATCGAACACACACAAATATTCTTGAACACTAATAAACACAAATGAAATTTCTTAAAACAAACAAATACGAACTATCATATTGATTTTATAATTAAAATCACAAAAATATGTAATATCCACATATATGAATAAGTACTTAACATAATTATCACAAACATAAGTTTTAAATGAAGAAACACAAACGAACGTTAACGAACACATTATCGAACGTTCATGAAAATATATGAATGAACGCAGCATCTGTTCATGTTCATTCGTTTAACTAAATGATAGGAATTGTCTTGTTCTTGTTCGTGTTCGTTCATTAATTAAATGAACGAAGATAAGCGAATTTCCCGTTGAACGGTTCACGAACTCTTCGTTGAACATTCAGTTCGTTTACAACCCTAGAAATCTGCAACCAAATCCTCTCCCCTTAGAAAAATTAACTTCATTGCAAGAGGCGTCGATATAGACTCAGATAGTGATGGCTGTGTAACGATCAACCTAATAGAAGTAGGATTTGCCCTCAACTCATCCTACCATACACTACTTTTAGAGCGAGATTTAACGAGTATGTTTGTTTGATTAGGACGATATTGAAGATATGTATGAATAAGATTGATTGTAACAGATTCTTACAGAATTATCTTTCAGAAAATATTCTTATCGAAGATTGCAACGTTTTCAATTTGTCCATTCTAAAATCTTTTAATTTATTATAATGTTCTTAAATCTATGGTTATTGGCCCGTGTTTCATCTTGATTGATATTAGGGATTTAGGTGACGCGTATCAAAATAGGATATGAATAAAAACGATAATCAAACATCAAAATATCCTATAATTCAATCTTTTCACAAATGTAAACTTCCACCATTGGGAAGAATATACTACTGTACTAATTAAACCTCTTTGTTCATATGAAATAGTGATCAATAACAAAAGATTATAGGATACTTAATTATTGTATAGAAATAGAGGCCTTAAATAGTAAGGCACTTGGCCTTCAATGTGATTTCTGTTCGGAAAAGTGAAAATGGACTTGTGAGTTATGTTTGAAGCACTCATTAAAAGTAGCATCTGGTTCTTATCTATGCAAATTATTGAAGTATTTTTTTTCTTTTATCCCAAGGGAATAAATTGTTGTTGCTAGTGGATACAAACCTAAGCAAGATTGAGTTCGGTTCGTTTAATTAATACCGCTCGAGTTCATCACGTTTTGAGTTTTATATCTAAAGTTCTAGTAATATATATTATATTACACTATATATAATTATTTCTTTTATATACAACTTAACAATATGTTCGTCCAACTCATCATGAGACTAATCAAACTAGTTTATTAAGCGAGCTTCATTTTAGCTTCAGTTCATTTATAATTTACTGATTCTAGCTTTTAACGAGTCGATTTTAAACTTTTTAGTATATTTACACTCCTACTTCTTGCTCGTGAATGAATTGAAAGCTTTTGTTGCCAGCATATGGTATTTTTGAATTTTATTTTTAGTGTTTTATGGGTTAAAATTTGACAGGAAATGCTTGAATGTGGTCCATAATCGGTCCCTCTGAAGTTATAATATCAATGGTTTTCTTGTCAGTTATGATTCATATTCCAATATGGACCGAAGATAACAAAATTATTGATATCCGCATACATGTGCGTGAGAAAGAGTATTCAAGATAATACAAAAACAATCAGATAAACTTCATGTAACGATCTCACACCGTACAGAATTAGAGGTAAATTAATAAACAAGAAGATTGCTTAATAACCTCAATCTTGAAGATGAAAAGAAAAACTTACATTGTTTATACATTTCGAAACCATAAACATATACAAGAACTTGCAAAATATATGTGGAGATTTTGTAAATTTCATGTAAGAAAATATTGATTACACCATAAATTGAGTTTAAAAAACCAGTAATCTTTAAAGCAAACCTAAAAAGATTGATTCTGATCAAAGATGCATGAATGAACAAAAGATTTGAACGGTTCCATAAACTTCATTTAAGAAGAGGTTACACCGAACATAAAGTCATAAACTATCGATTGTTAAAGGAAAAACAAGACTGGTTAACAATGACAAGAGAAAGAAAAAAAAATATTAAAGATGGTTGTTGAAGCACATGGTTCTCTTCCTCAACTTCATTTGCATCCTGAAAATAAAAATAAATAAATCGAGCTTCATACATTAAAGAAAAAAAACTACCAAAATACACATAATTTAAAGAAATCAGAAGTAGATTAAATACCTTAATTACTCCTTGATGCTTTGCATTTGTAGCATTCCATCCTGCTAGCATAATTATGCACCCCACAACCTAATCTACTTCAAACCAAACAATGAACAAAGATTAAGTAACATTTCACAAGAATTTATTGATTTATTTCATTCGAGAATTTAATTATACCTATTGCAAATCCAATCTCCGGTTTTCCAGCCTGGAACAGCGCTAGCGTCGTAGCCATAACTTGCGGTTGAAGCAGCCATCATAGCACTATAATCTCTAAGTGTACCACATCTATAACATGCGGTCCGGCTAGCGTAATTGTGTGACCCACAGTTGAATGTAGCACAATACCAATCGCCTGCCAAGACTTCGGTTCTATTCATCGCATAAGATGACACCTCATCAGGGGTGGCGAATTTGGGACAATGACATCTTTGACACGCGTCACGTTTCTTGAAGTTCAAATGCTGGCATGCAGCACACATCCAATCTCCACTACTCATTTTCTCTTGTTATAAGTTTTAGAACCTAAATTACCAATTATAATAAGAATAATCACAGATTAACTCCTTTATATATATAGTCATTAAAAAAATCAATCTCCAAAGAAAGTACTAACCTTGAGTTTAGGTTGATATTGTAATGAAGGAGTGAAGCACAAGAGCAAAAACAAAGGAAAGATGATATGACAATATTTGAGTTGGTGATTTTCTTGATTGGAACTTGAGGGTTTTATATACTTGCTAAAAGATTCTAAAACATGGGACCCATGTAAGAAATGAAGTATTAATATTTTTTTTCATGACATTTTTGGTAGTGTTTTCATATGGTCTCCTTAGAATGGGATTCCAAAAGTAGAAAAGTTTCATTCTGGTTTAGATAAACCCTTGGTTCAGATAAACCTTCCCATCTGTGAAAGAAAAATCATCCCTACTTGCTGTCTAGCAAAATCTAAAGATGAGTATCAGTTCTTGATGATAAAATCTAGCTTGCATGAGAGAGAGGCAAGAGTCGTCCGAGACACAAGAGGTACTGACTACACGGGTGCCACTCGAACTGATGACGAGAGTATCTATATTTAAGTTCTTATTTAACTGCTTATGTGAATGTATTTAACTTGTTTATCTTTACTTTAATTTTTCTTTTGAAATAACATTATGAAGTGGAAACTTTTATGAATAGTAAACTTTGTTGGTTTCTTAAATTTATCATAAGATTTTCAAAACTTTTATTTTAGACACCAATTTTCATTATGTTGGTTTCAAAACTTTAATAATATGTTTTTGTGTTTGCGTTTTGATTTCCGGGTTCGTGATGGAATTTCCCATGCAACGTGTGTGGGGAACATTCTGGTTTAATAAAACTTTAGAAATCTGGTAATGTCGGTCGGAAAATTTGTTGTTCACAAACCAATCTCAGCACACAAGATTTACGATAGTAGAAAAGGTCACCAATTCAGTCGCAAAATAATTCTTGGTTGCAAAATGAGATTACCCAAGAATGTTTTGGCCACCACATTTTCATTCGGAAAATCGGCAAAGTCAATTTCAACCGATTTGCAACCAAAAATGAAATCTTAAACACTAGGTTTTCTAGAAGTACAAGTGCATAAACTTTAGCAAATTTAGAATGTTGATATTTCATCAATTTCCAATTCAAAAAGTGTATAAAGTTTAATGAATTTCACTACGGTGGTTAATATTTTTTTTATAGTTGATACTTTTTATAATCAAATTGTGAAGAAAATTATAGTGGTTACTTAGAGTATGAATGAAGTAATAATTGTCTATATAGTAACATCTTTATGTAATTTAATACAGAAAAAAGGGGGGAAGTATAAGAAAGAGAGGAAAAATTAAATGAGAAAAAGATGATAAAATTAAGGAAGGGGACAATGCAAGAATGCCAATGGACAGGGAAGAGGTAACTAAATAAAGAGGCTTGAGAAAATAGATTTCATAGTTAAATAGTAAACCAATAATACACACAACTATATTAAAATGTCACAAGATTTCAGTTTGGTCATTGCCCAACCAAAGTATAGCTCAAGTTCTGCCTGAAAGTCTTTCTGTATCAAATATGATATATGACCTTACTTTCAGCAGTTTGGTTTTCAGCTCGCTCGAACCGAAACCAAATGTTTATCAATCTGTTTTGATTATTCAGTTTTTGCCTAGATTATGGGTTGATTTTAGTTAAAACTAAGAACTTGAAAAATTAGTACCAAAAGTCTAAAGGATCTTTCATGAAACATAAACATTGCATGGTTCAACAAACTCTTTCCAAAAGGGTCCACAAATACATAAACATAGCATGGAAGCTCGCAATGCAAAAACACAAGTGTAAATAGTACATTAAAATGTGAACAAGAGGTGGAATTGTAGCAAAAGAACATTTTTTACAATATTAAAATTCCGAGAATGCCCCTCTTTTACATGATTCCTTTTGCATTATTTGAACAAAAAGGCATATAAGTTATTCTCTTTCTTATTATTTCCACTTTTAGTAATATATTGTGGACCATTTAATGTTAATTAAGAAGGTAAGATGCACATGATACATGCATACAACCATAGTTTTCTATCGCTCATTGGTTTCTCACATAATGGCCCCACACATGCATATATCTTCATACGTTGTACTAACATACAAACTTTTAACTAATGTGTCTTTAAATATATAGTAACACATTTATATTATACTAATTTGCAAGTTTTTTATGCATAATAGTATTGTATATTATGCTTAGGGTGTGTTTTTAAAAACAATATTTTTTTTTATTTTTAACTTAAAATTTTTCCTATTTTATATCTTTTACGATTTAACCTTATAAGTTTTTTAAATTCAACTTTAGTCCTATGTACCTTTCATTTTTCGTATATTTTTGTTTTACGTTTCGTTCTAAGTTTTGTCAATTAATACGACGCAACATGCAAGTGTAGTTAATTATTTTTTACGTTTTGTTTCACATTTTGTGATTAACACGATGCAACGTGCGTGTGTGTGGTTCAACGTTTTTACGTATATTTTTTTCATGTTTGACAGGTTCGTTGGAATGCGTGGGTCGTAGATTGACTTAATTATACTTTTCTATGTTATACGTCTTGGTCAAATTTTCCAGCATTATCACACCGCAACTTCAGTGTTGGTGGTCGCCGATGATGGTATGACATTGATGTTATTTGACATAGTTTCACGCCCCCGGCGCAACGCAAAAGGCTAATTCTAGTTTAAAATTTTTTTGGTTACTTATTTGATTACAATAAGCTTTAATTATGTTTTCCATTCCATGTGAGAATAAGTTCCATATGAAACAACGTGTAACACCCGGAAATTTATTATTTTGAAGCCGACGAAGAAAGAAAAGAAATAAGGTCCAAAGTCGAGGGACCAAACTCGCCAACGAAGAAAAGTTGGGTAATGTGGTGATATGTGTAGGGAGAGGGCAGCCCACTCTCCCCACACTTCACACATTTCAGCCACCAAAGAAGAGAGAAGAGAGAAAGAAGAGAAAAAGGGAGAAAAGGGTTGATTCGGGTGATTCGGGTGTCCAAATCCGTTGAGTGACAAGCCAAATCGAAGCTCTTGACTTTGTGCTCGATTGTGTGAGTTCTAGGACCCCACTTTTACTTGTTTTCAACTGATTTTGGGGCTGGAAGATGTCAAAAACCCGTTTTTATGTGTGTGTATGTTTGACCCATTTGAGTGTGATGTGTATGGTGTGTTTAGAGTATGATTTCGGGCTTGTGTGTGCTTGTATGGTGTTATGGTATACATTCCTAAGGCCCAGGAGGGTTGATTTAGGCTTAGAATGGGTTTGGATGAGCTTGGAGGCCGAAAATGGCAGATTGGGTTCGGGATGAACTCCATTCTGCATCAGCTAGGGCTAGGCGACCGAATGAAGGCCATACGGCCGAATGAGGGCGATTGAAGGTCATTCGCACGATTGGGGTTCAGTCGCACGACTGGGAGTCCAGTCGCATGAGGGATGTGCGACTGAGGGTTCAGTCGCATAGATGCTTAGTCGCATGAGTCCATACGCATGAGGTTAGTCGCATAGGTGCCCATTCGCAGTAATCCCATTCGCACAAGGTCCATACGCACGATTGGATGTTCATTCGCATAGATGACCATCCGCATGGGTCCAGTCGCATTATGTTCAGTCGCATGGAGGCCATGCGACTGAAGGGTGTCCATACGCCCGAATAGGGCTGTTGCACTCGAATGAATGTGTAGTTTGATTTCTGGCCTTCGGGGAAAGGTGCAGATGTAAGTTTGGACGTAAGGTAACCCGCAAGAGCATGTAAGAGGATGATTATGGCCTTAGAGTGCATGTAGGGCATGATGTTGATGATGTTGATGATGTTGCATGTTTATGCATATTATGAATGAATGATGTTGCCCTGTACGATGATGATGAATGTGTATGATATGATCCTTATTATGATGAATGATTATCTTTCCTATGGTTTTACGTATTATGACAAATGAAATAAAGTATTATGTAACGCGAAGTGGAAAGAAATGACACGTCTTGCATGCATCGGATAACGGGTCCTTCTTTGTGATTGACCATTATGTGGAACCTCTACCGCTTACCCTTAGTACTGTGGCATACGTTTAGCTGTTCATTTATTGACTTCGGCCCAGTGGCTATGACCGTCGGTTATCATTAGTACTGTGGCATACGTTTAGCTGTTCATTTATTGACTTCGGCCCAGTAGCTAAGACTGATCGGTGAACCCCAGTACCGTGGCATACGTTTAGCTGTTCATTTATTGACTTCGGCCCGGTAGCTGTGACTAATTGGGGTGTAGCATATGGTATTGGTATGGATGATGTCCGATGCGCAAGTAAGTTAAAAGGAACGAATGAACGAATGAATGAATGAAGAAGATAATAATGATATTATCTATGCGTACGTATGATGTGTGATCACGTTAAAGTAACGAATGGTTTTATATGAAAGTAAAGTATGTTTTATTATTAAAACTAGAACTCACTCAGCAACGCTGACTTTTATTGCATTTTCCAGTTGGCAGGTAAATGATCGATGAGGATGGCATGGCGAAGCTACTCGGCTCTTTTGGGATGGCATCCAATTATATAGCTTTTGTGATGTAATGCAAACATGAATTTTGTAACCGGATAATGATGTATTATTTGGCAAAAGTAATTATAATGAAACGTGATGTCATTTTTGAATGTTTCCGCTGCGATGTTTTCTTAATGAAAGGTAAATGCATGTTTTGTGTGCGATGAATGGCCAACTGTAAGCGTCCCGGGAACGGGGCCTTACAAGTTGGTATCAGAGCCAAAGTTTAAGTGAAATGGGTAAATTTTCCAAATAAACCTTAACTTAAACTGAGAATGGGACGAATGGGGAATGGGATGCCAAACTGAGTAGCTGCGTGCCATCAGGTATTTTCTTAAAGTTAACCAGTTTATGTGCGCATGGTATATGTTATGTGTTGTATGTAGATTTGAATACTGATGTAGTCAGGACAGGTAATACTTGGGGTATGAAGAGTACAGTAAGTGGCTAATCACAACTGGCCACTGTAATTAGGGACTTACTATACTTGACATAAACTGAGTTGTTCCCTTGAATGATCGTGTTGGTGTTTGAATCTTTCAGTGAGATAGAGTATGGCTGGTGGTAGATCTTCTAGAGCTTCTAGGGGTGGAGGCCGTGATGGCCCTGTTGCTGAACCACGCCCTAAGAGGGGAAGGCCTAGAGCTGAGAAAGAGGTTCCTGCAGAACCTGAGACTCCTCATCCAGAAGCTGGGGATGAGAGTGCGAACTTGAGGGCCTCGGTAAAGGAGGCTGTTGTTGAGGAAGTGCATCAGGTCATGCAGACGATCTTACCGTCTGTGGTGACCGAAGTCATCAAAGCTGTGAAGGAAGGGGAAAGGAAGGAGAGAAACCGGGCCACAGGGGAGCAACCGGAGCCTGAAACTATTTTCTCCGATAATGAGGAGGAAGAGGAAGAGGAGCCTGTGCGAGAGGTGGCACGAGGCTGTAACTACGGGGTGTTCATGAGATGCAAGCCCCCAACTTTTGACGGTAATGGCAATGCCGCTGCTGCTCACCGATGGGTGAGAGAAATGGAGGCTGTTCTCGACATAAGCGAATGCCGAGAAGATCAGAAGGTAAAGTTTGCCACCCACTCCTTTGTGGACTCGGCATTATGTTGGTGGGACAACATTGTCCAAGCAGAGGGTAATCGGGCGATTGGGAGAATGAGGTGGCCCGAACTGAAGAAGATGGTAATTGAGGAGTTCTGTCCTCACAGGGAAATGGATAAGATTGAGAGGGAGTTCCTGCAACTGGAGGCGGGATCCATGACACACCAGCAATATACTACCAAGTTCAACGAGATGGCACGGTTGGTGCCGGATCAGGTGACGCCTCTTTCTCGGAAGATCAAGAGGTACATTCAGGGTTTACCGGTGGATGTCCGCCGGCATATGATCGCCGCCCGGCCAAGTACGTTTAGGTCGGCAGTTGATCTGGCCGGAAGACTTTATGATGAGAGGGGAGTGGTGGTGGTTGAAGCGAATAGGAAGGGTGGTGGTGATCTAAGCTGGAACGGGAAAAGGTTTGGTCGGGGTGAGGCCTCGACGGGTAACAAAAAGGCACGGGTGGATGACCGCCGCGTGGCCACACCGGGAGCAGGGTCGAGGAGGTGTGGAAAGTGTGGAAAGGAGCACGCGGGAGAGTGCAGGCTGGGTTTGAATGTGTGCTTTAAGTGTGGGAAGACTGGGCATATGGCGAAGGATTGCCTGACGGGCAAATGTTTTAACTGTGGGGAAATTGGTCATATGAGCAGGGATTGCAAGAAGCCGAGGGCTGAGAGTTCAGGGGCGAAGAGGACGGGAGGTGATGGACCGAGGCGGAGCGCCAGGGCATTCACCATGACACAGGAGGAGGCTAGGACGGACCCTGACGTTGTGCCCGGTACGTTTCTGGTGAACCAAACTTTAGCTTCTGTGTTATTTGATTCTGGTGCTAGTAGGAGTTTTATTTCTGCTGCTTTCTGTGCTAAGCTGCCTGTTAGTAGTAACGTGTTGACGCGCCCTTTGATGTAGAAACTGCCATAGGTAAGTCTACCAGGATTTCTGAGATGATAGAGAACTGTGATGTGGAGCTCGAGGGTCATAAGTTCCCGGTTAGACCGTTTGTGATGGCCTTAGGTGGTTTCGATTTGGTTCTTGGGATGGATTGGTTAGCGGACTTCGAGGCGAACATTGTGTGTCGCAAGAAGATGATTCGGTTGTCGGCGCCTGACGGTAGTTCAGTGACGGTTTATGGGGATCGGGTTACCACGATTCCAAAGGTGATCTCGATGGCGGTGGCGGGAAAGTGTATGAGGCGTGGATGTAGTGCCTACTTGGCCTATGTAAAGGATGTGGATACGCCAACACCACAACTAGCCGATGTACCAGTTGTGTGTGATTTTCCAGACGTGTTCCCGGAGGACTTATCAGGAGTGCCACCTGACAGAGAGATTGAGTTTCAGATTGATCTGATACCGGGTGCCCAACCTGTTGCCAAGGCACCGTATCGGTTGGCTCCGACCGAGATGAAAGAGTTGATGGAGCAGTTGCAGGAGTTGCTTGATAAGGGGTTCATTAGACCGAGTATCTCTCCCTGGGGTGCTCCGGTCCTGTTTGTAAAGAAGAAGGACGGTAGTATGAGGATGTGCATCGACTACCGCGAGCTAAACAAGTTGACAGTGAAGAACCGATACCCCTTACCGAGGATAGATGATTTGTTTGATCAGCTTCAGGGTGCCAGTTGGTTTTCAAGGATAGATCTTCGATCTGGTTACCATCAGTTGAAGGTAAAGGAGCAGGATATTCCTAAAACAGCTTTCCGTACGCGCTATGGTCACTACGAGTTTCTTGTCATGTCCTTTGGCTTGACCAACGCGCCAGCTGCTTTTATGGATTTGATGAACCGCGTGTGTCGGCCTATGTTGGATAAATCAGTGATTGTGTTTATTGATGATATCCTGATTTACTCGAGGAGCGAAGCAGAGCATGCCGGACACATTCGGGAGGTTCTAGAGACGTTGAGAAGGGAGAAGTTGTATGCTAAATTCTCCAAGTGCGCGTTCTGGTTGCGCGAAGTTCAGTTCTTGGGTCACGTGGTGAATCCTGATGGGATTATGGTGGACCCGGCGAAAGTGGAGGCGGTTATGCAATGGAAGTCACCAAAGACGCCATCCGAGATTCGCAGTTTCTTGGGTTTGGCGGGCTACTACAGAAGATTTATCCAAGACTTCTCCAAGATTGCTTCTCCACTAACTAAGTTGACCCGAAAAGAGGTGAAGTTCGTATGGGGTCAAGCTCAAGAGAAGGCGTTTGAAGAATTGAAGGCGAGGTTGACTCAAGCTCCTGTTCTGTCATTACCCGATGGAAGTGAAGATATGGTGGTTTATTCCGACGCTTCTTACTCGGGGTTGGGGTGTGTGTTAATGCAGAGAGGAAAGGTTATAGCCTACGCATCCCGACAGTTGAAGGTTCATGAGGTCAATTATCCTACTCATGACTTGGAGCTGGCAGCCGTGGTCTTTGCTTTAAAGATTTGGAGGCACTACCTCTACGGGACGAAGTGCACCATATTCACTGACCATAAGAGTCTGAAGTACTTCTTTGAGCAGAAGGATTTGAACATGAGGCAGAGGCGGTGGTTGGAACTTATAAAGGATTATGATTGTGAGATCACTACCATCCGGGCAAGGCCAACGTGGTGGCTGATGCCCTTAGCCGAAAAGAGAGGCCCGAGCCGATTCGGGTGAAAGCGTATCAGCTGATCATGACCTCCGATGTGATGAAACAGGTTAAAGAGTTTCAAGATGAGGCATTGAAGGAAGATCATCTTAACTCTGAAAGAATAAGAGGTCTGGTTGGGGAATTGGGTGAAAACACACTCGGTGTTAGGACCCGATTCGATCGTGTGTGGATTCCTCGTTTTGGGGATCTACGGGTGAAGATAATGGATGAAGCTCACAAGACTCGGTACTCCATTCATCCTGGTGCCACGAAGATGTACCATGATATGAAGAAAGATTATTGGTGGCCGGGTATGAAGCGCGATGTGGTGGAGTACGTGAGTAAGTGCCTTACTTGCTTACAGGTGAAGGCCGAGCACCAAAAGCCGTATGGGAAGATACAACCTTTGGATATACCGGAATGGAAGTGGGAGCACATCACCATGGATTTCATTACAAAGCTGCCGCGTACCCCGAAAGGGTATGATGCCATATGGGTGATAGTTGATCGTTTGACGAAGAGTGCTCACTTCCTACCGATCCGCGAGACATATTCATCTGAGAGGTTGGCTGATCTGTTCATCAAGGAAATTGTGACTCGTCATGGTGTGCCGGTGTCTATTGTGTCGGATCGCGACACTCGGTTTACATCTAAATTCTGGAAGAAGTTCCACGATGCTATGGGGACGAGGTTACATATCAGCACGGCTTATCATCCCCAGACTGATGGTCAGTCAGAAAGGACCATTCAGACGTTGGAAGACATGCTTCGGGCATGTGTGATCGATTTTGGTGGAAGTTGGGATGACCACCTACCGTTAGCCGAATTCTCATATAACAACAGCTATCACGCCAGCATTGGCATGCCCCCATATGAGATGCTATACGGTAGGAGATGCAGAACGCCCGTTTGTTGGGGTGATATTGGTCAGAAGGAATTGGGGAGCGTCGAGGTAATCGAGGCTACGACTGAGAAGCTTGAGAAGATCAAAGCCTTCATGAAGGCAGCCAAAGACAGACAAAAGTCGTATGCTAATAAACGACGCAGGCCGATTGAGTTCCAGGTGGGTGACCGGGTTATGTTGAAGGTCTCACCTTGGAAGGGTATCATTCGCTTCCGAAAGCGGGGCAAGTTGAGTCCAAGATACATAGGCCCTTTCCGAATCATTGCTCGAGTAGGAGAGGTGGCCTATAGACTGGAGTTACCAGATGAGTTAAGTGGAATTCACCCGACATTCCATGTATCTCATCTAAGGAAGTGCTTAGCAGATGAAGATATGATTGTCCCATTGGAAGATATCGAAGTAGATGAACGGCTCAATTATGTGGAGCAACCAGTGGCAATCATCGATCGAAAGGAGAAAAGGCTAAAGAATAAAGTGGTTCCTCTTGTGCGTGTACAGTGGAAGCACAGGAAGGGATCCGAGTCAACGTGGGAGACCGAGGAAGAAATGAGACAACATTATCCACGTTTGTTCGAGGAATGACAGGTTTCGGGGACGAAACCTATTTAAGGGGGGTGGACTTGTAACACCCGGAAATTTATTATTTTGAAGCCGACGAAGAAAGAAAAGAAATAAGGTCCAAAGTCGAGGGACCAAACTCGCCAACGAAGAAAAGTTGGGTAATGTGGTGATATGTGTAGGGAGAGGGCAGCCCACTCTCCCCACACTTCACACATTTCAGCCACCAAAGAAGAGAGGAGAGAGAAAGAAGAGAAAAAGGGAGAAAAGGGTTGATTCGGGTGATTCGGGTGTCCAAATCCGTTGAGTGACAAGCCAAATCGAAGCTCTTGACTTTGTGCTCGATTGTGTGAGTTCTAGGACCCCACTTTTACTTGTTTTCAACTGATTTTGGGGCTGGAAGATGTCAAAAACCCGTTTTTATGTGTGTGTATGTTTGACCCATTTGAGTGTGATGTGTATGGTGTGTTTAGAGTATGATTTCGGGCTTGTGTGTGCTTGTATGGTGTTATGGTATACATTCCTAAGGCCCAGGAGGGTTGATTTAGGCTTAGAATGGGTTTGGATGAGCTTGGAGGCCGAAAATGGCAGATTGGGTTCGGGATGAACTCCATTCTGCATCAGCTAGGGCTAGGCGACCGAATGAAGGCCATACGGCCGAATGAGGGCGATTGAAGGTCATTCGCACGATTGGGGTTCAGTCGCACGACTGGGAGTCCAGTCGCATGAGGGATGTGCGACTGAGGGTTCAGTCGCATAGATGCTTAGTCGCATGAGTCCATACGCATGAGGTTAGTCGCATAGGTGCCCATTCGCAGTAATCCCATTCGCACAAGGTCCATACGCACGATTGGATGTTCATTCGCATAGATGACCATCCGCATGGGTCCAGTCGCATTATGTTCAGTCGCATGGAGGCCATGCGACTGAAGGGTGTCCATACGCCCGAATAGGGCTGTTGCACTCGAATGAATGTGTAGTTTGATTTCTGGCCTTCGGGGAAAGGTGCAGATGTAAGTTTGGACGTAAGGTAACCCGCAAGAGCATGTAAGAGGATGATTATGGCCTTAGAGTGCATGTAGGGCATGATGTTGATGATGTTGATGATGTTGCATGTTTATGCATATTATGAATGAATGATGTTGCCCTGTACGATGATGATGAATGTGTATGATATGATCCTTATTATGATGAATGATTATCTTTCCTATGGTTTTACGTATTATGACAAATGAAATAAAGTATTATGTAACGCGAAGTGGAAAGAAATGACACGTCTTGCATGCATCGGATAACGGGTCCTTCTTTGTGATTGACCATTATGTGGAACCTCTACCGCTTACCCTTAGTACTGTGGCATACGTTTAGCTGTTCATTTATTGACTTCGGCCCAGTGGCTATGACCGTCGGTTATCATTAGTACTGTGGCATACGTTTAGCTGTTCATTTATTGACTTCGGCCCAGTAGCTAAGACTGATCGGTGAACCCCAGTACCGTGGCATACGTTTAGCTGTTCATTTATTGACTTCGGCCCGGTAGCTGTGACTAATTGGGGTGTAGCATATGGTATTGGTATGGATGATGTCCGATGCGCAAGTAAGTTAAAAGGAACGAATGAACGAATGAATGAATGAAGAAGATAATAATGATATTATCTATGCGTACGTATGATGTGTGATCACGTTAAAGTAACGAATGGTTTTATATGAAAGTAAAGTATGTTTTATTATTAAAACTAGAACTCACTCAGCAACGCTGACTTTTATTGCATTTTCCAGTTGGCAGGTAAATGATCGCTGAGGATGGCATGGCGAAGCTACTCGGCTCTTTTGGGATGGCATCCAATTATATAGCTTTTGTGATGTAATGCAAACATGAATTTTGTAACCGGATAATGATGTATTATTTGGCAAAAGTAATTATAATGAAACGTGATGTCATTTTTGAATGTTTCCGCTGCGATGTTTTCTTAATGAAAGGTAAATGCATGTTTTGTGTGCGATGAATGGCCAACTGTAAGCGTCCCGGGAACGGGGCCTTACACAACGATGCACCAATACAAAATTCTATTCCTTTTCGCCTACGATTATTTTTGTGGCAATAATTCAAATCCCCACTCAAAGATTCAGTCTCCCCTAGCTCATTTTACAAGCAAAATTCATCTTCTATCTTTTTAAATAATATTTCGCAAGATAGTTAATCAATAATGAAAGTATATTACATGAAAAATATATTCATTATAACATCTGTCTCTCACACCAACTAATATTGATCTTTTTATCAGTTAGAAGCTCATGAATTTTTTTTGCTTATAATGAAAACTTTTCATTCAGGTGGTGCATTACCCAAGCGGTTTTAACATTGTAGATTATTTTTTATCCACAGGCAATACAACCAAAACATGTTGGTGGTATCTGAAGTAAATTATTTCTTATGAATCTAATATCTTTTGTATACAGTTGATATGAACAACTGGCCAACACCATCAAAACAACGCAAATTCGGGTTAATTCGAAATGGTATTCAATTCCATAATCCATACCTCCCTTGTGGGTACAAGCTAGAGAAATTATGGGTTTTCTTAATCATAAAATTCTCAAAATCAGAATATACTGATATGGAGGACCATAAAATGGTCACTAAAAAGGTTCCCACTAATTGGTCAATATTTTGCTGACGTGTAAAGCTCTAAGTTGATTCCACGCGGGAACCGAGATGCTTTGGTGGCAACATAGGATTGGATAAGAAAGAATCCTAGTCATCATACCTTTGGACAAGATGAATATTCCTACACATGAAGAAGAGTGAGTTCGAAAGAATAATGGAGTCATCTGTCCCTCAATAATTAATCATTTTTCAAGAATCAACATCAACTCATCAATCATATGCGGCAAATGGCCGCTGTTATTTGTAATTCCGAATATTCCTTATTTAATTTCCTTTTTAAATATCTTTGTGTATATAAAAGATGATTCATGCACACATGTATGATGTATGTGATGTTATAATTTGTTTGAAAAATAGTTTATTAATTATTTACTAGCGGGTTAGACTCGCTTTTTGTCGCGACTTGATTTTGAACGTGCATGAAAACGTCGTAATGATATATTTAAAATTTAAAGATATGTGAACATGTTTACATATAACCAAATAATTAAGATAGCTAACATATGTAGTGATAAATTCTATGTGTTTGTTTCAATTTTTTTCACTTGTTATAACAATAGAATAAACATATGTAGTGATAAATTCTATGTGTTTGTTTCAATTATTTTCACTTGTTATAACAATAGAATAAACATAGTTATTATCTTTTAACTGTATCATCATTATTGTTAATGCTATTATTGTTATTATCACATTACACAAAGTTCTTAAGTTATTGAATTTAAACACAAGTAGCTAATTTAACACAATGATAAAAATGTTATCATCTGAAAAACAATAAAGAATCATTTTTAGTTTTTTTTAGGTTAAATGTCATTTTTTACGTTAACTCTAACTTAAGATTTTAGTTATATCAAACAAAATCATTTCTTTTGTGTTGTGGATTTTATTTAAGCTCTTAGTTAACACGTTGTTTATATTAACCGAACTTATCTATTACTAAACTGTCTTATAAATAAAACCATATTGGTTATGTTTCAAGACACCTTTCATATATGATAATAAATTATTTTAATTGTCATTTAAGTTTTATCTAAACACTTGTTTGGATGAAGTTAACCTTTTCCACTTTCATCCCACATGAGTTAAAAGATACGACTAAAATGGTCATTATGTAGAAAAATTATATCATGGTAACTAGAAATTTTACCAAAATGTCATTTACCACTTTATGGAATTAGCCATTTTATATGATGAGATTCAAGTAGAGATTGCAAAACGGATGGATCGAAATGGCTAGAAAGAGAGGTCTACAACTTATCATAAACACACGGGTTAGGTCGATCAAGTTAGTTGTATTTAAATATATATATTGGAAGGCCATCAATCAGTTTGATTTCTTCTAAAGAGAGAGTTTAAAGACAACCTATACTTTAAACATTTGAATGCAATTTTGATCGATTCTAAAACAACCTATTTCTTTCCAATGAGTCAAGTTGCACGCACCTCTATCGTCAAACATTTTAAGCATAGCTCACATACATAATACGTCAATGTGAAAATGACAAAAATAACAAAACATGATGAAGATAAGATAATATTGCATACATTTCTTTAATTAAAAGCAAACAAAAACAAGAAAACATATAGCATTCTTGGAGCACAAAGAATAGTTTCACACAACTTCATTTCTCCTATGCCCTTGGTGATTTGCATCTATAGCATTCCACCTTACTTGCAAAGTTATGTCCCCCACACCTGTACATACCCAAAAATTAGGCATTAGATTAATAAATATTCTAAAAAAAACTATGAATATAGACATATTATTAACTCCAAATTGCCTTTATGTATTACTAATTAGTGTTAGACTAGTTATTTAATTATACGTCTAGAAGATATCCATGCGTAATCTTATTCTCTATATTCAACGCTCTTATATGATCTTATTATACACATAATCTGCTATTTTTTCTTGGTTTAAATGTTAATATATTGATCTTAGATAGTAAATTACCATTTACACATCCAATCGCCGACTTTCCCTCCAGGAAGAATGCTAGCATCATAAGAAGAATAATTACTCGAGGATGCAAATGCCATCATCACATGTACACCACATCTAAAACACTCAGTTCGGTTTGCAAAGTTGTGTGCCTCGCAACTATAGCAATACCAGTCGCCCGCCAACACCCTAGTCTTGTTTGCATGAGTTGAAATTTCAGCTGGTGTTGCGAATTTAGGACACTGACATTTTTGACAAACATCGCGTTTCTTGAAGTTTGAATGTTGACATGCACTGCAAATCCAATCTCCGCTGCTCATTTTCTCTTCTGGTAGACAAATTTTATATAATTTAACGTTTATTATAATTGTAAACAACAATATTCAAGACTAGTGAATGAATAATAGTAAAATACTAACCTTGATCGAACTGGAAGAAAGTGGAAAGTAACGTATTTGTTTATATGTCAATAAATTAATGAATGATCCTCAATGGTTTATATACTTGAAAAAGATTCTAAAAAGTACTGGAGTGACTTGTAAAATAACCCCTTTACTAATGATGCATGCAATATTCATTTCTTCTTTTCATTTTAAGTTTTGTAGAAATATAAACTTATATTAAAAAATTAGGTAAAAATATATATTGTATAACTTTTTAAGTTGTCTAGAAATATTGTTCAGGAACTTAATATATAAAATAGTGAAACATAACTTAAATTAACACAACAATGCTTGTAAACTTTCTTCTTAGAAATTTTAAGTTAAAAGTTAATTATCTTTACATTATTGATGTTTTGTTGTCATTAAAAGGTGTTTATATGTTAATTTTGGAATAGAGTGAATCAGAACATAATACTCTTGGATTCTAATGCATATTTAGACTGGCGTAGTGACATTTTGAGGGCACGAAACTTGATTTAAGAACTTCAAACATTAGTTAATCACTATACTTGATTTAAAAAGGACTTTAATAAAATGGTTTTTATCTATATAACATTTTAAATAAACAACCATTACGCATAGTCTATAAGGTCTATAAGGTTTTCATTAAATATTTTTAGTCAAAGATATTCAAATTTTGTACTATAAAATCTATTTATATATCAGATTAACAAATCAGCCTTCTAATGTGTGTATATATAAATGCTTTAATAAAATGGTTTTTATCTATATAACATTTTAAATAAACAACTACTACGCTTTATGGCATTGTTGTACCCTATTAAATAAGAGTTTGAGGGCTAATATATGTGTTCTTACATTGAAGGTCATGTAATTAAGGCATATAATACATGGTCATAAACTACAAATTCTATTCCAAATAGATCGACTCTTTGGAATTGGATTCCAAAAATTTTTCAATTGAGTTTTAGATAAACATCCCCAACATGTGACAACTCATGAAAATGTTACATCTTCATAGTTTGTTTCATGAATATTTGAAAAAAATAAATCATTTTTCCTTTAGTTTGATAACATGTATGGGAAGCACATATGTTTCTAGAATCGAAGTTCCAAAAATACCCCTGTGTACATGATTCCCTCATGCATTATTTGACCAAAGGGCTTCTATGATCTATCCATTTTTTTCTCACATGGATGGCCCCACTTGTGGGTGACATGGACTCCACGTATGCATACACAGATACACTACATATACACGTAGACCATATTAATAATGAAACTTGTTAGATTCATATGCACCATTAAACGAGTATCAAAACATAAAGAATTTTATTGTGTCTTCCATATAGGAATAAGTTCCTCATAATGCAACACGTTGCTAAATTCCTCTTTTCATATGTCAACCTTCATGCTGTTTCTTGACTTAACAAATTTAAATATTAATTCTAGTAGGATTTCCATAAGAGTCATCTTCAAGTGCAAAACCGATTTAATTTTTTTTTTACGTTTTTTTATGATTTAAAAATGTGTATATATTTTACACCCGAGGCCCTTGATCACGGTTTACAGCTTCACTTTTTGTTGAATCGTGGACCCATCACCTAAAATCAACGGTTCACCTCTGGATACTGTGTATTTTTAGAAGAAACCTTATTATCATGATCATCCTAATGATTAGCAACCATCTCTCCCTCCGATGTCAAAGCCAAGGGCTAAACCGAGGTTGCTAGTATCATTTTTGAAACACGTCTGGCTTGAAAATTACCTCCTCTCACCAAAGCCATTCTTTTACATTGTAACATAAGTGTTGTCTACCATTCCACCAATCCAATATAACATCAACAAATCGCGCGTGCACTATGCACATTGAAATAGATATCCATTTCACCAATAACAATAATGATTTGGGTCATATTAGTGTTCTATATGTCGCCTCCAGCTTGTAATATGCTGACATGTTCATGAATGGGTCTCGTCTTCTCTATAGATAAACTTATGCTCGAGTTTTAGTGTCCATGCTAAAGCTCTCGATGAAGCTGTGAAAGATGGCAGCGTATATATGTTGTATTTGTACTTGTATAGTTTGGCGTAATCAAACATACTATGTATTCAATGTAAGGAATGGTAAACACACCCACTTCAAGAAAGGAAAATTTGCATATACACTCACCTTTATTCTTTGAATTGCAATAATTCTTAGAAGAATCTATCTTGTCATGTGCTACAACAAATAGCCATTGCTTTTGCAGTTTGGATATTTTGTTGAGTTTTTCATGGTTCATGGTCATTAGTCAATAACTTCATCTCCTCACACTCATAGTTTCAAATAATTTATGATTTCTTATTAAAGCACGAGTAACTAATAAAATCTCGTCAGTTTGCAAATTTATTTTAATTTAATTTATAAGGAGATTGAATTCATATTAATTCATTCTAAATCTATATGGGACGTTTGTTTGATTATCCTAACGAATCTATATAAACAAATCGTCATATTAAACACATAAGAGCATTCACAGTAGAGTCTTTAAAAGTGTATGAGTGTGTTTAGTATATTATATGGAATGATTTGAATGGTTGTGAGTGAATGAGAAAAAAATTTTATTGTGGATTGGTATATTTGAAAATTTACTGTTCAATCTTTATAAATTTTTTAATATTTTTTAAAGTGATTGTGAGTGGAGGAGAGAGAAAAAAGTAATGATAAGGGTATTAAAACTATTTTTTAATTGAAAATGAGAGAGAAAATGTAGTGATTTTTAGTGTAGTTATATGGATAAAGATAAGGAACCTAGTATGAATGCTCTAACAAACACCAAATCACATTAAACATTTTAATTAACAAGTAGGTTAAATTGTAAAATAAAATTTAAAAATAATAACGAAATATTCATGGATTACAAAAACTTACATTTTACCTTCATATTTTTTTCATTAGATTTATGTAACCTTATAACATACTTTTCCCCTATATCAAAATTACAACAATACCCTCTTTAATTATGTTATGCATTGGACAACCCTCACTCATGAGGATGGCACATAAGATTGACATATTGACCATATTCGTGACCATCTATGTGCATAATTCATAAAGAATATGTTATCACGTTCTTTTTATATGAAGAATATGCATCTTTATATTATTCTTTTCGCTACAATAATTCATAACCCCACTTAAAAATTCATTTGCACGTGCATGCTCATGCTCATGCTCACACATTACATGTTTTATCCTATAGTTGATGTATACGTATACATTCATGTGTATATAATCCATGTCTCCTTAAAGAAATCGTATAACTACTACCAACTTGATATATGTGACAATATTACAAGCAAGTGGTAGGAATATGAACCCGCCACTAGGTTTAGATGACTAGAATTCCTTCTTATACGTAGCGCGAGTAAGCTAAAAATGTATACGAATCATATGTTCTCCCAAATGCTGATGTATAATGTAACGAATGCATGCCCACAACAAGAGGTTGGTAACTTGAATGAGATGTCTTTATCAAAGATTCTTGATGTGTTATGCCTTTCTAGGTTTCAAAGTCGGTACAATAATTCAAGAAAAAGGTGTGGTTTTGATAGATGATCGAACAAGAAGATTGATCGATATTCTTCATTAGATTGGAACATGGTTTCTTGTTAGATGTGGTGCTTGATAAATGCATACCGATAATGGTCCAAGAAATATTCGTAACACACGGTTATAAGAAAAAAATAATGGTGCCAACAAACCAAGGTGTAGACATGTCTTTGTTGTAGACGCGATAGGATAATGATAGCCATATTTTGTATGGCGAGAAAGAGCAAGAGCTTGACTCGCTACTAGTTATTGTGTCAAGTCAAAGTCAGTTCCAGTCATTAGTGAGACCTTAATGTTTAGTTATGTGTTGGATTGTGATTTGATGATGTAAAATGCTCTAGTGGTGCAATATCATGTCTTCTTGACCCAAGATCAATGCTTAAGAAGGAAAAGGAAAAAAGACATAGTTGAAATAGTTGAAGCATTATGCTAATTTTTAAGTGTGTTGATTGAAAAATTAGATAAAACCTACTTGTTCTAGAGGGTAAAATACAAGTTATTTTAATAAAATATTGAGTTCTGACTAGTTTCATTTTGTCGTCCTAAAGTCGCCCTCAACTTAGCTAACTCGTCACCATTCATGGTGAGTTTGCTCTTACATAATATTATAAAAATATAATATTTTAATACGGTTTACGTTGCTCGCGTAAAGTTAATAAGGAAGGATATGGCAATGGTATCATACCTATGGCGGTGAGGTTAAAAGAAGAAATTGACAAAAAAAAACCCACGTTTAAACCTGAGGCATGCAATCAACATTTGCGAAAGCTGCTTACAAAATAGTACGATCACCAATGATGATTTAAGAACCAACGATTTAAGGAATTGCCACTAGCCACCGACACTGGTAATATTTCTTTTAGGGGCCGTTTGGTTTGCAGAATGTTTTGCAAAGGAAATTGAATTGGAATTGGAATTGGAATTGAAAATCTTGTTAAAATTGATAACGTGTTTGGTTGATCAATTTTGAGTGAAATTGAAATTTTAATATTGAACATTTCATTGAATTGTTAAACATTTCATAGGTAAGTGAAAGGAATATGAATTCCAATGAATGAGAGAAAATTTTCTAATTTTAATTTTATTTGTTAACTAACCAAACATGAATTTACTTGAAAAAAATTTTTAATTTCAATTTCATTTCCTTATATAAAATTTTACAATTTTAATTTTAATTCTCAAGAATTCTGCGAACTAAAAATAACCTTATATATATTTTTTAACAGCAAAAATAAACTCTTTCAGTTGTTGATGTTCAGTTTTTAAACACAAAGATTGTTGGATTTACACCTTGGGAATCAAATTGGTTCAACAGCGTCACCACCACCGCCACTCCGTCGCAATCGCCGCCTATATGCTCCGGCACGAAGACGCTATACCCACCAATTTACTCTCTCACCAAGTCCCCATTATCTATCTATCTATCCCCAATTTGCTCCCTCAAAGCATAGAACTTCAAATTTACGAAAAGCTGATAACTTGGTGGAGATGAACATTCAAATAGAATGATAAAGCATGTAAGAACCTTATATGCACCTATTTTCAATGTAAAATCTTGCTACAACAGAACCACAAATCCCCAATTTGCTGCATTTTACGAGTTATCCACCTTCATACATCTAAATGTCAACCAAAGGCATAAACTTGCTAAGCTATTGCAGTCATCATCGGGCACTGATAATCCAAATGACTGTTATAAATTAACTCATGGACAGATTATAACATCTGGGTTTCGGTCTGATACCCTTCTTGCAAACGTATTGATTAGTGGGTATTCGAAATGTGATCATTTGGAGTATGCACGCAAAGTGTTCGATGAAATGCCTGAGAGAAATATAAGCACTTGGTCTTCGATGATTTCGGGTTATACGCAGCGTGGGTATAGCGAAGAAGCCTGGGTGCTGTTTGTTGTGTTTCACAGAGATTGTGAAGAGACTTTAAATGAGTATGTGTTAGCTAGTGTTGTTCGTGCAGCCGCGCGGTTGGGGAGTGTGGTCAAGGGTTCTCAGTTGCATAGTTTGGTTGTTAAAACAGGTCTTGATCAAGATGTTTATGTGGGTACTTCAGTTGTTGATTTTTATTGTAAAATTGGCAAAGTAGAAGATGCAAGACTGATATTTGATGATTTACCGATTAAAACTGCTGTATCGTGGACTACGATGATAGCTGGTTATGCAAGAGTAGGAAAGGGTGAAGTTTCCTTACAGTTGTTAAGCCAAATGAGAGAAAGTGATGTTATTCCAGACAAATATGTGCTCTCTAGTGTTTTAAGTGCGTGTTCGGTTGTTGGGTTCTTTGAAGGGGGGAAGCAAATTCATGGTGTTGTGTTAAGAAGAGGAGCATCAATGGATATATCAGTGAGCAATGCACTTGTGGATTTTTATGTGAAATGTGGTAAAGTGAGATCAGGAAGGAAGATTTTTGATCAAATGTTGATCAAGAATGTTATATCATGGACCACCATGATTTCTGGCTATATGCAGAATTCATTTGATAATGAGGCTGTAAATTTGTTTATTGAAATGACGAGAAATGGTTGGAAACCGGATGGATTTGCTTGTACTAGTGTTTTAACTTCATGTGCTTCACTTGAAGCTCTAGAGCCAGGTAGACAAACACATGCTTATACCGTCAAGATGAATCTTGATAAAGACGAATTTGTGAACAACGGTTTGATCGACATGTATTCAAAATGTAATTCTCTTGCGGATGCAAGAAAAGTATTTAATGGCATCCCAAATCGAAATGTGATTGGTTACAATGCAATGATTGAAGGTTACTCTAGGCATGAAAATCTTTATGAAGCATTGGATCTTTTCCATGATATGAGGCTAAATAATATAGGCCCAAGCCTGCTGACTTTTGTCAGTCTTCTTGGCGTTTCAGCTTCATCACTCGCTATACAACTGAGCAAACAAATTCATGGATTTATGATTAAATATAACGTCTCAATGGACCTATTTGCAGGCAGTGCTCTAATAGATGCATACTCAAAGTGTTCTTTGCTATCTGATGCGCGCCTAGTGTTTGATGAGATGCCTGAAAAAGATATTGTGGTATGGAACGCTATGCTTTTTGGGTATACACAGATATCAGAAAATGAAACCGCGCTCAAACTTTATCAAGAACTGCAGATATCATTTCAAAAACCAAATGAATACACATTTGTAGCAGTAATTACAGCAGCTAGCAACCTTGCTAGCCTTCAAATTGGGCACCAATTTCATACGCAGCTCTTAAAAACAGGATTAAACCTTGAATCGTTTGTCACAAACGCATTATTAGACATGTATGCAAAATGTGGAAGCAAAAAAGATGCTCAAAATCTATTCGACTCCACAGATTACAAAGACATTGTGTGTTGGAACTCAATGATATTAACACATGCACAACATGGAGATGCAAAAGAATCTTTAAAACTGTTCAAAATAATGTTAAATGAGGGGATCCGGCCCAATTATGTCACGTTTGTAGCTGTCCTATCAGCGTGTGACCATATGGGGCTGGTCAAAGATGGATTTGGCCACTTTGAATCAATGGCTAGTTTTGGAATCGAACCTGGGGTGGAACATTATGCTTGCATGGTTTCACTTCTGGCCCGAGCTGGGAAGTTGTATGAAGCTAAAGATTTCATTGAGAGTTTACCTATACCGCCAGCTGGTATAATCTGGAGGAGTTTGTTAAGTGCATGTAGGGCTACGGGAAATCTTGAAATTGGTAAATATGCTGCAGAAATGGCGATTTTGAGTGATCAGAAAGATAGCGGATCGTATATTTTGCTTTCTAATATATATGCAAGTAAGGGTATGTGGGGTGAGGTGAAGAAGGTGAGAGAGATGATGGAGTCTAATGGGGTGGTGAAAGAAGCTGGATGTAGTTGGATTGAAATTAATAATGAGGTTCATGTTTTTATTGCGAGAGATGGATCTCATCAGCAAGCAGATTTGATTTATAAAGTGATTAATAATCTAATTGATCATGTTAGAACAATAGTGCATCCGTCAGACCCTTGTATGATTTCGATAAATGATTTTGAGTAATGACAGAGATGTTATTAAATGAGAAATCTTGTTTCCAGCGGTTGGCAGAACCAACCAGGACTTCTTGATCGTGTAGAGTAAATAAGCGATTTTGTTCCTACTTTTTGGTAGTTTTCTTCATCTTATTGTATATTCCGTTTAGTTGCATTACAAAACAAAATGGTATATGTTTGTGTTGTTGTGTGGAATATGTGATATGTGTGTTTGGGAAGCTGAACTGTTGGTATTTGAATTGTGGTTTTGAAGCATTTTGTTTGATTTGAATGTTAGAATTCCTCTGTTGATTAGGTTTGTGTGTTTGCAAGTTAGTGACTAATCATTTGATTGTTTGTTTGGATCTTCTGATTTGATAGTTTTCTTCATCCTCTTGTATGTTTTATGTAAATTCAGTACAAAGAAGAGTTTCTAATGCGTTGTTCCGATAACTGAAGATTGGTTTTCATCATTTTGTTTATATTGAAATGTTAGAGTTCTGTGTGCGTTTGCTATTCAGGAACTGATTATTAGATGGTTTCATTGGATCCTGTAAATATTAATCTAGAGAACAAGAGAAAAGCTGAACTGTGAATTTTGGATATCAAATGGATTGCAGTTCACTCTTCGGCTTATACGTATTTGTTCTAGAACTAGAAAGATGTGGAACTAATCGAACTTCATAGCACGCGTAATCAATAGGATACTGTTGGTATCAATATTACTTTCTGATTAAAAATTCTTAGTGTGGCGCTTTTTGGTTGAAGGCAACTTGACAAATCTTCTTATTGCAGGTTTTCTTTTGATCCAAATCTCAACTTGGGACCTGATGTTGCATCATGCCTCATTTACAAGGCAAGTTTGTGAACACCTTTACTGAAATTAAATCATAATTTTAGCTCCATTGGGAGAGATTATAAAGGAACAACCAAATATGTTGTTCGCCGTTAAGGTTCATGTGACAATGGAGATGCTACATTTCAGATTTACAAGCATAGTTGTTTTGATCTCATACATGTTTAGGGTTCCAGTTAAATTTGATCCACTGAAAGTGGCATCTTTGTAGTAAACCTTTCTTGAATTTCTCAAAAGCCTTCATTTTATCATATACATCACCATGTAATGTTTTAATTCTTAAGGCAGGTTTAAGCTGCTTCTTTTTTATTTTGAGTCAAGCCCCTACAATGAAGTGTTACAGTTTTTGCTAGAAAAATATGTTTGAAGTGATTATGTCAATATTTTGGTATGCCTCAATATAAGATCTGTATTCTAAAGGTATGTTTGGTTCGTGGAGTCTTTTTTTTCTTTTTTTCTTTTCGGAAGGAGAGGTTTGTTAAAGGAATTGTATTTGAAATTCGAATTTGTGAGATTTATTTGATGACAAAAGAATCATGATGAAATTGGGAACTATTATTAATGTTGGCACCACCTCCGTCGCCGGACCACCTCCACCGTCGCCACTGCCACCTCCACTTATGCTGCCGCCACCACTTCCACCTGTGCTGCCGCCACCACTTCCACCTGTGCTGCCACCAACTCCACTTGTGCCGCCTGCTTCCCCTCACCGCACCACTGCCACCTACCGGTAGTTGCTAACATGTCCTTTCAGGTCAGTTTAGGGCAACAATGCCAATAGGAGTCATAGAATTCAATTTCGTTGGTTGATTTTCCTCACGATCTGAAAGAAATGTTAAATTCCTTTGCATGAAAGAATTCAAAGGAATTAATTTTAATTCTAGTTCCATCATTGTCAATCAAATTCTGTCAACCAAACTGATTAAAAATACAACCAGATTTCAATTTCATTGAATTCCAACAAACCAAGTACACTTCAGAAATTATTGGATTTAATGAGGCCAGCTACTATCGATCTTGATTCTTGCCTAAAATTATGTTATACTTAAATTACTATTCTTTCCAGGTTAATCATGAAGTGAAAATGAGCCACAACAATTTTATAAAACAAAGCCAGGTGATGTGGTTGAAGTAAAAGGTAATTATGTCATTTTTAACATTTAATAAAACATGAAAGGAACAAAGAAATGAAAATGACTATATAATTCTATGAAAACACATGATACCCTTGAAACAATAACCTTCCCCTACCAAAATGCCAAATCCCTTTGTTTCTTTTGGATTCTTGTTTGACTTTGTGGTCTTTGCTGGCAATGATACCATTAAAAAACAATCTTCGTGACTTAACTTTCAACTTTCCATTAACATAGAGAGAAACTAAATCCACCCCTTGAATTTTTCAATCTATTATTTAAAAATATCACATCAGATGAATTAATTTTGTCTTTTAATATAAGAATGTATCCAGTGTTTGACTTAGCTTCTAATTTCCGTAAAGGCCGGGAATGAGTGGATCACATCATCATCTGTTTTACGCAGTCTCACTCTACACTTTGTACAAGAGGTTGTTTCCCACGACTTGAACTCATGACCTTAAAGTTATAAAACAACAACCCGTAACCTTACTAGTTGCTCTAAAGATCACCGTATCTATCTTTTAGTATGAAAAGAAGATAATTATATTAATCTGATTAATAAAAGAGGGTAATTTAACAGATAAAAGCATATCCTTGTTACACTATGAGAACCTAAGAATGTTAGACACCTTTGTAATATCCACCTTTTGTATATATCATCTTTTGACATTTACCCTCTTCAAGCTTTCATTTGTCATCTTCCCACCCTATAATCCATAAAACAATACCTTCATCTCTCTCTTTCTCTCTCTCTCACACACACACAATTAGATCAAAAGCCCATTTTAGATCTAGAGAGATGGATGTGTTACCAAGGTCACAAGTGTCATTTAGAAGATCAGGATCATCAGGGCTTGTGTGGGATGATAAGTTATTATCAGGGAAAATTGAACCAAAAAAAGAGGCTCAGAAATCAGAACCAAAAGCCTACAAAACCATAGAGGTTGCACCCACTGTTGACCCCCCTTCACCAAAGCTCAATGGGTGTGGTGCCATTTGTGGTATGTTTGGGAACCAGAGCCAAAAGCATAAGCAGAGGAAAAGGAGGTAATTTGCAGTCAAAATCTTGAAAATTTTCTTGATTTTGACTTTTTTCTATAAGGAAATGTTTAAAGGCATGTTTTTTATGGGTCAATACTCAATATGTATTATGGGTATATGTTTATATCTTTGTATGAGGGTAAACAGGGATTGTGTAACATTAAATTATAAAGATGTATACTTCTCTTTGGTTTTTTGGTTATTTGAATGTAGAATCTGACTCGTAAAGTCCTCTTTTGTGTTTGAAAGCCGTTCGTTAGTTGTCTCGTTGGCTCACTCGTTAATGTGTTCGTACTCGTTAGAATGTCCGTTGGCTTTCTTGAGCTCAAAACTTTAGTTTGTTAGGATAAATGATAATTAGAGAGTTATTATCTCTTTAGTCATAATAAATGTTTTGTGCATGTTTGGCAACAACTTTTCAGAAAAATGTTTGTCAAACCTAAAAGTACTTTTCAAACTGACTTTTTATATAAGGTAAAAAGTAAGTTTTAAAAAGTAAGGAGGATGTTACTTATTAACTTTTGAAAATTACTTTTGGTTTAATTTTCTATTATACCTTTCTACTATCTCCTATTAACTCCCCTGATTTTTAAATTATGTATTTTTTGGTCATTTTACAATGTTTTAGTTTATAAGCTAATTCAAACACTTTTTTAAAAACTCATTTTTGAAAAGTTATAAGTTAATAAGTCATTTTTGTTAAAAATCATTTTCAATCAAAATAAGCAATCCCAAACATGCCTTTTGTTTATTTATCAAATTCAAATAACTTGATAAGAAAGTACGTTGATCAATCTAGTCTGACTAAATCACTTTTGACGTAATTTTTTATATGAATTGGTATGATACGTTATCTAACTCGTTTAAATGGTACATTGATTTTATATTTTATCAATAAATCTTTTAAGAGAAGGATGTTTGATGATTAAAAATGGCAATAAATTATTGTGCGTCTACTCGTATTCTTTTTTTAGTTTCGAAACGACAAGCTATAAATATGCTTAGTGGTCCATCGTTGGAAGTTTTTCATATTTGGCAAAAATAGGTGGATAATGATTTCACACATGGAGAGTATGGTTTTTTACAACACATGGAATTAGTCTTTTGTTGGTGAATTTATAAAATAACACAGAACTAACTTATGGACTATGATGATAGAGAAAAGGAAAAAGAAAATATGAATATACCAAATACATCTAAATAAAAAATAAAACACATTAATAAAAATTTAAGTCGATGTAAAAGAGAGAATACGTGATGAGACTAGAGAGTTAGATTAAGGGGTTGTTTGTTTTCGGCTGACCGGGCTGACTCGCGCCCGCAGGCCTCCACAACCTCACGATCCGCAGGCCGCCGCCCCTCGCGACCCGCAGGCACCGCCTTCGGCTTCGGCCTCGCTACCCGCAGGCACTATCTTCGGCACCGCCTTTGTGTACGGTGGATTGCGGTGGTGGTCGGAATGTGTACGTTGACAGTGGTGGTTGTGGTGGTGGTGTGGTGGTTCTGACCGGTGGTGTGACTCCGGTGGGTTTTGTTACTTAAATACTGAATCGATTTGGTTCTAGTCAGATACTGAATCAAACAACCAAGTTTCAGTCAGATGCATACCCAGTCAGAACTTCTAACTGGGTCATCTTCTGACTCAGTCAGATCTTACCGAGTTAGTGTAATCAAACAGCCTCTAAAAAAGAGAGAGCGAACAAAAGAAATAAAAATAAAAAAAGATAACAAGAAATGTAAACAAAACAAAACTAAAGAGAAAGCGTAATTGTACAAAATCATATTAGATGTGAAGAAAAAATATATATTTAAGCTCACCATTGTTTTAATATGACATGTAATTTTACTTGTGTAGAACATAAATAAATAAATAATTATCATTCAGTTAAAATTATATTATACACATGGTAGTTGTGATAGTGTAAACTTTCACTTTTGGTCTTCATTTTTCAGTAATTACTTTTTCCTACCATTACTCAAACTATGTCTCAAACATCACTCATTTCTTTAATGAGTTTAACAAAACTCCCACTAAATATGTTTGAAGATTACTAAAACATAAGATGTAGATTAGGGCTTATAAGTCACAACTTTCAAACCAATGAAGTTGGCATTAATTAATAACTAGTGTATGTCCTCTAATGATAAGGTCATGAGTATTAATTTATAATGCGACATAATAAATATTCTAATTTTCAAGGTAACTAGATGATGGATCTCGTATCTTATTTGTGTGTTTTGCCCCGTCAACAGTGGTCTCTATTCCCTTGGACTAGTTATAATTTTTTTAACGGCTCCTAATATACTACGCTACCTCTCACTTGAGGATTTAAGCTTTTAACATCTAGTATAAATGATTGACATCTTATCATTTCAATTGTCCTTTTAAGATTTTAGCTCATACTTGATTTCAAGAATTATCACGCCTTATCAATGTTTACATATAAAATTTGTTTATAATCAAATCCAATAAAAATTATGTAGTCGTTGTAAGTGTTATAATCTGTTGTAAAATCGATTGAGAATATGAACGCTGAATAACAATCAATACAAAGATGATCTTAGAAAGAATAAATGTGAACAAGAAACTTCAAATGATTATTAGTGATTGAATGATTTCGGATCCCCTCACCGATTACAATAGGTCCTTATTTATAGTATCTAACTAACTCTAACTAACTCTCAACTTAAATTGAGAATTTACATAAAGGACCCTACACTATATCTTCTGAACGGAAATAACCCTTCGGAAGATTTCTTACTAAACATATGTATACTTCGGAAGAAATCCAAAGTACACAACAATACCCTTCCGAAGCAAACATAACCTTCGGAAGATATCAACTTAGCTTCGGAAGAATATATTAAGCTTCGGAAAAAGAAGACTTAACCTTCGGAAGTTCACTTGTATTGGGTTTTATACTTCACATAATCTACACTTACAAATAATCATGTTAAGTAAATCATTCAAGATTACACAGAAGCCAGTTTACATGAAATATACAACGTTGCAAATCTAAATTTTATGGTTGTAGATCACAATTAAGAAAAAGTAATCCGCGAGGTTATATAGATATAGAACATGATTATTTTAAAATAAATCATTTGGGAAATTATAAGGCTTATCAGTAAAGATTTTGCGTGTCACCATCAAATTCAAAATCTCGAAATAAATCTCCTTTTGAAACCTACGGATCACGAACACAACCAATTTCAGGCCTAAAAGTTGTGAATAATCCAATAAAAAATCGCATACTTACTTTGAATATTAAAGAGACATTCTTACTTCTTAGACTTGCACTTGTTATAAATAAAATAAATACTTGTGGTATATTTCAAAAAATAAACACTAAAATCATATAGGTGGATGTTTTGGGTTCGAGTTTCAATTGGTGCAATATGTTTTAAGTGCTCCAGAGGTTTTATTACAGTGAGTTTAGATGGTGGGTATCATCTGAAATAATAAGTGGGTCGGGTCATCAATGTTGTCTATGTTCCTGAGCGTGAGTGATCTTTCCCAAATGGATTTGCCCGGGTGAACGGGATTAAAAGTATATGTTAGCCATTAAAAAAAAAAAAAACTTATAGCAAAGTTAATTAAGCTTGAAAATTAAACACACTAAACTCCTCAAACATCAAAAATCAATTTAATCAGTTTACATAATTATAGAGCGAGATGTGTTAAATGTGTTATGTTCACAGTCTGACATTTAAGATAAAAGATAAACATGAACCAGAAAACTAAACAAAAACTATAAACTCATATCAATATGTAAATCTAAACACAACATGAGTTTTAACAAATTGACATAAACACGACTTATATTAAGCTTTAATGCTTAGAGCATTCATGTCTCGTTTTCCTTATACTCATTTTTACTATTGAATTGAAAATCATTATTTTTTACTTTTTTTCAATTAAATAATATTTTTCAATATTTTTTTTTCACTTACAACTACTTTAAAAAATTTTAAAAATCAAACAATGTTTACTCATATATATGCAAATAAACAATAATATTTTCCATTTACTTTATTAACAACCACTTCATAAATAAAATCCAAAAGATCTCCTTTATAAACACCTTCACCTTCACCGGAGCTTTCATTTCATTTCTCTCTCCGCCATGAAAACCACCCCATCACCTCCCATCAAATTAGGGTTTTTCCCCCATTAAAACCCCCTAAAACCCCTTCATCTTCTTCCCATAATCACCCAACACCCACAATTATCCTTCATTTCTCACCCTTTCACTTCATTCCCACGTCACCATGTCCTCCTACTCCTTCTTCTCCGACACCTACGCTGACGTCACCCAAAAACCCCCTCCTCATACGGGTCGATCCGACTACCCCCCACCTCACCGGAGAAACACCCACTTCTCCGATCACCGCGGCCGGACCACCGGTGGTACAACCGGCGGCAGAAGCGGTGGTCGAACAGGTGGTGGGTTCGGTCGGAGTAATGTGAGAAACCCTAACGAGTATTACACCATGTCTGAGAAGTTTAATGACATGAAGCTTGTGGAAGAAGAAGAAAAGGTTAACACGGGGATTAACTTCGACGCGTATGAAGACATACCCGTGGAGATCACCGGGTCGGATGTACCCAAACCCGTTACCACATTCGATGAGATCGATTTGGGGGAGGTGTTGAACGACAACATCAGGAACAGGTGTAAGTACGTCAAGCCGACGCCGATTCAGCGTCATGCGATTCCGGTGGCTTTAGCTGGACGTGATTTGATGGCCTGTGCGCAAACGGGATCCGGGAAAACGGCGGCGTTTTGTTTTCCGATCATCTGTGGGGTCGTCAAGATGAAGACGTCACCGGCGCCGGCGCCGGCGATGTACGGTCGCCGGGAGACGGTGGCGTTTCCGGTTGCTCTTGTGTTGTCTCCCACTAGAGAACTTTGCTGTCAGGTGAATGTTGATGATGATGATTATTATTATTATTATCATTGATTCTTTGATCATAAGTTCATGGCTGATGGATAGTGATGATTATTATAATATTATATTATCGGGTGTGTGTTGATCGTAAGTTCATAACATTTCATTAGTTTATTACACATTTTGTTACATTTGCAGATCTGATTTGTTGTATGTTTATGAACAATTATTAGGGTTTGTTTTGTTATCTTCTGTGTTCTTATGTGATGATTATTAGCTTTCGTTTTCGTGAATATATAATATTATTATTGTTCTTATGATCTGTATTATTTCGTTAGATATTTGAAGAAGCTAAGAAATTCTGCTATGAAACTGGTGTGAAAGTTGCTGTTGCTTATGGTGGTGCACCGATTTATCCTCAGGTTTATATACTTCTAAAATCATTAACAAACACTATTTTATGGTTTTGCTAATTGTGATTAAGGGTTTTGTATTTGGATTATGGTGGTGTAGTTGAGGAGTTTGGAAAGGGGTGTGGACATTTTAGTTGCGACTCCAGGGCGATTAACTGATATGATCGAACGATCAAAGATTTCGCTTCGGAGAATCAAGTATTTGGCTTTAGACGAAGCTGATCGTATGCTGGATATGGGATTTGAGCCTCAAATCCGAAAGATTGTCGAGCGTTTGGATATGCCACCTTGTGGGTCAAGACAAACAATGCTGTTTAGTGCAACTTTTCCGACTGAGATTCAAGTTAGTTTACTAATCATATGAAATTGTTTGATTAATAAAGTTTAATGATCATTAGCTGAAGTAGTTATGTTTGTTTATATAATTGCAGAGGCTGGCGTCGGATTTTCTGAAGGATTACATATTTCTTTCTGTGGGACGAGTTGGTTCAAGTACTGATTTGATCAACCAAAAAGTGGTGTTTGTTGAGGATTCGGATAAACGGGATTACTTAAGGAATCTTCTTTATGATGAAAAAACAAAAGGAAATTTGGGGAAGGTATATATACATGCACAAACGCGCGATTCAGCTCATCTTTCTTTTTCTAATCTGCTTAATTAGTCTTTGTAATCTGTTTTCTTTAATCTTGATTCAGAACATGTTGACTTTAATCTTTGTGGAGACAAAACGCAGCGCAGATTCTTTGGAAAACTGGTTATGCAGGAACGGTTTCCCTGCTGCTGCAATTCATGGTGATAAAGTGCAGTATGTAAGATCCATTAATCACTTTATGTCTTTGATTATTAATTTATAAAGATTCAAGATTGTTAAATTGCAAATTTATATTGTTATTGTGTGTTTAACTTGCTACAGGAAAGGGAGAGAGCACTAAGATCTTTCAAAAATGGTGTCACTCCGATTTTGGTGGCTACTGATGTTGCATCAAGAGGGCTGGATATACCTCGGGTAGCTCATGTGATAAACTTTGATTTGCCACGCGACATTGACAGCTATGTGCATAGAATTGGGAGAACGGGTCGTGCTGGTAAATCTGGAATTGCAACTGCTTTTTTCAACGATAAGAATTCAGGCGTTGCTAAGGCGATAGCTGAGGTTATGAAAGAAGCGCATCAAGAAGCACCAGACTGGCTTAATCAGTATGCTGCAAGTCACTCGTCTTCTAATGATTATCGTCGTGGTTCTAGCAAGTTTGGCGGTCGGGATTTTAGGAGTGGGAATGGTAACTCTTATGGTGAGAACACTGATTATGGTGGTAATTGTTATGGTGGTTATGACTATTATGCTCCACCACCTGTGGCTGCAGATTTTACTGAATCTTATGGTGGTTATGGTGGTGGTGGTGGTGGAGGATATGAGTCAGTGGTTGCTAGTGGTTGGGAGTAAAAGGTAAAAAGTGATTGTGGTTGTGCCACCCTTTTATTATGACTTAAAAAATGGTTATATTTTGGTTTAGTTTTATCTAATTTTGCTAACAAAAATGAAGATTGGGGGTGGTATAGATGAAGACTATAATATATAAGGTTTGTTAGTTGCAACATGAGTTGATATTTGGATTTAAGAAACTTTTGTAAAGCTTGAACATGCTATGAATATGATGGTGATGGTGATGATAATGATATGATGGATGGTTTCTTTTGGCTATCATGGCTTATGTTGTTCTTTCTTGTGAGATGATAGTTTTACTTCTCATATGTTGGGCTAATGGTGTTCTTTTTTGGTCAAGTAAAATGTAGACATTAAATAATTAACAACCTTGATCACATCCATTTAGTTTTGTTTTAAACAAAAGTGAAGTTCGAATTGTTGTAAATGGACGAAAATTGATTAAAGAGTAAATTGCGATTTTAATCTATGTGGTCTGGAGAGTTATAACGTTTTTCATCCAATAGTTTAAAAATGTCTTGTTTAACCACTGAGGTTTTAAATTTGTAACAATTAACTACAGGACACTAATCTTTATTAGTTTTTTTTCGTTAAGTGGATGTCAAGTTACCTAATTACTCTTGGATTTAAATTGATATATAAATATATATATAATATATACAGAAAATATAAAATTATTCATTATATATGTATGTATTATAGTAATAGTTTTAGTTTAAAGGTATTTTGATTTTTTTAAAATTAACAGAGAAATTGGATAGAGTTAACGGTTTAGATTTAATTGAGAAAGATTTAAAACCATAGTGATTAAACTTAACGTTTTTAAACTATTGGATAAAAAACGTTATGTCTCTAATGTGTATCCATGCAGGTTACTATGAAAATGAGCTCTAGTGTGTATTGCGGTATGCCGGTAAATCAGTTAACTATTTGACAAGAACGGGAAGCTTGTTTACATTAATTCCTTTAATAAATTTAACAAACATTAACATGAAATTTTATTTGTTAAGTTTAATAAACATACACGAACAAATGTCATGTTTACTTATTTATATTCGTGAATATTTATTCGTTTATGTTCATTTGTTAAAAGTTTGTTTTATGTATTTAAAACTTTTAATTTGTAATTACTAGGAACTGAAAGCTTGTTTACGTTCATTTGTTTAATAAATGAATGAACATTGAAAACAAATCTTATTTGTTAAGTTAAATAAACGAACATGGACAAATGTCTTGTTTATTCATTTATTTTCATGAATATTCGTTCGATTATGTTTTATGTTCGTGAATATTCGTTCGATTATGTTTGTTTGTGTTCGTTTGTTTTAAGATAATCTTAAATTATAATTACTAGTTTAGTCACATAAAGAACTTAGTTGTTTAAGACAATAAATTTTGTATTAGTTGTATTTATGATAATTATTTTTGGATATTTATTTCAAGTGCTTTCTATTTATTTTGGGTGGGTTTTGTCATTTTGTGTAATGCCGGGGATAAAAAAGTTGATTTTATATTTTTATTCTCAATTGAATATATGTTTGTTGCGTTTTGTTCATGTTCATGATTGTCGTTTGTGTTCATTTATAATATACTAGTCTAACCACCCGCGTGTTACACGGGTTGAAAAATTAAAATATATATAAATAAAAACATAAATTATCAATTACTATCAATAAGTTTTTAATATATACACATGTGAAAATAGATTAAATAGATATGTATACATGTAAATTACATAAAAGAATTAAATACATAGGAAAATAATATTAATATTTATAAATCTCTAAAATATTTTTTGTTTACAAATCTTTGATCAGATTTTGTTAATAATTTCTGAAACATAAAAAATCATCTTTTTAGAATATTCTCCTGTATTATAAAAATATAAATTTAAAATTAAAAAATATGTGTTTTATAAGATAAATTTCAAAAAGATATATATTAAACAACTATTCACTATTTTTTATATATTTTAGAGTGTCAAGACAAAATCTTCTTTTGTTTTACTATTTATCGTATTGGATTGACTCGCTTTTAGAATCCAAAAAATTAAAGTTTTTGTGTGTGAATATTTAATTTTTCAATTTTTATTTCAGTTCTATCATTAGTTCATAATTTTTCCGAATAAATGAATTAGTCTCTGGCTGGATAACAATTCGATTAGTTGAACAATAATAATCTGGTTTGGATGCATGTAAAAAATAGTTATATAATGGTATATAATGCATGTAAATATTATACGATATTGTTTAAATATAAATATTTAAAATCTTAATTTATAACTCAATATCTTAGATTGATTGTTATTATTAGAATTTAATTTTTAATATTTAAATTGTTAGTTTTAAAATTTTAAATTTTAACTAATTTAGTTAGTTATTTTTTTATAAAATTTCTAATTGAATAGTAGATTAAATTTAAAATTTGAAGTTTCTAAATTTATATTTCAATCATTACATTTAAATTTTAATTTTAGAATCTTGTTTAATTATACATTATTACTATTTAAATAACATTCACAACTTTCTTTCTATAACCATATATTGCTCATATAATGCCATGTGGCAATTGCATGTTAATAAAATGCCATGTGGCAACACAATAGTTTAAATTGTGCCACATGGCTAAACCCCTTTCATTTATTATATATAAAGATAAACGATCAAAAGCAAACAAACACGAACAAATTCATTTCTTTAACAAACAAAGACAAACACAAATATTTGTTTGGTTACATGTACGTGAACTCTTAATAACGAACACGAATAAGAGTTCACTCGTGTTTGCTCGGTTTGTTTGCAACCATACTAATATTATATGATGTTTTTATATTTACGTTATGCAAATTAATCCGTAGTGTATTTGATGTTGTATGTCTCGTAATGGGCCAACCCAAAGCCCACACTAGCTAAGCCCATTAAGGTTTCATAATAAAGGGTTTACCTTAATCCAAACCAATTTCACTTAGCAAACACCTTCTACTAACATCTCATCTATTTTCATTGCAATCAAGTTTTGGTTAACTGATATGTTGGTTATATTAATTCGTAATGTACTTAATATCTTTTAGAGTAGTGTTAAGATAACTTTTAGATTGAACTATTTTATTGACATTTAAGAAAATTCATTAAAACCAATTCACATAAATACATAAGGTAACATAGTAGTGGTTATTTACGTGCAATATGTTTCTTAGCCAGTGTTAACCGTTGTGGCATAATATTTTTACATTTGCAAAATTGTATATACCACTATGCAATTTAATAGTTATCATATATATTTGTTTAGTTTTCATCGTTTTATCTTTCAGGCATTTATGTTAGTTTATGCATTTCAAGCTTTTTTTACTAATTTATTTATCCCAAACTATATGCTTTTAGAGTGCCACTCCCGACCAAACCGAAACCGAGATAGGCGCTATGTGACCAAGATGACCATCTCACGAATTGGATTCGAACCAATATCAAGCTACTTTTCTTTAGCAGATCAAGTATTGAATTCAGGATTTGGTTAATCCTCGAGGGTCCAAAACTTTTAAAACTATTTTTATATTATATATGTATATATGTATTTTTTTAAAACTATAAACTATTTAAACCCAATAGTATTTTAATCATTTTACCTTAAAACTCATTAGCATTTTATATAGTTTAGCCCAATACATCTAACCAATTTAATATAATAATACCTAAATTTAAAAATATAAAAGAAAAAAAAAACTCATTCAAGATTTCGAGGGCATATTTGAGAAGGCTTATCGGCAATCAAATTTAGTACTTCGATCTTATTTTTCAATAGAAGCACAAAGCCATTGATATCCACTTTTAAAGTCTCAAATCTCACAATATCAATTCTCAAATAAAAAAACCCACTAAGGTATGAAATTGATTTTTTTATTTTTCTTTTGAATTCTTCATTTGTTGATAGAATGATAGTTTAGATCATTTTGCTATAATATATACTTTCGTTTTGTTTTGTTTGTTGTAATAACAATTATTGTCTTATTATAAATTTTTATACACAAATTTTCCGGTTTAACCTTTTTTTATATGTTGTATTATAGGGTTTTTTTTTGTTCTCGCCCCGGACCTAGGGTCATTTGAGAATTCTTGAGGCCGCACTGAATTGATAAGATCACTATTACATTGAAAAACTTCATCGGTACTTACAAAAGTTGAATAGTCTAATTTGAGAAAACAAGAACGAATATCTAATTCTATAATGCACAAGAAATGGACCAAAGACATTACTAATACTTTAAAACGCAAACAGCACACACTCAAAATGATACAAAAAAAACATGACGCTACCCGTGTAGTTAATAATGGCCTTGATTTACGCTCTTTGTTTAAAAGTTCAATAATTATTTTATTATTATCATTGATTTGTTTTGTATTTTGTTTTTCTATTTTTGAATACATCGTTATTACTTGTTTATTATTATTTACGTTCAGACTTAAGTTTCACTCGAAACTAACATGGGTCAAATATAATATTATTAACTTTTTCATAACAAGGTATTGTTTTGAGAAATATCAAATACACTGATGCAACGTGATCATCTTTATGTATATTTCGATACAAATTATATTTAAAACCACGCTCGACGATATGCGGCCGAAACCTGTGGTCCAAGTATGATATTTTTTTAGATCTATTTAGAACACAGTAATTGTTTTCAGTATACTGAATATACTGTTACAATGTGTAATTTCACCTATGTTTCGATATAAATTTTATTAAGTCGGCGCAACGAGTGAGCAAAACACTAATTACCTATAAATGTGAGAAAACATCACAATAATTATTGTGAGAAAACATCACAATAATTGGCTAGCGTGGTAATAGGATCAATGTTAAGTTTTAATGAGGGTGATGTTGGGGACACCACATGTGTTTTTAGGAGAGACTAGACCTAACCATCACGATTATGCCTAAACGTGAGAGTTTGAAACCTACATGTGACGGTTTGCCCAAACCGTCATGTATTATTTGACTCCCGACAAAAGTACACTGATAAAGAGGCACGGATCTGAAATAAAAGGTCACAGTTTGCCCTAACTGTGACGGTTGGGTACGAGGTAACTTGATGTCGATAGAAAGTTCCATGATTCTCGGGACCTACCACCTTGAATCATCACGGTTAGGCCAAACCGCGACGGTTTCTCGTCCAAATTTTTCTATAAACATCCATTTCATGCTTTCATGCAACCAACCATCACGAAAGAAACTTCATCGTTCTAAAATTACATAATTCGAAAACAATGTCAGGTTCGAGAGATTATCATCAAAAGCCGAAGCTTTCAGATTTGAATGAGGAGCCACCTATCGTAGATTCAAACTAGGTTGAAGTAGTGTCTATTTTATTATAAATGCTTATTTGAAATATTTAACCATTATATTTTTAGAAATATTACGTATACGGGACTCACCCTTCGTGAGGGTGGAGGAAACCAACCCATCGAACACATTTGCTGAAGATGCGTACAACTCATTATTTGGACCGACATGTTACGGTGAAGGGTACAGACATCCCCCTTACCATTATTATAGATGTGCCCCGAACCCGTACCACTCACAAACAGAGCTGGATTATGGACATGCCCTGAACCCATACCAGTCACAAACAGAGCCGAAATTACGGACATGCCTCGTACCACTCACAAATAGTGCCAGATCACGGACATTACGGACATCCCCCGTACCAGTCAGAACTAGAAGTTACACATGTGTCGGATATTTTTAATGGGAATGACACGGATGAGAGTGACGGTTCAGTTCACCTCAAAGAAAACCATAGGGACACCGCGCAACACGATGGGATGAGGATCAGATAAGAAAGGCTACGGTTTCTTATAAAACCTACAAAGTACGAAGAGTTTTCATTCGTTTGATTAAATTATTTACTTATTTGTTTTATATATTGTTTTTTATGTCTAGCTTTATAACTTTTTCAACATTTTGATTCTCATGAGGACTTGGAGAAGTGGGCTAAAATAAGAGGACATGAGCATGGGTGTGCAATTATGGTCGGTCGGTCACGAAAAAAGGATGTGGAACTATTATGCAATCGTAGTTGTGAACCTAAATTCACTGGCACAAGCAGGCGTACTGGGAGCATAAAGAAAGGATGCCCATTTAAACTCCTTGGGAAGTACGTGGGAAAGGGTGACAGTTGGATATTGGATGTGAAAAACAAAACGTACAACCACGATCCTATTGTGTACAAGGAGGGCCACACGTATCTTAGGAAGATGACCACCAGACAAATTGATCTTGTCGAGAAGTTACACAGGCAACACGTGCGGCCATGACACATCCATTCAGCCGTAAGGGAGCAGTTTCTGATAGTGTTTGTGTTGTTCAGGACATATACAATCTGACATCAAAGTTTAGAGTTGATGGGAAAAAAGGCACGACACCAATGCAGGAACTTGAAAACCTGCTAGAATCTAAAGAGTTTGTGTATGAAACATGGAAGAATCCAGCAACTAAGGTCGTGGAAGATGTTTTTGAGGTATACTTCAGGGAATGTAATATATACGTGAAATACATTTTTATCATTGTCACATGATGCATATTTTTCACTAATAATTTAAATCCATGCACGTGTATTCCACTCGATGCGGTAGATCCACACTAGATGAAGCTTGATTTCGAGCAGGCGTACGTCGTGCCGCCTGAACCCGACTACGATAAGAAATTTGATTACTTGAAATAAAAGGTCATGTCGTCGCCCAATCCTAAAGTAAAATAACACCCTTTAACCGGTGGTTATGGGTTTCAAGTCCATGCCACTCCCGTATTCCCCTACTGTTTTAATCGGTCGGGCTAGGAGTGGTTCGCTGACATGAATGGGAAATAATAATATACATACGTGTGGATAGAAAACGTCACGCTTAGCCCTAACCGTGACGTTTTAAGCCCAACTTTAAATAATCATGTATCAGGTGTGATGTTTTTGACAACAACCGTCACGGTTAGCCCATACAATACCATGACGGTAAGCCCTTGCTGTCACGTTTATCCTGACATAAACGTCATGGTTAGCCCGAACCGTGACGTTTTAAGGCCAACTTTAAACATATCTAAACCGATTACGATCATTTATATATATCGAAACATGTATAATTTTCGTGAATATACACACACATCAACATATATACATATTAAAAACAAATACTCTTCGTAGACGTACGTACAAACATACGAACATGTACAAACCGTGAGGTTTTAAAACTACCCTACACCATCTTTAAACCAATTACGATCATCTATACATATCAAAACGGGTATATTTTTCGTGAAAATACACACATATCAACATATATACACATTATTGTTATTATTTATATATATATATATATATATATTAAGTGTAGTAATAATAATAATGACTATTAATAATAAAAATGTGTATTTATGTTGATGTGTGTATGTTCACGAAGAATATAATATGAATAATAATATTAATAAGAATAATAATAGTAATAATAATAGTAGAAATAATAATAATAATAATAATAATAATAATAATAATAATAATAATAATAATAATAATAATAATAATAATAATAATAGCAATAATAATAATAGTGATGATATTAATAATAATGATAATAATAATAATAATAATAATAATAATAATAATAATAATAATAATAATAATAATAATAATAATAATAATAAGTAATTATAGTAATAATAGTAACTATAGTAATAATAATAATAATGATAATAATAGTAATAACAATAGTAATAACAGTATGACAATAATAATTGTAATAATAGTAGTAACAATAATTAATATGGATTTATGCATAGATATGGATGCAACGGGCGACCCTGAGTTTTATCTCGGGATTGACGAAAGTACTCACATCTTCAGTTCGAGGTGGGACTGAGGACGACTGCCAGCACCGGGGACTGTTTTTACACATGCGTGGTTAGATCTCGTTGGCGAGCATGGGAGGTTTATGAAAATTATCGTGAGGATAACCCATAGGAGCAGACGGATTAGCATGGATTTTCCTGCACATCGAGAGCTCACGGTGGAGTTTTACTACACATTCACCTTTCGTCCGCGTGCGCGGGGACTACTGGAGCTAGACGAGGATAGCATCGTGGATGGTCGTGTCGATGCGGACGTTTCTTTCAGGATGTTTGGTGTCCTGCAGCGCATGTCCCTTAGACGGTTCATTGTCGTTAGCGGCCTCTACACCGAGGAGGAAACCCGAGAGTTGATCTACATCACAGCTTTGATTCGGGGGGCAGATGATGCAGATCAGGTTTGGTGTCTTGGATTGGGGACGGACCGTATAGTGGCGATTCGAAGGTCTCTCACATACGAGACCCTCTCTATCGTTACATTCACCGACTGATCCCCACGTGGGTCGATAGACGTGGAGCGCGGACCGACAGGGTCAACACCACCGACCTCTTTTTTCTCCGGTGTCTACTCACACACCAACACTGTCACCTCACATATGCTCTTGTGGATTACTTTTCAGCTACTATCACAGACATGCGCGAGGGGCGTTGGTAGGAGGAAGCATTGTGGTGCGGATTGCTCGGGGCCAGGGATACGAGTATGCAATGCCCCAACTTCAACTGCATGCGACTCCTATGCGCTTGGAGGGACAGCCACCGCCACCGGGATAAGGATCGCCAGAGGTTTGGGGACGACACATGCTACCTGGTGCAGAGATTCCATGAGCTTGTGCATGGGTGCATGAGCCATTGGTGGACCCACCCGAGTTGCAAGGGGCTGAGGTCTAGGTTCAGCAGGTTCACTAGCCGATTGGTAGTGGGGAGGATGAGCTCATTCATCCGCTGGACGACCAGGACCCATCGCAACATCCTTAACGCGTGTACCATGTCGTGCGGTTGCCTACTCATATAGTAGATATGTTTCAAGACACGCAGACCAGGGTCACGAGCATAAACGATCGGGTTACGCACATCGCGAACCGGCTCACGCGTATGGAGGATATGATGGAGTGGGTCATCCATCACATGGCCGCAGATGATGCGGCCTCTGGTATGACGTTGTTGTCACCGCCACCCAGACGGTTAGGGCATGACGATGGTAGAACTCTAGCGCGGGCGGGTCAGATCGAGCTGAAGATGCTGATATGGCGGGTTAGATAGATATTTTGTTTGTATTTGTTTTTTTTGCATGTACAAACTCGTTGCATCTATATATGCAGTTTTATTTATAATGTTTTTGTTGTATTTATGATGGCTTTTTTATTTGGTTGTGTTTGTTTGGTTGTTTGAAATGGTAATTATACACAATGTTTGTAATTTTGATAATGTTAATTTATGTGTATGAACCAACTTGTTATGTAATTGTATATAATGTTTATGATAATTTCTATATCGGTTTTTATATACAAAGTCATAACGTCACAAAAACACAAACTCATAATATGCTAAAATAAAAAACACAACCGATGTTTATGATAATGACAATATTTGTTTTTATGGTTTTCGACAAGTCTAAGCGATGACGATCAAACTGAAAAAATACTCGTAATATGATAAAATAAAAATGAACACAAGTATGTCACGATTAAGTTCAACCGTGTGATAAAATAAAAATAGACACAAACTAGTAAAATTAAAAAATATTATACCCAATATGTCACGGTTACCCAAACTGTGATATATACACCACCACCAAAACCCTAAAACCTAACTCTAAAAAAACACACTCTCACTCCCAAAAATACACTCACCCCCTGAATAATTAACCCAGTCCCGAGGTGTAGAACATTCTTTGAAGCCTTACCGTCATGGGTAGGCCCAACCGTGATGATTACTTTCTAAACCTGACCAAACGGTCACGGTTAGACCAAACCGCCACGTGTAGGGTCGAGTTTTTTTTCAAATTCCCTACGGTGCACCTAAAATTTCCGTTTGATAATTTGTCATGGTTTCCACCTTTTTGTCATAGTATTTTAAAGAGGTAAAGTCAAACCTAAATACACATTAACCAAATATGTCTATATATTCAACCGAAAAGAATGCCACTGAAAGGTTGAGGTGATATTATGATGGTTAAACAACATACGTCAAAGTCTAAAGGGTTGGGCCCAATTATGTTAATGTTAATGTTCATAGTAGTATACAATTCCTTTTTATCCTACCAACACAACTATGAACTATATCATATCATAATAAGATTAGGTATGTTAATGTTAATGTTAGTATTAATGTTAGTGTTGATGTTAGTGTTAATGTTGATGTTAATATTAATGCTCATAGTAGTCGTAGACAATTCCCTTTTACCTATTGGTGTGTGCGGATTGTATATATATATTTTGATAAATATTTTTCGCACAGATTCATTTTTAATTGAATATTACTAATACTAAATCACACACAAAAGGCAAGTGTACCTATCATATGGTAATATAGTGTTAGTAAGAACCAAGTATCAATCTGTGAACACACTAAGCCTACTCAACAACCCTTATAATTGACTATCAGTTTTATGTTTTAGAAAATGATAAGTTAAACAAAATAACGATAAATAAAGATAGATAAAGGTAGATTGAGACTTTTGGTGATTCTTTCAGTAAAGTAAGGATGTTATCCTAATTTAGATTACACTTATGTAACTATGATGAATTGGTGGCGTAGTTAAAGATATTGATAAATGTAATTATGCTAATGTTTATAAATATGAGCTGGCGCGATTTCTCGTATATTCGCTTCATAGTGACTAGGACCTCGACAGGATGAGTTTTACTACATAGATCAAAGCCACTAGTAATGTAGGTAAATCTCTTGTAACCTTTTGACATACGATTTCTGAAAACATAACTTAATGTTAAAAAGAGAGTTGATCAGGTTCCTTTCTAATATTCTATTAATTTTAGAAAATCATAACAATTACTGTAGATTTCTCAGACTAATAAAAATGAACCCGTACATGATCAGAAAGTTAAGATGATAAGATTTCTAATAACCATTTCTAGTTCATTAGCCATAGATTTTGTTATGAAGACCGATTTCGCAAATAAAAGTCAGTCATACGTTTTTCAACCTTGTATGGCATTCATAATCGCAAATCATAAGTTTATAACTTTCCATTCAAATGTGGATGCTACCCATCAAAAGTTTTCCTAAGATCACCATAACATTAACATAATATAAACCATATGATTAGTTCATCACAAGTTACATAAAGTTTCACTAAATTAGGATAACAAATGAAGTTTAGCTCATAATGAGCTTGAACATAACAACAAAGATAAAAGATAGAAATGAAATTATCGGTAAATTAGAATAATCAAACCGGTGATCCACTATGGATGATGTTAAACGATCCCAAGCTTCTTTTAAATGTTAAATGAACCTCCAAAACATTCTAAGTGCCTCCAAAGGATGGGTTCCTGAGAGGGAACACCAACACTTGACATCCCAAAAGCTCCTCTTAAAGTTGCAATTGAAGTCTTATTTATAGGCTTTCTAGAGTGTTTAAGCTCGACCCCGTGCAAGTATAATGTACGTCAAGTTGGTCGGCTCGTACGCTCAGATCTTGTTGGCCATGTCCTCGTGTTCAACAAGGCACGACCTCATGTTTGTGGTGGGGCATGACATGTGCCTCCTCGGGCTCGCCCCCGTGACACAGGTCTGGGAACCGTACTTTTTATCTTGTCGGACTACCAAACACGGGGGTGTGTTTCAGGCTGGGCATGGGGGTGTGCCTCATGAGGCACGCCCCCATGCTTTCATTACGATGATTGATAATCTTCAATTTCTTCCTTTTTAAGCTTCTTTTATTCATCTTGGTATTTTTCAAGTCTTAAAACACAATATGAACGATTTAGATATCAAATCATCATTTTTAGTAAGAGTTTTTGAGATAATTGATATGCAAATGATGTGGAGCACATCACCTACCAATGGTGATGATAGTATATTATGTGTTAACTAAAAGATGATAAGAAAGATATTAGTAATATGATTAGCAATCATTTCACATGTAAAGTCAAACACAACAACTTACAGAAAATATGCATACGATAATAGAAATTCTGAAATCATTTTGCACATATCATAAACGAAAACATGCATACGGTTATATATATATATATATATATATATATATATATATATATATATATATATATATATATATATATATATATATATATATATATATATATATATATATATATATATATATATATATTCAGATATTCAGATTAGATAATAAAGTGCTAAAAATGCTTTCTATTACTAAAATCCAATCATTCTATATTTCTATCCAAGTACTAAAATTAAACCTTTAATCAACAATAGCAAATCCAATCATTCTATATTTCTATCCAAGTAAAGACTAGCTATATATGTTCTTTGTATGGCAGTTAAGATGGAGTTAGAAGGATAAAAACCATAACTATTGAGGAAAAATACTTAGAGAAGAGGAAAACGTTAGGCTGGCGTAAATGGTGAAGGCTCCTTGATTACTTCTTGTGGAATTCCATTGTTGCCTTAGCATATTGTAGTGGAAGATCAAATAAGTCCAGTGCCTGCCACTTCCCGGTATCCTCAAAGTAAATGAGAGTGATATGTGAGCAACTCTATCGTTGGACGCCACATGGTGGTTTCTCATGTCTAGCATTTCGTTAGGCGGTATACGAAAGGGAAGTATAGACAATACACCTAATCCCGTAAGGTCTGGCCTATTACCATACAGCACAATCCTTCTCAAACTTTGCATTTCGTAAAGCCCATGATAAGTCTAGTCGATGTTTACGGTGAAGCCATCAAGAAAATGAAACATAACAGAGCGTGCATGAGTAAGATGATAAAATTTGTCAGGAGGTGGCTGACGAAGAGCTGGGATCGCATCAATGACAGACTGCCTCGTGAAATACACTGGAACACCATCTCTGTGGGATACAAAAATCCTACCGTGGAATGAGGCACACGTTAAAAATAATCCTCCTTCGATCATTGATTTCGACATATGTGAATTTATGTACCAAATGACAAGTGATTCCAAGACTGCTATTGGGATCTCCAGAGATACATCTCCACAATCTAACACGACACTTATCAGAACCCTCCCCGGCTAGCATCTCAAGATTCTGATCATGCAACCTATCAGGATTCCTCCCTCCCCCCCCCCCCTCAAGCATCTCAAGATTCACCATCTCCAATACAAATTATTCATCATCATCCAAATCTTCGTAAACCCTTACACTGCCTCTGAACACAAAAACATCCCTGATAGTAGGAAACCTAATTACATGCCATCCTCCCGTCCAAAGATTCAAGATCAAAAAGCTAGAACCTGGCATCGAGAAGATTAACAATTGTAACACCCAACCCCTGACACCAACAATATTGTCCGCTTTGCCCACAAGGAGCTCGCGGATTTGCTTTTGGTTGCGCGGGTGAAAACTTCCTAGGGAGGTCACCCATCCCAGGATTGCTCCCACCTAAGCATGTTTAACTGTGGAGTTCTCCTCTCATCCACAACCAATACACCCAAAATGCATTGTTGATATTATAGGCCGGACATTTCTTATGAACCAGAAATCTCTCCTGGCCACAACCTATGTGGGATTTATATAGGGTGTCACAAGCACCCCCCCTGGACTCATCGTCCTAGATGAGCCCGAGAAGTCACTATCCTTAGTGAGGTATGTCCCATATCCCGAACAGTACAGTAGTGGCTCTGATACCATTCTGTAACACCCGACCCCTCACACCAACAATATTGTCCGCTTTGCCCACGAGAAGCTCACAAATTTGTTTTCGGTTGCCCGAGTGAAAACTTCCTAGGGAGGTCATCCATCCCTAGATTGCTCCCACCTAAACATGCTTAACTATGGAGTTCTCCTCTAATCCACAGCCAATACGCCCAAAACGCATTGTTGATATTAGAGACCGGACATTCCTTATGAACCAGGAATCTCTCCATACACCTATAAGGCACAACATGTCAACTGGAAGTAGGACTAAATGCACGTTGTTTTCTACGATTCTTCTTACCCTGATCGTCACCGCAACATCATCTTCTGCCCTGAATGCAGAGACCCATCCCATATCGTCCCGATGAGTGCTTCCATAAGGCATGCGTATGTAGTGAGTGAATACCCAATTCGAGCCTATGTTTCTGTTTCTCCAATTATGTCATCTCTACCAGTCCCGTGCGGAGATAATCCATAAGAATTGACCTCCTCTGAATGACTTCCAAGATGTCTAATCGTATACAGATCATCGAGATCATATCATCTTGTAAGGTTGAAAACCGATCAGCCATCAGAACATAGAAATACTAGCAACACAGATGAAAACAAAATCTACGCCAAACTCATTGAGTTGGATAATAATCCATATTATCAATTTGGCCGGTAACAATCCCAAGTTTTACTTTAATCACAAAACAATAGTCCCGGTGACATAATTTTCAGTTTTTAACATTTGAGTTGGACTCGATTCGGTTTGCAAAAATAATTATAAACGAAGTAAAGAAACATACAAGCTACATTGAGACTAAGATAGATACAAATCGAGCGTAAAATTTTGAAAATTATGTCACTGATATTGTTGTTGGTTATAAAAGTGAAAGTTTGAAGTGTTACTAGCCAAATTAACAGTATGGATTATTAGCGGCCAATAGGTAATAATTGGATTATTAAAATCCATTTACCATGGTTTAAAGGTCATCTTGAATCTGAATGGTCAAAAGGTAACATCTTAATAGTTAACTCTTAACCATTCAGACTTAAGGTGTGACAACCCGAGTGTTCAGGTCAACGTCGTTCGGTTACCCAACTTTCTTCTACGAGTCATGATTAACAAGTTTAAATATTAAACTAATTGGTTGTTAATAAACTTTAAGAATTTACTAAACTTTAACTTAAGTTATATTTGTTATTATTATTATCATTACTATTATTTATTAACAACTAATTCATAACCTAAATACAAACTCTATTAAACAAGAAGGACCATTGTGTAAATAACTTTTTTTACAACCATATTACTCTCAACCCCCACCCCTTACGTCTTCATTCACAACCCTAGAGCCCCGAAACCGTCTGCCGTCGACCAACCCCTCCACCGTGAGCAATCTGCCGTCGACCAACCCCTCCACCGTGAGCAATCACCTCGACAACCCTTATCGTAGCCTCTCATCGCGGCTAACTCCCTCAGGCAGCCTTTTTCGCGATCAAACGACACCACAATCAACATTAAGTACCCGACGATAGTGAACGGTGATCGAAGCAGCCCTTTCATCGATCGCTAGTCTCCGGCGACGCCCTCCGCGAGCCATCGGCAGCCCTCCCCCCTTGGTACACCATCGATCGACGACAACCGCCTTCACGATTTCAAACCGTTGGTAACCGCAGCCGTTCGTCAACAACCTATACGGTATGTTTCTCCGTTGCTCGTTACGTTACGGTTCCGGCTCGGTTCGTGTCGTTTGGATTCATGGCTGCGTTTTCTTGTTTCGTGCCTGTGTTCGGTTTTGGAATTCGTATGTATGCGATTCGTATGTATGCTGCGATGTGTGTATATATTATATATGTATGCTGCGATGTATGTATATATCTATATAGGTTCTGCGTATATATATATATATATATATATATATATATATATATATATATATATATATATATATATATATATATATATATATGTATGTTCTGCGTATATATATATAAACGTGTGTATGCTTCTGTTAGGTGTTCGTGTATATATATATTTTATTATTGTTGAAAATGTGGTGTGTGTTCTGCGATTGTTAGTGTGTGTGTTTAGTTTCTTTGTTGAGGTGTGTGTGTGTGTGTTTAATTTCTGTGGAGTATGCTGCGTATGAATGTGTGTGTGTATTTTTTTGAATGTGCATGTGTGTGATGATGTGTGCGTGGTGTAATCTGCTTGTATGTGTGTGTGCATGATGATGAAATGTGTGATGATATGTATGGGTATTGTATGTGTGTACATATTTTTAAGTTTATGTGTCAATTATGTGGGTGTATGTGTTGTGTGTATATATATATATGTGTGTGTGTATGTTCTGCATAAAAATATGTATGTGAGTGTTCTGCACATATATATGCACATATATAATGCATGAGTGGGTTGATGTGTGTTTGTGATTATGAACAAGAAATAAATAATTTTATAAGTGTGTTTTAATTATAAATGGGTCATGTGATTAGAGGTGAACTTTTATAATTGATAACCGGGTTCCTTTCATTGGGTGAGAGTTTATTCGTTAGAACGCGTCATAACCGACACCGTAACCGAGCCGTGAAACGCGAAACCATACGATTTCATTATTAAGTATTTAATATTGATTGCATATATTAAATAAAATCCAGGTTGATCGGAGACCCTAAACGTTTGTGCTTTCGTTTATTAGTTGCTGTGCATTTAAGGTGAGTTCTCAGCCCCACTTTACTTACTTTCTTTGGGGTGAAAGAAACGTGTGTTCTAAACGTATTTTCACCTGATCAGTATTACTTTAATATCACTTGTTTACTAGTGTGACACCATACTTAAGTCCTCACTTTCGAACCGTTAATATATGTACTCTAGCGAGGTAATTCTGAGTAGATCTACTGGGTTTGACAAACCCCACCCGGGCTAGTCGCGCTAGCACAACGTTCGTCAAACGGGTGTTTAATTGACCTAATTATGTTGCTGTGACCGGTGTTCACAGCCGAGGCATTCTTTACGTTGTCAGCGTCGGTTGCGAACTTCATACACTTAGTAACTTGTTGAGTAGACTAGCTATCTACTGATATTATCTTGATTACTGCATCAGTTTACTGTTATGTTCAATTTATCAAAACCTGTGGACTCACCAACCTTGTGTTGACACTTTAGCATGTTTCTTTCAGGTTCTTAAGCTGCGCACGAATAGGAACATCTCGCATTGCATTCATCATCGTAGAGTCAAATGAACAATCTACATTTTTCTATAAATTATATATATTTGGTTTGCACGTGTTTGCGATGTTTAAATTATGGTTTATACGCTTCCGCACTTATTTTCATGTTTCGTATTTAATTCTGATTTTAAGAAACTTTATTTAATTTAGAAATTATATTTTGTAATTGTTGCGTCGTTTGGTGTAACTAATGGCTAAGATCCTGGTATGTCACGCGCCTAACGGTATTACACCGTTTGTGGAAATTGAGGGTGTGACAGATTGGTATCAGAGCCAATGGTTATAGCGAACTAAATTAAATATGCATTTCATTTGCATTGCATTTAGACTATAGCCTGATGCCTTAGTTACACGCATATAGACACGTTTAGCTTCATTAGTTTGCATTGTCTGTTTGCTATACTTGCTTGGGATTTGCTTGCTGTGGTATTTTCCTGTGAGCGTTCGGTTACAGGAATGACATAATCATCTCCTCATTCGATGTTTATGAGCAAAGGGCTAGTTCGTCTTGATTTCTCGTTGTTACCTCGTGTTTCTACGTACAAGTGACTCCGAGTTACTGTGAGTCACGAGAAGGTTACTTAGAAATTACATGTACCTTACCTTTACATTATACCTTTCGAAATTGGATACAGTATCCTTGGTATTGGACTTGGAGTTCATCGGGAGCATGTCCTGCCTCCTTTTAAATGCTTTCTCAGACGAGGGATACTTCTGTCATACTTTATTTACCTATGTTATGACTTCTCCCCTACCCTGTGGAGTAGGCAATAGCTGCACTGGTGATGACTATAGACATTATGAAACAATCAAAGTTAACTTATGATAATTCTATTTATCCATCTAACCTGAGCGCATCGACGATTCTTTACCTAAGTGGATATTTCCTCAATCGATTCTTTCATACAACCCTGGTTAATTGACCCTTAGTTTAATAACTATATCTTTGATAACTCTATCATTGATAACACTCTGTACTTGACAAGGAATGTTAGCTTGGATGATAGGAACCAGGGGTGACCATGCAAAGCAAATTACCATCACGGGTGCTCACGTAATTGTAATTTGTCGTGCATGAGAAGTCTGGCGAACCCTGTCGGATGATAACAGTCATAGTCAGTACAAATTTTCATTTCTATACTTTGGGGACACGGGAGTCTCAATCTGTATAAAACTTCACTAAGGATATGGAAGCAATCATTCATCTTCACTCGTATGAAAGTTTTCATCCATCTAGAACCTTAATGGGATTTGTATTATGACAATAGTCCTAGTCCTTATGAGACGTTGCTCGTTCTAGCATTTTAGTTATCGTGCAATACTATTTATTTGATATGTGCATAACCTTCATGAAAGTTACATCAGAGTAGTGATACTCTATGCACATGTATTCTTTGTTCATTTGGTATATATCATGTTGAGCGTAAATTACTTTTGCTTGTTCTCCGGTGGTGGGATTCAAATTGGATTTTCCTAGACGACTGTATTCGATGAAAGGTCAGTTAACAAAGTGTCTTACGAAGAGCCCGACTGTTATATCTCTGCGTTTACACTTTAAGCAACTATCATCGCCATGAGTAGTGCAATGAGGACATCTGAGAGCGATCTGTGGAAAATTTGGTCGTGCCATCAAGAGCTGTCGCGTGAACATCCCGGCTAAGTCTCCTCAACCTCAAGTAGCATAGAAAGGATGTTATGAGTGTGGTCAAACCGGATACTTCAAGAAGAATTGCCCAAAGCTAAAGAAAAACATTGGCGGTAGTACTGGTGTTGACAACCGCAATGGCAATGGCAATAACAATGGAAATGATAGGTCAAGGGTAGAACATTCGTCATTGATTCAGGTGAGGCTCGTAATGATCCTTCTACTGTAACTGGAAAATTTCCTGTCAATGGTCGTTTTGCCTCGGTGCTATTTAATTCTGGTGCTAATAGAAGTTCATTTCGCATAAGTTCAGTCGATTGCTAGATGTTAACTCTACAGTTTTACACACGAGATATACAGTAGAAATAGCTGACGGTAAGATCATAGAGTCCTCTCATATATACTGAGGTTGTAAGATAAGTCTATTAGGGCACGATTTCGATATTGATCTTCTATCTATCACACTTGGTAGCTTATATGTCGTTATTGGCATGGATTGGTTGTCTAAGAACCAAGCCGAAATCATTTGTCGTGAGAAACTCATCCGACTACTTTTGCCTGATGGAGAGATATTCACTGTGGAAGGCGACAAGAGTGGTGCAGTGGTTGGCATCATCTCATACATGAAGGCTTAGAAGTGTCTGAGGAAAGGGCATTCAGCGATTTTAGCCCTAGTTATTGAAAGGACCACGACTGGAAGACATTCATGTTGTTAAACATTTTCTTGAGGTACTCCCCGAGGACTTACCTGGCCTTCCTCCACACAGGCAGGTAGAGTTCCAGATTTAGTTAGCACCTGGAGCAGCTCTGATCGCTTGGGCACCGTGCCGTTTGGCTCTGAAAGAACTACAAGAGTTGTCTAAGCAATTGCAGGAATTGCTAGTCAAGGGATTTATACGTCCCAGCTCTTCACCCTAGGGAGCTCCAGTACTTTTTTTGTGAAAAAGAAAGATGGAACCTTCAGAATGTGTATTGATTACCGAGAGTTAAACAAAGTGACAATTAAGAATAGATATCCTCTCCCGCGCATTGATGATATATTTGACCAATTGCAAGGATCAAGCTACTATTCCAAGATTGACCTGAGATCAGGTTATCATCAGCTTCGAGTCCGGGAGGAAGATATCTCGAAGACGGCATTCCGGACACGTTATGGGCACTATGAGTTCGCAGTAATGCCTTTTGGATTAACTAATGCCCCAGCAGTTTTCATGGACCTCATGAACCGTGTCTGTAAACCTTACTTGGATAAGTTTGTCATTGTCTTCATTGATGACATACTAATCTACTCTCAGAATAAGGAAGATCACGAGGAACATTTGAGGATCATTCTGGAATTGTTGAAGAATGAACAATTGTATGCAAAGTTCTCAAAGTGTGACTTCTGGATGCGAGAAGTGCAGTTTCTTGGTCATGTGGTGAACGAAAAGGGTATACATGTAGATCCTTCAAAGATTGAAGCGATCAAGGATTGGCCGGCACCAAAAACGCCTACTGAGGTGCGACAATTCCTTGGCTTGGCAGGTTATTACAGACGATTTATCGAGGGATTCTCAAAGTTAGCACAACCTCTAACTGCCCTAACTCACAAGGGAACCATCTACAAATGGGGCAGCCAAGAGGAATCAGCATTTCAGACACTTAAGGACAAGCTCTGCAGTGCACCGATCCTAGCCTTGCCAGAAGGAACAGATGACTTTGTTGTTTATTGTGACGCATCCATCCAGGGTTTGGGATGTGTGTTGATGCAACGCAGCAATGTCATTGCTTATGCGTCTAGACAACTTAAGGTACACGAGAAGAACTACACAACGCATGATCTGGAACTAGGAGCTGTAGTGTTTGCCTTGAAGATTTGGAGGCACTACCTCTATGGAACTAAGTGCACGATCTATACAGACCACGAGAGCCTCCAGCACATATATGACCAAAAAGAGCTGAATATGCGGCAACGACGATGGCTAGAACTACTCAATGATTACGACTGTGCCATCAAGTATCACCCGGGTAAAGCCAATGTGGTAGCCGACGCCCTCAGTCGAAAAGATACCCCTAAACCTCGTCGAGTACGTGCATTGCAAATGACCATTCACTCCGATCTGCCAGAGCAAATCAAGGCTGCCCAATCTGAAGCCTTGAAAGTTGAGAATCTAAAGGCGGAATCCATGCGAGGCATGGAGAAACAGCTAGAGGCCAAGACTGATGGAATTCGTTATTTCATGGAAAGGATCTGGGTACCACAGTATGGGAATTTACGAGAGCTAGTAATGGATGAAGCTCATAAGTCACGCTACTCAATTCACCCAGGTTCAGATAAGATGTACCATGATTTGAAGGAATGTTATTGGTGGCCAAACATGAAAGCTGAGATTGCCACCTATGTAAGCAAATGTTTAACTTGCTCCAAGGTTAAGGTGGAATATCAGAGGCCATCTGGTTTACTTCAACAACCGGAACTTCCAGTTTGGAAATGGGAGCAGATCTCGATGGACTTTGTCACAAAGTTGCCTAGGACTCCCAGCGGATGCGATACCATATGGGTTATAGTAGATCGCCTAACAAAATCCGCTCACTTCCTAGAAATTCGAGAGACTGATCGAATGGATAAGTTGACACGGATTTATTTAAGAGAAATAGTCTCCCGGCATGGTGTACCGGTATCTATCATATCTGATCGTGACGCTCGGTTCACTTCTCATTTCTGGCAATCCTTACAACGATCATTGGGAACGCGGTTGGACATGAGTACTGCGTATCATCCGCAAACCGATGGTCAGAGTGAGCGTACGATCCAGACATTAGAAGATATGTTACGTGCCTGCGTGATCGACTTTGGTAGTAATTGGGAAACTCATTTACCATTGGTTGAGTTCTCCTATAATAACAGTTATCACACCTCGATCAAGGCAGCACCATTTGAGGCACTGTATGGACGTAAGTGTCGATCACCTATTTGTTGGGCAGAAGTTGGAGAAAGCCAACTGACAGGTCCCGAGCTTGTGCACGAGACGACTGAGAAGATCGTGCAGATACGTAACCGTATGGCGGCAGCACGTGATCGACAAAAGAGTTACGCCGACAAGCGTCGTAAACCATTGGAATTTCAGATTGGAGATAAAGTACTTCTAAAAGTCTCACCCTGGAAGGGAGTGATACGCTTTGGAAAGCGTGGCAAACTAAACCCAAGATACGTTGGACCGTTTGAGATTGTCAAACGGGTTGGTCCAGTAGCCTACCAGCTGAATTTACCAGAAGAGCTAAGTGGAATACATAACGTGTTTCACGTGTCTAATTTGAGGAAGTGTCTATCCGATGACTCACTCGTCGTCCCGCTAGAGGAACTGGAGATTGATGAACAGCTTCGTTTCATTGAGGAACCAGTTGAGATAATGGATCGAGAAGTCAAAACCCTAAGGCGTAGCAAGATTCCAATTGTGCGCGTTAGGTGGAACTCAAAGCGTGGCCCGGAGTTTACTTGGGAACGCGAGGATCAAATGAAGAAGAAATACCCGCAACTGTTCAAAGATCAGACATCTACTTCTTAAGGTATCATTCTCACGATACCTTTTCTTTCAATTTCGAGACGAAATTCCCTTCAACAAGGGGATGATGTCACAACTCTCATGAAACCTTACGTTCTTTATTTTGGATTTATTTCAGAAATCTCAGAAACCTATCATAAGAGAGCTATCGTTGCTGTTAAATCTAGCGTTTTATGTTAACCTGATGTTCTAATTTTCGGGACGAAAATTCCTTCAACAAGGGGATGATGTGACAACCCGAGTGTTCAGGTCAACGTCGTTCGGTTACCCAACTTTCTTCTACGAGTCATGATTAACAAGTTTAAATATTAAACTAATTGGTTGTTAATAAACTTTAAGAATTTACTAAACTTTAACTTAAGTTATATTTGTTATTATTATTATCATTACTATTATTTATTAACAACTAATTCATAACCTAAATACAAACTCTATTAAACAAGAAGGACCATTGTGTAAATAACTTTTTTTACAACCATATTACTCTCAACCCCCACCCCTTACGTCTTCATTCACAACCCTAGAGCCCCGAAACCGTCTGCCGTCGACCAACCCCTCCACCGTGAGCAATCTGCCGTCGACCAACCCCTCCACCGTGAGCAATCACCTCGACAACCCTTATCGTAGCCTCTCATCGCGGCTAACTCCCTCAGGCAGCCTTCTTCGCGATCAAACGACACCACAATCAACATTAAGTACCCGACGATAGTGAACGGTGATCGAAGCAGCCCTTTCATCGATCGCTAGTCTCCGGCGACGCCCTCCGCGAGCCATCGGCAGCCCTCCCCCCTTGGTACACCATCGATCGACGACAACCGCCTTCACGATTTCAAACCGTTGGTAACCGCAGCCGTTCGTCAACAACCTATACGGTATGTTTATCCGTTGCTCGTTACGTTACGGTTCCGGCTCGGTTCGTGTCGTTTGGATTCATGGCTGCGTTTTCTTGTTTCGTGCCTGTGTTCGGTTTTGGAATTCGTATGTATGCGATTCGTATGTATGCTGCGATGTGTGTATATATTATATATGTATGCTGCGATGTATGTATATATCTATATAGGTTCTGCGTATATATATATATATATATATATATATATATATATATATATATATATATATATATAATATATATATATATATATATATATATATATATATATATATATGTTCTGCGTATATATATATATAAACGTGTGTATGCTTCTGTTAGGTGTTCGTGTATATATATATTTTATTATTGTTGAAAATGTGGTGTGTGTTCTGCGATTGTTAGTGTGTGTGTTTAGTTTCTTTGTTGAGGTGTGTGTGTGTGTTTAATTTCTGTGGAGTATGCTGCGTATGAATGTGTGTGTGTATGTTTCTGAATGTGCATGTGTGTGATGATGTGTGCGTGGTGTAATCTGCTTGTATGTGTGTGTGTGCATGATGATGAAATGTGTGATGATATGTATGGGTATTGTATGTGTGTACATATTTTTAAGTTTATGTGTCAATTATGTGGGTGTATGTGTTGTGTGTATATATATATATATGTGTGTGTATGTTCTGCATAAAAATATGTATGTGAGTGTTCTGCACATATATATGCACATATATAATGCATGAGTGGGTTGATGTGTGTTTGTGATTATGAACAAGAAATAAATAATTTTATAAGTGTGTTTTAATTATAAATGGGTCATGTGATTAGAGGTGAACTTTTATAATTGATAACCGGGTTCCTTTCATTGGGTGAGAGTTTATTCGTTAGAACGCGTCATAACCGACACCGTAACCGAGCCGTGAAACGCGAAACCATACGATTTCATTATTAAGTATTTAATATTGATTGCATATATTAAATAAAATCCAGGTTGATCGGAGACCCTAAACGTTTGTGCTTTCGTTTATTAGTTGCTGTGCATTTAAGGTGAGTTCTCAGCCCCACTTTACTTACTTTCTTTGGGGTGAAAGAAACGTGTGTTCTAAACGTATTTTCACCTGATCAGTATTACTTTAATATCACTTGTTTACTAGTGTGACACCATACTTAAGTCCTCACTTTCGAACCGTTAATATATGTACTCTAGCGAGGTAATTCTGAGTAGATCTACTGGGTTTGACAAACCCCACCCGGGCTAGTCGCGCTAGCACAACGTTCGTCAAACGGGTGTTTAATTGACCTAATTATGTTGCTGTGACCGGTGTTCACAGCCGAGGCATTCTTTACGTTGTCAGCGTCGGTTGCGAACTTCATACACTTAGTAACTTGTTGAGTAGACTAGCTATCTACTGATATTATCTTGATTACTGCATCAGTTTACTGTTATGTTCAATTTATCAAAACCTGTGGACTCACCAACCTTGTGTTGACACTTTAGCATGTTTCTTTCAGGTTCTTAAGCTGCGCACGAATAGGAACATCTCGCATTGCATTCATCATCGTAGAGTCAAATGAACAATCTACATTTTTCTATAAATTATATATATTTGGTTTGCACGTGTTTGCGATGTTTAAATTATGGTTTATACGCTTCCGCACTTATTTTCATGTTTCGTATTTAATTCTGATTTTAAGAAACTTTATTTAATTTAGAAATTATATTTTGTAATTGTTGCGTCGTTTGGTGTAACTAATGGCTAAGATCCTGGTATGTCACGCGCCTAACGGTATTACACCGTTTGTGGAAATTGAGGGTGTGACATAAGGTTACTCTCTTAACCATTAATAAAATTCAAGACAGTATTACCATTTTGACTAGGAGTATTTATATTTTTAATAAAGAATAAAACACCACAAACCCATCCATCTTATCCTAAGTTTCTTTCAAATCCATACACGCTTCAAAAGCAAGTTTGGAAAAAACTTGACCAATATAACTCATCAAAAATAGAGTGTAAAATTCAGGATAGTAAAATTGAGTTGCACCTATCCTGTTGTTCGACAAGTGCTAGATCATTAGTGTATTTAACATACGTTTTATCAATAAAACCAATTTTATTCATTACTTCCCGTTTTTAAACTATTGGATAAAAAACGTTATGTCTCTAATGTGTATCCATGCAGGTTACTATGAAAATGAGCTCTAGTGTGTATTGCGGTATGCCGGTAAATCAGTTAACTATTTGACAAGAACGGGAAGCTTGTTTACATTAATTCCTTTAATAAATTTAACAAACATTAACATGAAATTTTATTTGTTAAGTTTAATAAACATACACGAACAAATGTCATGTTTACTTATTTATATTCGTGAATATTTATTCGTTTATGTTCATTTGTTAAAAGTTTGTTTTATGTATTTAAAACTTTTAATTTGTAATTACTAGGAACTGAAAGCTTGTTTACGTTCATTTGTTTAATAAATGAATGAACATTGAAAACAAATCTCATTTGTTAAGTTAAATAAACGAACATGGACAAATGTCTTGTTTATTCATTTATTTTCATGAATATTCGTTCGATTATGTTTTATGTTCGTGAATATTCGTTCGATTATGTTTGTTTGTGTTCGTTTGTTTTAAGATAATCTTAAATTATAATTACTAGTTTAGTCACATAAAGAACTTAGTTGTTTAAGACAATAAATTTTGTATTAGTTAGTATTTATGATAATTATTTTTGGATATTTATTTCAAGTGCTTTCTATTTATTTTGGGTGGATTTTGTCATTTTGTGTAATGCCGGGGATAAAAAAGTTGATTTTATATTTTTATTCTCAATTGAATATATGTTTGTTGCGTTTTGTTCATGTTCATGATTGTCGTTTGTGTTCATTTATAATATATAAACGATCAAAAGCAAACAAACACGAACAAATTCATTTCTTTAACAAACAAAGACAAACACAAATATTTGTTTGGTTACATGTACGTGAACTCTTAATAACGAACACGAATAAGAGTTCACTCGTGTTTGCTCGGTTTGTTTGCAACCATACTATATTATATGATGTTTTTATATTTACGTTATGCAAATTAATCCGTAGTGTATTTGATGTTGTATGTCTCGTAATGGGCCAACCCAAAGCCCACACTAGCTAAGCCCATTAAGGTTTCATAATAAAGGGTTTACCTTAATCCAAACCAATTTCACTTAGCAAACACCTTCTACTAACATCTCATCTATTTTCATTGCAATCAAGTTTTGGTTAACTGATATGTTGGTTATATTAATTCGTAATGTACTTAATATCTTTTAGAGTAGTGTTAAGATAACTTTTAGATTGAACTATTTTATTGACATTTAAGAAAATTCATTAAAACCAATTCACATAAATACATAAGGTAACATAGTAGTGGTTATTTACGTGCAATATGTTTCTTAGCCAGTGTTAACCGTTGTGGCATAATATTTTTACATTTGCAAAATTGTATATACCACTATGCAATTTAATAGTTATCATATATATATATTTTTAGTTTTCATCGTTTTATCTTTCAGGCATTTATGTTAGTTTATGCATTTCAAGCTTTTTTTACTAATTTATTTATCCCAAACTATATGCTTTTAGAGTGCCACTCCCGACCAAACCGAAACCGAGATAGGCGCTATGTGACCAAGATGGCCATCTCACGAATTGGATTCGAACCAATATCAAGCTACTTTTCTTTAGCAGATCAAGTATTGAATTCAGGATTTGGTTAATCCTCGAGGGTCCAAAACTTTTAAAACTATTTTTATATTATATATGTATATATGTATTTTTTTAAAACTATAAACTATTTAAACCCAATAGTATTTTAATCATTTTACCTTAAAACTCATTAGCATTTTATATAGTTTAGCCCAATACATCTAACCAATTTAATATAATAATACCTAAATTTAAAAATAAAAAAGAAAAAAAACTCATTCAAGATTTCGAGGGCATATTTGAGAAGGCTTATCGGCAATCAAATTTAGTACTTCGATCTTATTTTTCAATAGAAGCACAAAGCCATTGATATCCACTTTTAAAGTCTCAAATCTCACAATATCAATTCTCAAATAAAAAAACCCACTAAGGTATGAAATTGATTTTTTTTATTTTGCTTTTGAATTCTTCATTTGTTGATAGAATGATAGTTTAGATCATTTTGCTATAATATATACTTTCGTTTTGTTTTGTTTGTTGTAATAACAATTATTGTCTTATTATAAATTTTTATATACAAATTTTCCGGTTTAACCTTTTTTATATGTTGTATTATAGGGTATGTTTTTTGTTCTCGCCCCGGACCTAGGGTCATTTGAGAATTCTTGAGGCCGCACTGAATTGATAAGATCACTATTACATTGAAAAATTTCATCGGTACTTACAAAAGTTAAATAGTCTAATTTGAGAAAACAAGAACGAATATCCAATTCTATAATGCACAAGAAATGGACCAAAGACATTACTAATACTTTAAAACGCAAACAGCACACACTCAAAATGGTACAAAAAACATGACGCTACCCGTGTAGTTAATAATGGCCTTGATTTAGGCTCTTTGTTTAAAAGTTCAAATCATTGATTTGTTTTGTATTTTGTTTTTCTATTTTTGAATACATCATTATTACTTGTTTATTATTATCTACGTTCAGACTTAAGTTTCATTCGAAACTAACATGGGTCAAATATAATATTATTAACTTTTTCATAACAAGGTATTGTTTTGAGAAATATCAAATACACTGATGCAACATGATCATCTTTATGTATATTTCGATACAAATTATATTTAAAACCACGCTCGACGATATGCGGCGGAAACCTGTGAACCAAGTATGATATTTTTTAGATCTATTTAGAACACAGTAATTGTTTTCAGTATCCTGAATATACTGTTACAATGTGTAATTTCACCTATGTTTCGATATAAATTTTATTAAGTCGGCGCAACGAGTGAGCAAAACACTAATTACCTATAAATGTGAGAAAACATCACAATAATTATTGTGAGAAAACATCACAATAATTGGCTAGCGTGGTAATAGGATCAATGTTAAGTTTTAATGAGGGTGATGTTGGGGACACCACATGTGTTTTTAGGAGAGACTAGACCTAACCATCACGATTATGCCTAAACGTGAGAGTTTGAAACCTACATGTGACGGTTTGCCCAAACCGTCATGTATTATTTGACTCCCGACAAAAGTACACTGATAAAGAGGCACGGATCTGAAACAAAAGGTCACAGTTTGCCCTAACTGTGACGGTTGGGTACGAGGTAACTTGATGTCGATAGAAAGTTCCATGATTCTCGGGACCTACCACCTTGAATCATCACGGTTAGGCCAAACGGCGACGGTTTCTCGTCCAAATTTTTCTATAAACATCCATTTCATGCTTTCATGCAACCAACCATCACGAAAGAAACTTCATCGTTCTAAAAATACATAATTCGAAAACAATGTCGGGTTCGAGAGATTATCATCAAAAGCCGAAGCTTTCAGATTTGAATGAGGAGCCACCTATCGTAGATTCAAACTAGGTTGAAGTAGTGTCTATTTTATTATAAATGCTTATTTGAAATATTTAACCATTATATTTTTAGAAATATTACGTATACGGGACTCACCCTTCGTGAGGGTGGAGGAAACCAACCCATCGAACACATTTGCTGAAGATGCGTACAACTCATTATTTGGACCGACATGTTACGGTGAAGGGTACAGACATCCCCCTTACCATTATTATAGATGTGCCTCGAACCCGTACCACTCACAAACAGAGCTGGATTATGGACATGCCCTGAACCCATACCAGTCACAAACAGAGCCGAAATTACAGACATGCCTCGTACCACTCACAAACAGTGCCAGATCACGGACATTACGGACATCCCCCGTACCAGTCAGAACTAGAAGTTACACATGTGTCGGATATTTTTAATGGGAATGACACGGATGAGAGTGCGGTTCAGTTCACCTCAAAGAAAACCATAGGGACACCGCGCAACACGATGGGATGAGGATCAGATAAGAAAGGCTACGGTTTCTTATAAAACCTACAAAGTACGAAGAGTTTTCATTCGTTTGATTAAATTATTTACTTATTTGTTTTATATATTGTTTTTTATGTCTAGCTTTATAACTTTTTCAACATTTTGATTCTCATGAGGACTTGGAGAAGTGGGCTAAAATAAGAGGACACGAGCATGGGTGCGTAATTATGGTCGGTCGGTCATGAAAAAAGGATGTGGAACTATTATGCAATCGTAGTTGTGAACCTAAATTCACTGGCACAAGCAGGCGTACTGGGAGCATAAAGAAAGGATGCCCATTTAAACTCCTTGGGAAGTACGTGGGAAAGGGTGACAGTTGGAATTGGATGTGAAAAACAAAACGTACAACCACGATCCTATTGTGTACAAGGAGGGCCACACGCATCTTAGGAAGATGACCACCAGACAAATTGATCTTATCGAGAAGTTACACAGGCAACACGTGCGGCCATGACACATCCATTCAGCCGTAAGGGAGCAGTTTCTGATAGTGTTTGTGTTGTTCAGGACATATACAATCTGACATCAAAGTTTAGAGTTGATGGGAAAAAAGGCACGACACCAATGCAGGAACTTGAAAACCTGCTAGAATCTAAAGAGTTTGTGTATGAAACATGGAAGAATCCAGCAACTAAGGTCGTGGAAGATGTTTTTGAGGTATACTTCAGGGAATGTAATATATACTTGAAATACATTTTTATCATTGTCACATGATGCATATTTTTCACCAATAATTTAAATCCATGCACGTGTATTCCACTCGATGCGGTAGATCCACACTAGATGAAGCTTGATTTCGAGCAGGCGTACGTCGTGCCGCCTGAACCCGACTACGATAAGAAATTTGATTACTTGAAATAAAAGGTCATGTCGTCGCCCAATCCTAAAGTAAAATAACACCCTTTAACCGGTGGTTATGGGTTTCAAGTCCATGCCACTCCCGTATTCCCCTACTGTTTTAATCGGTCGGGCTAGGAGTGGTTCGCTGACATGAATGGGAAATAATAATATACATACGTGTGGATAGAAAACGTCACGCTTAGCCCTAACCGTGACGTTTTAAGCCCAACTTTAAATAATCATGTATCAGGTGTGATGTTTTTGACAACAACCGTCACGGTTAGCCCATACAATACCATGACGGTAAGCCCTTGCTGTCACGTTTATCCTGACATAAACGTCATGGTTAGCCCGAACCGTGACGTTTTAAGGCCAACTTTAAACATATCTAAACCGATTTCGATCATTTATATATATCGAAACATGTATAATTTTCGTGAATATACACACACATCAACATATATACATATTAAAAACAAATACTCTTCGTAGACGTACGTACAAACATACGAACGTGTACAAACCGTGAGGTTTTAAAACTACCCTACACCATCTTTAAACCAATTACGATCATCTATACATATCAAAACGGGTATATTTTTCGTGAAAATACACACATATCAACATATATACACATTATTGTTATTATATATATATATATATATATATATATATATATATATATATATATATTAAGTGTAGTAATAATAATAATGACTATTAATAATAAAAATGTGTATTTATGTTGATGTGTGTATGTTCACGAAGAATATAATATGAATAATAATATTAATAAGAATAATAATAGTAATAATAATAGTAGAAATAATAATAATAATAATAATAATATAATAATAATAATAATAATAATAATAATCCTGATAGCAATAATAATAGTGATGATCTTAATAATAATGATGATCCTAATAGTGATGATCTAATAATATTAATCCTAATCCTCCTCCTCCTCCTCCTCCTCCTCCTCCTCCTAACTCCTCCTCTCTCCTCCTCCTCCTCGTCCTCCTCCTCCTCGTCCTCCTCCTAATCCTCCTCCTCCTAACTAATCCTCCTCCTCCTCCTCCTAATAATAATCCTCCTCCTCCTCTAGTCCTTCTCGTCCTCCTCGTCCCTCTCGTCCTAATCCTAATCCTGCTCCTAATAGTATTCCCTCGTCCTCCCCGTATGCCCTACTCCTTGTAATAATAGTAGTCCCCCTAATTAATATGGATTTATGCATAGATATGGATGCAACGGGCGACCCTGAGTTTTATCTCGGGATTGACGAGTACTCACATCTTCAGTTCGAGGTGGGGACTACGACATTTGCGTGATTCAGGACTTTGAGAGGACGACTGCCAGCACCGGGGACTGTTTTTACACATGCGTGGTTAGATCTCGTTGGCGAGCATGGGAGGTTTATGAAAATTATCGTGAGGATAACCCATAGGAGCAGACGGATTAGCATGGATTTTCCTGCACATCGAGAGCTCACGGTGGAGTTTTACTACACATTCACCTTTCGTCCGCGTGCGCGGGGACTACTGGAGCTAGACGAGGATAGCATCGTGGATGGTCGTGTCGATGCGGACGTTTCTTTCAGGATGTTTGGTGTCCTGCAGCGCATGTCCCTTAGACGGTTCATTGTCGTTAGCGGCCTCTACACCGAGGAGGAAACCCGAGAGTTGATCTACATCACAGCTTTGATTCGGGGGGCAGATGATGCAGATCAGGTTTGGTGTCTTGGATTGGGGACGGACCATATAGTGACGATTCCATGAGCTTGTGCATGGGTGCATGAGCCATTGGTGGACCCACCCGAGTTGCAAGGGGCTGAGGTCTAGGTTCAGCAGGTTCACTAGCCGATTGGTAGTGGGGAGGATGAGCTCATTCATTCGTTGGACGACCAGGACCCATCGCAACATCCTTAACGCGTGTACCATGTCGTGTGGTTGCCTACTCATATAGTAGATATGTTTCAAGACACGCAGACTAGGGTCACGAGCATAAACGATCGGGTTACGCACATCGCGAACCGGCTCACGCGTATGGAGGATATGATGGAGTGGGTCATCCATCACATGGCCGCAGATGATGCGGCGTCTGGTATGACGTTGTTGTCACCGCCACCCAGACGGTTAGGGCATGACGATGGTAGAACTCTAGCGCGGGCGGGTCAGATCGAGCTGAAGATGTTGATATGGCGGGTTAGATAGATATTTTGTTTGTATTTGTTTTTTTTGCATGTACAAACTCGTTGCATCTATATATGCAGGTTTATTTATAATGTTTTTGTTGTATTTATGATGGCTTTTTTATTTGGTTGTGTTTGTTTGGTTGTTTGAAATGGTAATTATCCACAATGTTTGTAATTTTGATAATGTTAATTTATGTGTATGAACCAACTTGTTATGTAATTGTATATAATGTTTATGATAATTTCTATATCGGTTTTTATATACAAAGTCATAACGTCACAAAAACACAAACTCGTAATATACTAAAATAAAAAACACAACCGATGTTTATGATAATGACAATATTTGTTTTTATGGTTTTCGACAAGTCTAAGCGATGACGATCAAACTGAAAAAATACTCGTAATATGATAAAATAAAAATGAACACAAGTATGTCACGATTAAGTTCAACCGTGTGATAAAATAAAAATAGACACAAACTAGTAAAATTAAAAAATATTATACCCAATATGTCACGGTTACCCAAACTGTGATATATACACCACCACCAAAACCCTAAAACCTAACTCTAAAAAAACACACTCTCACTCCCAAAAATACACTCACCCCCTGAATAATTAACCCAGTCCCGAGGTGTAGAACATTCTTTGAAGCCTTACCGTCATGGTTAGGCCCAACCGTGATGATTACTTTCTAAACCTGACCAAACGGTCACGGTTAGACCAAACCGCCACGTGTAGGTCGAGTTTTTTTCAAATTCCCTACGGTGCACCTAAAATTTCCGTTTGATAATTTGTCATGGTTTCCACCTTTTTGTCATAGTATTTTAAAGAGGTAAAGTCAAACCTAAATACACATTAACCAAATATGTCTATATATTCAACCGAAAAGAATGCCACTGAAAGGTTGAGGTGATATTATGATGGTTAAACAACATACCTCACAGTCTAAAGGGTTGGGCCCAATTATGTTAATGTTAATGTTCATAGTAGTATACAATTCCTTTTTATCCTACCAACACAACTATGAACTATAGCATATCATAATAAGATTAGGTATGTTAATTTTAATGTTAGTATTAATGTTAGTGTTGATGTTAGTGTTAATGTTGATGTTAATATTAATGCTCATAGTAGTCGTAGACAATTCCCTTTTACCTATTGGTGTGTGCGGATAGTATATATATATTTTGATAAATATTTTTCGCACAGATTCATTTTTAATTGAATATTACTAATACTAAATCACACACACAAAAGGCAAGTGTACCTATCATGTGGTAATATAGTGTTAGTAAGAACCAAGTATCAATCTGTGAACACACTAAGCCTACTCAACAACCCTTATAATTGACTATTAGTTTTATATTTTAGAAAATGATAAGTTAAACAAAATAACGATAAATAAAGATAGATAAAGGTAGATTGAGACTTTTGGTGATTCTTTCAGTAAAGTAAGGATGTTATCCTAATTTAGATTACACTTATGTAACTATGATGAATTGGTGGCGTAGTTAAAGATATTGATTAATGTAATTATGCTAATGTTTATAAATATGAGCTGGCGCGATTTCTCGTCTATCCGCTTCATAGTGACTAGGACCTCGACAGGATGAGTTTTACTACATAGATCAAAGCCACTAGTAATGTAGGTAAATCTCTTGTAACCTTTTGACATACGATTTCTGAAAACATAACTTAATGTTAAAAAGAGAGTTGATCAGGTTCCTTTCTAACATTCTATTAATTTTAGAAAATCATAACAATTATTGTAGATTTCTCAGACTAATAAAAGTGAACCCGTACATGATCAGAAAGTTAAGATGATAAGATTTCTAATAACCATTTCTAGTTCATTAGCCATAGATTTTGTTATGAAGACTGATTTCGCAAATAAAAGTCAGTCATACGTTTTTCAACCTTGTATGGCATTCATAATCGCAAATCATAAGTTTATAACTTTCCATTCAAATGTAGATGCTACCCATCAAAAGTTTTCCTAAGATCACCATAACATTAACATAATATAAACCACATGATTAGTTCATCACAAGTTACATAAAGTTTCACTAAATTAGGATAACAAATGAAGTTTAGCTCATAATGAGCTTGAACATAACAATAAAGATAAAAGATAGAAATAAAATTATCGGTAAATTAGAATAATCAAACCGGTGATCCACTATGGATGATGTTAAACGATCCCAAGCTTCTTTTAAATGTTAAATGAACCTCCAAAACATTCTAAGTGCCTCCAAAGGATGGGTTCCTGAGAGGGAACACCAACACTTGACATCCCAAAAGCTCCTCTTAAAGTTGCAATTGAAGTCTTATTTATAGGCTTTCTGGAGTGTTTAAGCTCGACCCCGTGCAAGTATAATGTACGTCAAGTTGGTCGGCTCGTACGCTCAGATCTTGTTGGCCATGTCCTCGTGTTCAACAAGGCACGACCTCATGTTTGTGGTGGGGCATGACCTGTGCCTCCTCGGGCTCGCCCCCGTGACACAGGTCTGGGAACCGTACTTTTTATCTTGTCGGACTACCAAACACGAGGGTGTGTTTCAGGCTGGGCATGGGGGTGTGCCTCATGAGGCACGCCCCCATGTTTCATTACGATGATTGATAATCTTCAATTTCTTCCTTTTTAAGCTTCTTTTATTCATCTTGGTATTTTCCAAGTCTTAAAACACAATATGAACGATTTAGGTATCAAATCATCATTTTTAGTAAGAGTTTTTGAGATAATTGATATGCAAATGATGTGGAGCACATCACCTACCAATGGTGATGATAGTATATTATGTGTTAACTAAAAGATGATAAGAAAGATATTAGTAATATGATTAGCAATCATTTCACATGTAAAGTCAAACACAACAACTTACAGAAAACATGCATACGATAATAGAAATTCTGAAATCATTTTGCACATATCATAAACGAAAACATGCATACGGTTATATATATATATATATATATATATATATATATATATATATATATATATATATATATATATATTCAGGTTAGATAATAAAGTGCTAAAAATGCTTTCTATTACTAAAATCCAATCATTCTATATTTCTATCCAAGTACTAAAATTAAACCTTTAATCAACAATAGCAAATCCAATCATTCTATATTTCTATCCAAGTAAAGACTAGCTATATATGTTCTTTGTATGGCGGTTAAGATGGAGTTAGAAGGATAAAAACCATAACTATGGAGGAAAAATACTTAGAGAAGAGGAAAACGTTAGGCTGGCATAAATGGTGAAGGCTCCTTGATTACTTCTTGTGGAATTCCATTGTTGCCTTAGCATATTGTAGTGGAAGATCAAATAAGTCCAGTGCCTGCCACTTCCCGGTATCCTCAAAGTAAGTGAGAGTGATATGTGAGCAACTCTATCGTTGGACGCCACATGGTGGTTTCTCATGTCTAGCATTTCGTTAGGCGGTATACGAAAGGGAAGTATAGACAATACACCCAATCCCGTAAGGTCTGGCCTATTACCATACAGCACAATCCTTCTCAAACTTTGCATTTCGTAAAGCCCATGATAAGTCTAGTCGATGTTTACGGTGAAGCCATCAAGAAAATGAAACATAACAGAGCGTGCATGAGTAAGATGATAAAATTTGTCAGGAGGTGGCTGACGAAGAGCTGGGATCGCATCAATGACAGACTGCCTCGTGAAATACACTGGAACACCATCTCTGTGGGATACAAAAATCCTACCGTGGAATGAGGCACACGGTAAAAATAATCCTCCTACGATCATTGATTTCGACATATGTGAATTTATGTACCAAATGACAAGTGATTCCAAGATTGCTATTGGGATCTCCAGAGATCTAACACGCCACTTATCAGGACCCTCCCCAGCAAGCATCTCAAGATTCTGATCATGCAACCTATCAGGATTCCTCCCTCCCCCCCCCCCCCCTCAAGCATCTCAAGATTCACCATCTCCAATACAAATTATTCATCATCATCCAAATCTTCGTAAACCCTTACACTGCCTCTGAACACAAAAACATCCCTGAGAGTAGGAAACCTAATTACATGCCATCCTCCCGTCCAAAGATTCAAGATCAAAAAGCTAGAACCTGGCATCGAGAAGATTAACAATTGTAACACCCAACCCCTGACACCAACAATATTGTCCGCTTTGCCCACAAGGAGCTCGCGGATTTGCTTTTGGTTGCGCGGGTGAAAACTTCCTAGGGAGGTCACCCATCCCAGGATTGCTCCCACCTAAGCATGTTTAACTATGGAGTTCTCCTCTCATCCACAACCAATACACCCAAAATGCATTGTTGATATTATAGGCCGGACATTTCTTATGAACCAGAAATCTCTCCTGGCCACAACCTATGTGGGATTTATATAGGGTGTCACAAGCACCCACCCCCCCCCCCCGGACTCATCGTCCTACATGAGCCCGAGAAGTCACTATCCTTAGTGAGGTATGTCCCATATCCCGAACAGTACAGTAGTGGCTCTGATACCATTCTGTAACACCCGACCCCTCACACCAACAATATTGTCCGCTTTGCCCACGAGAAGCTCACAAATTTGTTTTCGGTTGCCCGAGTGAAAACTTCCTAGGGAGGTCACCCATCCCTAGATTGCTCCCACCTAAACATGCTTAATTATGGAGTTCTCCTCTAATCCACAGCCAATACGCCCAAAACGCATTGTTGATATTAGAGACCGGACATTCCTTATGAACCGGGAATCTCTCCATACACCTATAAGGCACAACATGTCAACGGGAAGTAGGACTAAATGCACGTTGTTTTCTACGATTCTTCTTACCCTGATCGTCACCGCAACATCATCTTCTGCCTTGAATGCAGAGACCCATCCCATATCGTCCCGATGAGTGCTTCCATAAGGCATGCGTCTGTAGTGAGTGAATACCCAATTCGAGCCTATGTTTCTGTTTCTCCAATTATGTCATCTCTACCAGTCCCGTGCTGAGATAATCCATAAGAATTGACCTCCTCTGAATGACTTCCAAGATGTCTAATCGTATACAGATCATCGAGATCATATCATCTTGTAAGGTTGAAAACCGATCAGCCATCAGAACATAGAAATACTAGCTACACAGATGAAAACAAAATCTAAACCAAACTCATTGAGTTGGATAATAATCAATACTATCAATTTGGCCGGTAACAATCCCAACTTTTACTTTAATCACAAAACAATAGTCCCGGTGACATAATTTTCAGTTTTTAACATTTGAGTTGGACTCGATTCGGTTTGCAAAAATAATTATAAACGAAATAAAGAAACATACAAGCTACATTGAGACTAAGATAGATACAAATCGAGCGTAAAATTTTGAAAATTATGTCACTGAGATTGTTGTTGGTTATAAAAGTGAAAGTTTGAAGTGTTACTAGCCAAATTAACAGTATGGATTATTAGCGGCCAATAGGTAATAATTGGATTATTAAAATCCATTTACCATGGTTTAAAGGTCATCTTGAATCTGAATGGTCAAAAGGTAACATCTTAATAGTTAACTCTTAACCATTCAGACTTAAGGTTACTCTCTTAACCATTAAGAGAACAACCCCTTACAAGGACCACATGATATTCATTGAATTTGATTATAAACATAATTTATATATAAATATTGATAAGGTATGATAATTCTTGAAATCAAGTATGGGCTAAAATCTTATAGAGACGGTTAGAATGGTAAGATTTTTTTCATTTATACTAGATGTTATAAGCTTAAATCTTCAAGTAAGAGGTAGTGAAGTAGATTAGAAGTCGCTAAAAAAGTTATAATCGATAGAAGGGTATGGAGACCACATGATGACGGGGCAAAAACACACAAATGATACAGAAGATGTCATCATCATATAGTTACTTTAAAAATTAAAATATTTATTTTGTTGCATTATAAATACTCATGAACTCATCATTAGAGGGCACACACTAATTAGAGAAAAACTTTGTGCATTGAGAATGAATCTACAAAATAACGTAAGACTAGTTTAGAAACCGTCTTTTACATGGATTGAATTATAATATTAAATTTATACATAGTAATTAGTATTTAGAAATTATAAAAATATTATTTGAATTACGCATAATCAATTACTATAAGTAATAAAGTAATAACAATATTTTTTAACATTCGCCTTTAAAAAACTTTTGTTCAAAAAGATTATTTTTAAACATTCGAAGCTCTTTAACTTTGTATATTAAATGTCATTAAAAAAGTTATTCGTATTAAAAAAATTATATTTATTTATTTTTAAAAAATATAGTTTTTAATAAAAATATGTTTTATAATTTGGAAAGAATATAAATAATATATTTAGCATTTAATATGATCAATAAATAGTTAATTTTTTAATACTAGTGACATGTGTCGAGGGTGTGAGAAGATGACATGTGGCAAGAAGGTTATGAAAAGATGAAGTTTTGGCAAGGAAGGTATGAAAAGAGAACATGTGGTAAAATCTTATTTTATTTTATTTGTATAGATGACTACTTTATTGATTTAAAAGTTGCTACTTATAAACTCTAATGTCCCTCTTGAGCTTTTAGTACTCTTCAAACGTATTTACTGTTTAGTGGGAGTTTTGTTCATTTCATTAAGGAAATTAGTGATATTTGAGACATAGTTGAGTAATTACTTGAAAAAATAATTACTGAAAGATGTAGATCAAAATAAAAGTTTACACTAAAGCAACTAACCACGCGTATAATCTTTAAATGAGTGAGGATTATTTAATTTCCACACAAGTAAAATAACATGACATATTAAAACAACTAGGATTATTCGGCCGCGCTTCGCAACGAGACATTGATTGTTCTCCTCACATCACATGACTTGACTTCGGTCTTTATCATTCAGCTCATCTCAGCACATAAAAGTAAATAGGATCCTGCCATCAATCATAGGCTTTACTTTACCTTGTGTAAAATCAAGTTTGTAGCTCAACCACAACACTCTTCTACCCAAGCATTAAATGAACTCGCATTATATGATTTTCATATTTATTTCTACAGGTATATATATATAATACTAGAAGGTCGCGTAATGCGACGGGACGACATTTTACATCTCACGTGTTTTTAATTTTGTTATTCTTATAGTAATTTTACAAAAGTATATTATATTTATTATAAGCTAAAATATAAAACACCAAATAAATAGGTTTTGCATGACGACTTGTATATTTACGTATTAACTTATTATACCTTACAAAATACAGATTGGTTTAGCAAAAAAAAATACACCAAAACGTTTATAAAATACACAGGTTACGATTGTAGTCTCAAAAAGTTTTTAAAGATGATAGACTAAAAGATATAGCTGAAATCTTAAAACAAATAAAGTTTTTTTGGTTTATGGGTAGATAATATAAATTTTGTGTAATTTATAGTAAGTGTAAGGTTATTATGTAACTAATTATAATGGGTAATCTGTAAATAGTGGTAGAAATACTATTTTACCATTAAAAATAGTTGTACATTATGCATTAAGACAAGTATGTGTTCTTAATTTTAGGATATCTTAATACATCTCTCGTATATTTTATATATATTATAGATATCATGGAGTGGCATTAACATCTTAAACGATATGCATAGCCATGCTCTTGGTGTAAAGTTTTAGCTTATTAGTTGAGTCTGTGTTATCTTTTTATTGGATGAGACAAGTCTATAACAGCATGTATTTTGAATTGAAGGTAATATGATTTACAAAAAATTGACAAAAAAAAAGTAAAACTCTAGCTTTTTGACAAAACTTCAATCTGTTTATAGATATTTAGTTATTTGCCAATGTCGCTTATTGTTTCATACTGGAAATAAGAGGTATTTGTTTGTTGTCTGTTTTATTTTGTGTTAGAAAAAACTAAGCTTTTTTTCATGTTGATTTGTTATGTAGGCATTAAGAATTAATTGTATTTTATGTATGTTTTTTCATATATGGTTAACTGAATATTAAAAATTTGGAATTATGTGACAATGAATATTTTTTAATCAATGGTGTGAATTGAAGTTGTATTATGATGTTACTGTCATCGGTTAATGTTACGACCCTGATCTTTTCCATCTTTCTTGTATTATTTTTGTTATTAACACTACAAGAAGGAAGACTAATAGCGGCGATAGATTTCGCCGCTATTAGGGGGTTTGTTGTCGCTATTAGTAATGTTACGACAGATTTTTGTTATTATCACTAATGTTACGACATATTTTTGTTATTACGGCCCTGATCTTTTCCATATTTCCTAAAACATTTAAATCTAGAAACCAAAAATCTTTAAAAAAAGAAAAAAAACAAAAAAATACCGGATCTTTGTAGTAGCGGCGACGTAACAGGGGTATCAGCGGTGACGATGCTCAGCTCGTGGTTTTTTGCCAGTGGTCGGCGACGGTGGTGGATGTGGTGGGTGGTGACGTTCGCGGGTGGTGGTTGTGGTGGAGCCGGATGGGGGTGGCTGTGGATGGTGGCGTCGGAGTTGAAGTCGCGTGGAGAGTCGGAGTCGCGTGGATGGTGGCTGGAATTGTGTGGAGGGAAAGTGAATGAGATGAGGCTGGACAGTCCCGCGTATATCTTTTAGCATTAGCGGCGATGCGTCGCCGCTAAAGGCATCGCCGCTAAAGGCATCGCCGCTAAAGGCATCGCCGCTAATGGTTTTTGTACTTTTTACTTTCAGCCGTTAGATCTAATGGCTTATGAACGGCCAGATCTGAGTCAGTAAAGTGTACTGAGGATCGCCAATCTTTAGCGGTGACTTGTCGCCGCTAAAGGTCAGGTCGCCGCTAAAGGTGTCGCCACTATTGTTAAGAATTCTTGTAGTGTATGTAGCAAGAGAAAAGATGATGAATTGGATGGTTATCTTCTAATTTAAGAATTTACATCTCTACATTGTGCAAATGGAATTACTACATGTTTAGAATAGCTACAAGTGTGGTTTTTGTTAATTCTTTTGGCTGAAGTTAACTGCATATCAGCATATGTGTTTATTTGTGTACCATATAGGTAGATCTGTTGAGTAAGAGATAACTTAAAGGAGATGAAATTTTAAAAAAAAATTATTGAAAAAATAATCGCTCATTTTGCAATGATTTCAGGATGCTGATAACGACGCTGACAAAAGCGACTACATAATACATAATAATGTTTTAGATTTTGTGATGGATCATTGATGATGCGTAGGGAGGTGGTTGTGGAAATAAAGTTGTTAAAGATTAAGATATGATATAATAAATATATTAATAATTAAATGATATTTTAAGATATAATATGACTGAAATTACGTATCAGAAATGACTATAAATAATAAAATAGTGATATCAACTTTTTAAAATTTTATGTTTAAATTTTTTCAAAAAGATATATATTTTATTCAAAAAACCGTATAAAAATATCATTTTTAAAAATTTTCTTATTACAACTGCCAATTTTGATTATTTTTTGTTTTAAATAAATTGACTTATTAAAAAATATCAATTTATTTAGAAATAACCTTAATAAATAGATTTCTTTCTTAATTTATTATATATTAAAATGTATTAAAATAATATTATTAATAATTAAGGTAATCATTTAATAGGAGAGAGAGGCGGGAAAAAGTTGGTGAGAAGGATTATAGTGTTGACACGTGGCACCCCCATTTACCCTTTTATTAGAGTAGTAAGATAAGAAGTAAGATAAGGTAAGATAAGATAAGATAAAAAGTTATGTATTAAATATTGTGTATAATACATATTGAATAAACCCATGTAATACATATATTTAAATTTAAATTTGAATATATATTTGAAAATTTAATTATGGAAGGTTATTAATTAATAAATAGCTATTATAGCATTCATAATTAAAAAAAGAAAGAGTCGGAAAAACTAATTATTGAATGACCTGAAATGGTGACAAAAGTCCGGATTTATTTTTATTTATTAGTATTGAGATATTATAATATCTTATTTTTTCATGCTTGTTATTTTTTTAAATGCCTTTTCAACTTACTCTTTTTGAAACGCGGGTGGAAATTACTAGTTAAGTGGTAAAAGTTAAGGGATTTACATAAGTTTTGAGGGACTTGAGTTAGAATTCAGCAAACGTCCATAAGTTTTTATACAAAAGCCATAGGCTGTTCTCTTTTTACCTAAACTTTTTTCTTATTACGTTTTGATAACGACCTTCCTTGTAACTTCTCATACTTAAGGACATAAAATGAAATCAAGACCATTCGTCTTAAAAGTATTTGACTAAACCTATAAATGCTCAAAGTTCAGGAGCAAAAGCGTAAAGTGAGCAAACAATAGGGACTAATTGTGCAGCAAATTCTTCTTTTCATATTCTTATATAGTCTACCCTACGGTTACAAACCCTAAATCGTTAGTTTCTTTCAGAGATGGAAGACGAAGGTACGTACGTAATTTATGCTCCTAAACACCTCGATAGGATACAATATAGTGAGTGATTTTGTTTGACCATTGATTAAGACGTTTTAAAATGTAAGCTTAATTATCATGCTGAATTGACAAGAGGGTCCATTGAAACTCTAGTCAAGATATATGGATCAATTTGGTGAAACTCATCTGTTGATTCAATACTTTTGGCGTATAGTAAGTAGTATGTTTTGTGTTGTAATATGTACGTGCAAAAGGTGAAGTGAAACAAGTGAATTATTCTACTCTTAATAAGTAGTGGTTTTGTGTGAACATTATTCAAGATATTTGGATTAATTTGGTTAAACTTCATCCTGTCTTATTTATTCATAGGTACAAAGGCTCTCAAGCACTCTCATGAGGATCTTGTCAACTCTGCATCAGTAACTACTGGTAACCACTTGTTTGGTTGAGTTGTAAAGCATATTAAGAAATTTGGATACGATAGAGTTGTTTTAGCGCGTGTATACTAAAGACATTTGTCGTTCGCCAAAATAAGAAAATAATGAAAACTTGTAATATTGTTTTCACTCAAATATTACTTATAAAGTTGTTCCATTGTTGTATAATTTGGTTGAACTAAATAAGATGGACAGTTAGCAGATTCAGTCATGATTAAAGTCACTATTATATATAGTGGTTTTGTTTGACCATTAATCAAGATATTTGCAATCTTAATTATCTTGTTAATAAATAATGCATAGGTAGAAAAGCTCAAGTGGAAGGGAAGCGGCTTTATGAGGGTTGTGTTGAGAATCCAAGGTCTGCTACAACAACTGTTGCTTCTGGTAACCACTCATCTTGTTGGATTGTAAAACATATTAAGATTCTTGTGTGTTTCTTTATTATTTTTGTTCTTAAATCTTGCATGATTGATCTGGTTGCTGTTTTTGTGCATTTATGTTTGATGTTATCCCCAAGGGCATGTCTGCTTTTGTTTAAAGTTCTTAAAAAGAGAATTGTTAATAATAACCAATTTTTAATATTCTTTAGTTGAAGTCTCAAACTTTAATTCTTCTAACATCATGAACTGTTTAGTTTTAGAATTGCTCGATTGGTGTTAAATCTCTGTTGAACTAAATAGAACAATGATGATAAAACTTAGCAAGATTCAATATGACAATTAAACTCATTCCTGTAGTGATTTTGTCCGACCATTAATCAAGATATAACTTTAAATGTTATGTATTAGATTGTTAAAATGAAAGCTTAATTATCAAGTGAGGATCTTGGTTGAGAGTCCAAAGTCCAAACCTTGCAGCAGCAGCAGCAGATGCATCAATTGATTTAAATCTACTTGTCTGGGTTGTGAAGCTATATATATCAAGACTGATAATTGAAATGTTTTGATAAATTTGCATGCTGTTATCTTTTTACAGTTTGACTTTCTGTATGCACTGTAAATTGCTAGATGGGTATTCGCATCAAATTGGTCGATTATTACTAAACAGTTTGTTTATGATTAATTAATAGATATCCAAGCTTTGATGGATCTTGGTTGGACAAGGTTGCCTAATCCTATTGTTGAAGGTCCATATATGGACCTTTCACAAGAAACAGGTTTGGGTTCTAGAACTTACTAAGATATCTGATGTTTTCTTTCACTTTTTCTTTAAAATGAAAATACATAAGCAGTAACAGAAAACTTTGAAACAATTTGATTTCTCAAAAAGATTCTTTGGTGTGTGATCAATCCCTTACACTGATAGATGATGAGATGGATGAGGACGAGCTAGTGGAGGTAGAGGTAATAGATGATGACTTCGATATGAATTATGGAGGTTATATATACCGCTCTGGAGGTCAACTAGAATTCATTGGAGAACGTCCAAAACCCGTTAAGGTGAAGATTGGGCGTCCTCATCCAAACGCGATCACCTATGGAAGGCTGAAGCGTATGAATCCATTCTTATTAATATATTAATCAATCAAGAAATATTTGGATTAAACGCGATCTTAATTATCTTGTTGTTTAATAAATAGGTAGAATGGCTGAAACCGGTAGAGGATTTCTTCGTGGTGATCCTCTCGGGGTGGTTCCCTGGAGTCTATTTGCTATACCAATAGGTTCATCACCAACAGATCCAACATCAGCTGCTTCTGCTTCTGATTCAGGTAACTTAATTATTAAGTATTTGTTTTATAAGCTTTACATCAATGTTTAGATGCTTTCTATTGATTAATTTTGTCTATAATTAATAGGCGTGCAGCTTGACCCGATTGAGGTGGATCTTCAGCTGAAAATGGATCTTGGTTTGCCAAAGGAAGGCTGAAACTGATGTTGCTTTTGGTAACACTTGGATTAAATTTACTAGTTTAGGTTTGTAAAACAGGTATGAAATGTTTTGGTCAAATCCAATCTTTATACTTTGGCTTTTTTTAAATTTTAATTATGTATGGATATGGACTCTATGGTTATGATAAGTGGCTATTACATTGTCATTTGTTTTGTTAATTCATCGAGCCAAACTGAGTTGAAAGATGACAGTTTGCATACTGGTTTATGTTGGTGTAAATCTTTTATGGAGTTTTTTGGAAAACAAAAGTGAAAAAAAGACATCCAGTATCAACTCATGTGGTATTGTACGAAATGCAACACATGGTTTGAAATTAACATACGTTATTTAACTATGGTCTGATGATCAATATTACATCTTATTATATTTTTTGTTAAAATCTGAAAAAAACAATTGAACTAAAATCTTATAAAATATCTTTAACCATGTTTGGAGTCTTGCACCTTGAACCGTTTCAAGGTTTTACCAATGTGCGTTTTATTAGCCACTTTAATTTGTCCATATAGATATTAATCGTAAGTATATATGCGGATTCTACTAAATCTTTCATTGAGAAATAATTTCCAAGGAATACCGTTATGCTTGTACTAACCTTCTTATAAATACAGGGCTCATCTTTGTTTTTAATAGAATCAAACTCTTTGATGAACTTTGGCACGAGTTGAAAACACATTTTCACAGCTTCAAAAAACTAACATAATAATGTTCAAAATTTTATAATCATGATATAGGTTAAATGGTAGCAAACGAATCATCAAAAGAGGCAATTCAGAATATTGTATAGATTGTGTAAAATTATGACATAATTCATAAAATCTACCATCCTAACACATGTCAAAATGAAAAACTAATTCCAAAATGTAAACTTCTCATTCTAAATGAATGATCTAACCTCCAAGTATCCCTTTGAATCACATATGGATCATTAGACCAAACAAGCAAAATCTCTACTCAATCTCCCATGAACAAAAACCTCATAAAAATCAAATCTTTACAATCTTTATTATCTTTCAAAAAACAGAACAAAAACAACCAAAATCTCAACTAACTTCAACTTCCGCATACGGGCTTGGTTCCTATGGCTCATCATCTTCTTTCTCAACTAATATCTTCTTGCATGCCTCATAACACATGAATGAAATCCCAGCAGCTGGAACTATCTTAATACAGCTCGGACCCAACCCGCGGTACAAACCCACAACCCCTTCCTTTTCAAGAATGGTCAAAAGTGCGTGAAGCATATTATCATAGACCCGCCCGTTTACAGCACCTGCTTGCATATGTTTTCGGGCCACTTCAAGCGGGAAAGTGGCACTACTTGAAATCGCACCAGCTGCTGACCCGATTAAAAGAGTTGCGATATTTCCAATCTCATCTTTTTTCAAGATTTTCTTGTAGGCCTTTCGTAATGTATCGTATGCGAAATAGTTTGTAGCAGCATATGGAACTACACCAATTAAACTTGGTGTGAGACCCCGGTAGAGTTCTGCAGGCCCCTCTTCTTTCACAATCTTTATAAAAGCATCTACAAGATTATTGTACACGCCCCTCTGAAGAAAACACAAGGAGACAAGATAGGCGGGTCAGGGAGGTTTTACTGTTTTAGTACGAGTGCGTTGACCAACAAGTGATTTCTTTGACAATTATTTATTAAAAAAAAATTGGACTTATCACTAAGAATTAACACATAAGTCAATAGACTTTATGTTTAAGGATTAAATACCTAGACTTTTAGACCTTGATGAAAAGGTCATGTCAATACAGGTTAAGGACTTAATTATGCAAAAAAATGCCCTTCTATTTTATTTTGAAAATTAAGGATTTAACAAAGCAAAAAGGGGGCATTTGTGTTAAAAAAAAGTGCTGAGACTTTATATTAAGTTTTAAAGTTAAGGGATTTGCTAGTGCAAAAATAGTTTTGAGGGATTTGTGTTAGAATTCAGCAAAAGTGCTTAGTTTCTTTTTTTTACAATAGCCCTAATATTTATTTCTGTTGCTTATGATTACAAAAGAATCAATATTATGACAATAATGTCAATCGAGAAGTGAAATGAATTAGAGATTATGTGCATTAAAAATAGACTTTCAGTCAATTCAACTTGTTCCCCTATTACCTAAACTTTTTCATTTGACCCGCTTGAAGATAAAACACAACCCAAACAGACCAATTTAAAAATAAACAGGTTGATATTGCCACCTCTATATGCGAGTTATTTGATTTGCAAGTGAAAAAGAGTTGACTTTTTACCTGGACCGTGAGTCGGGTTTTGAGTAATTCAAGAGGGTAGGTACAAATGGTTGAGCTAATTCCAGCAACAGCACCTGCAATTAATGACTCAGGTATACGTGGCTTTGACTTTTCCCCGAGTTTAGGAGTCAAGCTTTTCTTGACAGTATCATACGCAAATAACTGCACAAGATTGCATAAAAATGTCACATTAATGAGAACGTAGAATGATAAAGTAGAAACATTACACATACAAAGAAAGAGTAGCAGACCGCCAGGATATCATGGCTGCAAAATAAGGGGTCAAAATGTCAAAATAATGTATTCTGAATAACTAGTTTTTATAAATCATAGACAGAAGCAGGTTACCCAAACACTAGCAATCGGTTCAAGATGCAATAAGCACATAAACCACTTTCAACACACAATTAGAAATACTCATAAACTGCATATTTAGGGTCAGATAATCTGTTTTAAATAGTTAGTTTCATACTAGTATAGCTGCAACTTGCAGCATAAGTGGCTATCAAAATGTCGAGTGAGATTACTTTCTTAGTAATTTAGAATTTGACGACATTCAACATGGACAAAAGTGATTATTCTAATTTTAAGCTGCAAAAACAGTATTCAACACCATCTCCTACAGCACTTTCCATTACAACCAATTGTCTACTTCTGACCATCTCATATAACTTAATCATTTTCAAAACACAAATACCAAAACCGTACCCAGTACATCCCATCCATAGCAAAGCTACTGACGGGTATGGGAGGGTGGAATGTAGGCAAACCTTACATCTATCCCAGGGGATAGAGAGGCTGTTTCTAGCGAGACTCCTGGCTCCAATGCTCACTATAGGATCTAATCACCCAATAAAAAGAGAACATTATGCTCAACGACAACGACAAATTAATCCAAAATTGCAGAACACTGACAACGACAGAAGGTACAGAATACCATAAAAACAGAACACAAGCAATTATAAAACGACTACCTTAGAGTAAGCATGGGAAGATTATAAGTTAAAAACAATACCTCGATTGCTTTGCTTGGGGCAACACGAATCACATTAACCAAATTGCCCCTGAAGAGGCCAGTCCAACCTTCAGTTTGCATAATATCTTGAAAAACTTCAGTAGTAGAATGCCCACTACTCCCGACCATCAGATGAGTTCTTATTGTCTCTAATGGAGCAACACATGTTCTTGAAACAGCTCCTGCAATTGCACCACTAATTAACCTCCTTAACGATGGATTCCCAATCTTGATCTTCAATCTCAACCCACTTTTCTTCTTCACCAAACCCCCATTTTCCTCCATTTCCGCAACCTCAACAGCCATAAGACTAGATTCAGGTGTTGAAACAACCTTAGGTAAACATGTAAGTTTGACACCTTCATTATCATTGGTTTTTGTGGGATTTGGTGAATTAGGGCTTACACTTCCAAAACTGCCCCTACCCATCTGCCCAACACTTGCAAAAAAGGCTCCAGATTGAGTACAATTATCATCTCTAGAACACCAAAGAAACCCTATTCCTGAATTTGGGAATAACCCATCTCCATTGTTCTCCAATAAACCTCTTGTATCCATTCAACTCACCACCAAGATAGCAATAAACCCCTCAAAAGTATATCCTTTCTACAAGAACATGATTATGAAAAAACAACAATTAGTAAATAAAACCTCAAGATATGACAATGGGTGTGCTTTTAAGCTAAGAATATGCTTACTACAACCAATGATAGCAACTAATAAAACAAAAATTAGTAAAAATTAAACGACAAGATTTGACAATGGCGGTATCTTTAAGCCAAGGATATGCTTGCTGAAACCGATGATAGCAAATTAGGATAATCGAATCTTTAATTAGAAATACACAAATCCATTTACTGACGAATATCATGAACAAATACAACAAATATTCATGTGGGTTACTGTTTTAAACACATAACTTTGATAGAAAATTGATAAAGATTAAATCTTTTTGGGGATTTGATGATGAACGCTATGAAGAACTGATAATATCAAATGGGTATTTGATTAAGAAACATAAGGGATTGAAGAGTGTTACCTGGTGAGTTGATTGATGAAAATGGAAGTCAGAGAGCAAATTCGATCATTCGTTTACTTGTGGGTCTCTTTCAACAAGAATTGCAGAGATATAGAGGGGAGACGATGGGGGTGTTTGGTGAAAAGGTGAGTGTTGTTGGTTTGACGACAAATGGGGTCGTTGGGGTGTGCATTTTTTGACGATATGACCTAATTTTATATCGAAAATTAGCAACTACTAGGATTGAAGATGCTCTTTCTCTGTTGTCGAAATTTATTTCCTGTTTTGTATGTATTTCTTTTTATTAATGACAACTTTAAACATGTTATAAATCTACTGTCATCTTCAGTTTAAATGGTTAAAATAAATTACTCAAGTCAATTAGAAATAATGATTTTTTGGTTCGAGTATTGTTCGAAGTAAAAATGTTATGGATTGAGAAAGCGTTTTTTCCAGTTATGGGTTTTCATCCTGAGGGGTTGTAGGTACGATACCGACCGGAAAACACATAGGTGCTATAATTAAGATAACAATTATTATTCGAAGTAAGGTCACGTATTTGTCGTTCAAAAACAAATCTACTCTTACATATATATAAAACGGAATTGCTATTTTTCGTTCTTAGTTTTTGTTTGCAGTATGGTTTCATCAATTGCTTCATGGTTTGCACAACAATGGACGTTGGGGATTGGTTTGTTCGACATTAGGAATACTTTGATGCCAACGACGTTTATAGTAAAAACCTTAGTTCTTCACTATCAAACTCCACCAATAGGGAAAGAAAAAAGCAATTTTCTAGATATAATATGTCACACGGGTAAGATTGACTTTATTGACATGAAATATAGCCCAAATCAACCATTTTGTTTTAACGAGAGTGTTGAGGAAGATTGTAAAAAAAGTAGTAACACTTCACAGAGGGTTAAATTAATTTGAATCACTTATGATTTTATATGTCATGTGTAGTTTATATGATAAAAACACGATTAGTTAAATATCTTATAACTATATATTTTAAAATTTATCGTATAAAAACTATACGCATAGTCACCATCACACAAGCTAAGAGCTCATGTTAAAAGATTAATACGATCGTATTAACTATGAAACTAAAAAAAATCATTTAACATGAGTATCTGATCATTAAACAGTCTATGACGTCCTCGTCTCAGAATTTCACAGAAAACAATGCGACTCACATGGACACCGATGCATGGTTCGAAAAATTATTTATATCACAACATCAAATTGGATTTACACCCTCCGATAACGCAATCCCGGGAGGAGTCGGTAGTTGGGCATTGGATCCCCTCGGACCTGGAGAACGTGTGACGCTGAGTCGATCATCACCGTGGACCGACTCTAAGACGTTTAAGGTATAAGGTGAACAATTTCTTTGGCAAGTTGTCAAAGTGAACAAAGGATTCAATCAACAAGTTGGTACAAAAAGACTAAAAAGCCCTTAGCAGCCGAAGACCTAATAGCATCCTCTTTAAACCCTTAGCACCGTTTTCTTTTATATAGGTAAAAGTGTAAAACCCTAGCCTCCTGCTTCTTCTCTCTCAAGCACACAAGCTTCAATTCGCCGAAAAAATGGTACCCTTTTATCTCCTTCAAAGATTCATGCTTTTATACCAATCTTTCATGTATGATTTCATCGAAATTCGTATATGATTCTTGATAATCTTGATTTCTTGTTGCAGACAGGAGAAGCTGTGAATCCGAAAGCATACCCACTGGCTGATGCTCAGCTTACGATTACGATATTGGATCTTGTTCAACAAGCTGCTAATTACAAGCAGCTTAAAAAGGGTGCAAATGAAGGTATAATCTTTAACCTTTAGAAACCCTTGTTTAGTTTTTCTGTCGGTTGCTGTTATATGTAAGTTTACTGATGTGGGTTTGTGATTGTAGTCATGTGGGTATGGTTCTTTTGGTTGTGGAAGTTGATTTGTGTGAGTATTTGGGGTTTTTGTGTAGGTCAAATGTTGGTTCTTGTTAGGTCAACTTCGATTATTTTTTTAAATTTATTTTATGTCGTTTTTGCATAGTTATCAAAGAGTTTAATCAATTAATTATACGAACATGTTCATTTGAGTTGGGAAAAGCTGATGAACCTAGCGAATTGGGGATTGTAAAGTAGTCAAATATAAGGCTTAATTGGCTACCTTTATCTATGTAGATCAAGATAGCCCTTTTTGCTATTGGCTTAATTATAAACAGATTTAAGTAGAAAAATGGTAATTAGTTGATTGGATAGTTGTGCTTTAGATGCTCTTTGTTGGTTGAATTCATGTCCAATAAATTGTAGAAGTTAATAATTTTGGAGGTTATATAAGGTTACTCAATTGGCTACTCGATATTTCATTACTGTTAATGGTGGAAAAGGAGATGTGGACTAACCTTGGAAATTTTACATGAAAACTATGTATTGTACTTGCCTGAATGTCTTATTTCTTGGCAAATGTTTATTTATATAATTATGTTTGGTATCTTTTGATGTTATGAAACTAATATTTTGTTTTAATGTTTTGGTTTACAGCCACAAAGACCCTTAACAGAGGTATATCTGAGTTTGTAGTGATGGCGGCAGATGCTGAGCCTCTTGAAATCATTCTTCATCTTCCCCTTCTTGCTGAAGATAAGGTATATAGTATTTTCTTGATATGATGTGTGCTCAATTATTGTATAGATAGATTGCGTATGCATTCAGTGTGAATTTTTATTAAGTGGTTGCCGAACAGTTGCGTAGATATTTTAGCATTAGACTACAATGATGAAAAAAAAATCCACGAATCTTGTGGGTATTAGACTAAAATGGTGAAACAATCAAGAATTATGGAGGGTATAGCATTAGATTAATTTGATGAAATAAAATTTAAATTTAGTTGATGTTATATTAAAATGATCAAAAATTCAAGAATTCTGGTGAGCATTGATCACTAGTCTTTAATTTTTAGCATTAAATTCAAATGGTGAATAAAATCATGAATCATGATGCTGGGTTATAGATTTTAGACGGTTTCAGTCAATTGCGTTATACTTTTAGCATTTACAGAATCTGATACTGTTGGATTAAAATGATAAGAAAAATCAAGAATCTTGAACTATAAGCCACAAACTGGTTCTTGAATTATTCTGTCATCACTGTATCTTCCAATTATTTGTTAATGTCAACATAAATATCTATATTGACTCTGATCTTACCTTTATTAATCATCTACAACTGTTTTTGCAGAACGTACCTTATGTGTTTGTTCCTTCGAAGCAAGCACTTGGACGGGCATGTGGGGTCACCAGGGCGGTCATTGCATGTTCAGTGACCAGTAATGAAGGCAGTCAATTGAGATCCCAAATACAGCAGCTCAAGGTTCGTGTTAATCCGCCATTGATTTTGTCACATTGTGTTCATGTTTCCGTTTTTTGCTCGAATTTGCTATAATGGGTTCTAATGTATATTCATTTGATTTGCAGGATGCAATTGAGAAACTTCTGATTTAATAAGATGAAATATGGAAATTCGGTGTGATGGGCTTCCTTGATCAGAGGCTTTGATCTTTCTTTTCCTAAAAATACTATCTTTATTGTACTGAGATTCCTTTCTGCATTATGCATTCTTGCACTGTGAAGACAATGACTTCTAGTTTTATGTAACAGTGTAGTCTTATTAAAGATGCATTTGTGTTGCTTTTCTTTATTTTCATGTGTGTTTTCAAGAACATTTTCTCTTTCAAAGATGGATACACTAGTTCTTCTATTTGTGTTTATATCTGATTATTATTAATGTTTCCTGAAACCCATCGTTAATTACTTAGTTGTAGTGGGTAGTAGATGCTAGTGTGATCTTGTTGCCTTGTTGGAGACGACTGGTTTATTTAACTGGCAATTCTGTTGTATTCAGTCACATAGTTGATGATGACTTGCATTATATTTGCCAAGTATCTTGATCAAAGTTCAAAGATCAATACTGTCTCAAGTTTCTTATTAATCAAAGTAATCAAAGATATTAAGAGTATAATGAAGACACTAAACAAAAGGGTATAAATTTGTGTCATATGATATAGTGGTTGTTAAGGAACAAGACATAAAATTGATTCTAAAATCTAAAAGAGCCGTTGAAATATAGATAAAAATATTTGATGGCAATGAAGGTATTGAAGTTGAGAATGACAATGTATCTTGTATGTTGATAGGTAGATTTCTATTGCGTAACTTGGTAACTTGTTCGTAGTTGGTATGTAGAAAGCTTCAGTAAATTTGATTTTGCTTGAGCTATTTGGCTCATATAAGCCTTCAAGTTCAAGCTAAAGGTAATGCGCGTGATTGAATTTTCATTCTTAATTCATCTTGTATATTGGTAGTTTTGTAATATGTTATTTAAATTGTTTAATTTGAGTCTCCTAACGTATTGTTAAGATTTATATAAAAAGAAACGCACTAGACCATTAGAAGGAAGAAAACACATTAATTCACCAATCCACAAGTTAAGTCAAGCTTAACATGAGCCAAAACAAATACTTAGTATAATCTCATGTTTAACACTAGCCAAAACAAGCTTACCTTCTACTTGGGATTAATGTTTACGAATCAAGTAAAATCGACTCCTATTATTATAAACTCGATTCTTAGGTTGATGTTGGCTCAGATAGATTGATCTTTAACAAAACCTACAGTTTTTTTAAGTGAAAACATCACTGTTCAATCGTACTAATATCAATATATGAGAATTAAAGAACATCAAAGTGGACGTGCCGGAGTGGTTATCGGGCATGACTAGAAATCATGTGGGCTTTGCCCGCGCAGGTTCGAATCCTGCCGTCCACGCTTTTTACTACTTATTTTATTAGTCATTGTAAACACTTAAGTCGCACGAGACCTTGATTCTTTAGCCTTTTAGCCTCTATTTTTTTACAAAGCATTTGAAACCCGTATACACAATCCCATAAATCTATGCAAAACCAAAAACTTGAACCCGCCTGGGATACTGATCCAAAACTATCCCGCCTTGTTTAACCTCTCGGGCCACGTGTACGTGAATATTATTCAAGGGCTAGCTCGATTTTATAAAGTTTGGCGGTTGACTTGAACACGTGCTTCCCTTTATAATTCCATTGTTTATTTTCTTGCAGGCACGGTTCATGAAACTTGTTTTTATTCATGATTTCTTTTGGATCTTAGTAACATTTGTTTAATGCTTCCTTGTTTTTTATACATGTTAAGAGGAGCTCCCAGAAGATAGAAGTGTTCAATGAAATTATCATTTGGTGTTCGCTTTCTTGCATACTTTAATCCATTTCATCACGGATTCAAACGTAGCATGCATGGGGGTAAAGTGGTTAACTATTAGAATAGATAGTTTGGTTTTAGCGGGCCACCTCAAGAATCCTATAAAATTTAGGCCCTAGGGAAGAAAGAAAAATAGACCCCTAAATGACAGGTTGAAAGAGGTTAAATAAGTCAACTTGAACATGACCTGTTGTTTTAACATGTTAAATATGTCTACTCAAAACTTTTTTTTTTGCTATGTCGTGTGAAAAATTGCCACAATGTTACCCCTAGTATAATTGGGCCTAGGCTCCATTAGGATTTTTGTATCATTAGTTCTTTATAATCCATAATAACACATACTATATTATGGTGTAGTTTTCTTATTTTGTCTAGTTGAAAGATGTGTTGTTTTATTAAGGGTGTAATTTGTGAAATGTTTTTTTCAAATTGATTAACAAACTGATTTTCTTTCTTAAGATATAAACAATATGTATGTGTCACAATCAGATTTATGATCTTTTATATTTTGTCGTGTTCATATTAGAAAGATCATAAGTTTTTTGTTCATGGTACAATACAAACCCCACCATTAACTACTTCATTTATGAAATTAACAGTAATAACACAACGTCTCTTTTATTTTTAACCCTTAAATTAACAGTAATAACACAACGTCTCTTTTATTTTTAACCCTTCATTTATGATATTTGAACCCTTAATCTTTCAATATTTTTAATGATAATAATAACTAACATATCCCTTCCTAATTTAAATCGTATATCAACTTACCATATTTAATAACGCAACGTCTCTTTATTTTTTTAACCCGTAAACCACACGCTACTAAACCACCACTACCAGCGTACCGCTTAAACACAAAACCCTTATTAGAGTTTTATCAAACCCTCGAAACCCTTCGTCCTCAACCAAATTAGGGCATTTTCCCGCCTTTCTCCACCGTCGTACACCTACTCTCCGGCCGCCGGAGCCGGCGATGGTACCTCCTAAACAACTTCTCTCCACCATCGAGTCGACGCTGTTGGGATCCACTCCGTCGCCGTCGCAGAGAGTTGAACTCATCCATGCTATTCGTCACTCTCTCCCCTCGCTCAGATCTCTCTTGTCATTTCCGGTAACAATTTATGATGTATTTGTTGTATAAGTATCTGTATCGTGTCATGTATGTATGTATATATGTGTTGTTATTGTTGCATTGGCGTATTGATGCTTACAGAGTATAGGCGTAGGGTGTTTGCGTTGATTTTACGGTTTGGAAGTTGTTCTGTGTGTTTTAAGCGATTGAGTGATTAGAAGAACTGAAGAAGAATATGTTAGAAGTAGAGTATATTAACAGTGAGTGCTTTTGATGGAGTCATGTGATGGATGAATTTGTAAGAGAATCGGTATCACTTTTGCATTTGATAATGACTGGAAAGTTATACTTATCATGGTTTTGTTGTTAATTGGAAGTTTATGGTAAAACAACATGAATATAAAACAGAAGTTAAATCTTTCAGTTTGTTTTGCTTTAAGTGGTTGTGATGTTACGAGAGATTTAAATATTCAGGAAGGTTGTATTGTGTATGTTTGTTGATTCATATTATGTTAAGACTCGTATTTTGTTAGTTTTTCTTTGTTTCTTCACAATTATGTGTTTTTTGTTTTGAAATTTTGTATGTAGCCTCCGAAGGCCTCTGATAGAGCGCAAGTTGAGTCTAAAGAGGTTAGGCTTCCTGATTCAGGGCTAATTCCACTTGATGATCAGGACGTGCAAATTGTAAGTTCACATGTGTCAACTGTTGCTCTCTTTAACTTTCTTGTAGTAAAGAAAGTCGATTTGTGTGGTCAAACTTACAAAGTGGGATGGTCTGAATCTTTTTAAGAAGTCAACTACTTGGCCAACAGTTTATCAGTTTAACCATACAAGTTAAGTGTATACGGTTTAGTAGTCTGTCTTTTTTCCCCCTCTCATCTCACCACTTTTAATTTAGGCTCTCAAGCTGAGTGATGATCTTCATCTCAATGAAATTGACTGTGTAAGACTGCTTGTTTCTGCTAATCAAGAGGTAGACTTTCTCTTACATTCTATATATTAAACGTTGTTTAAATTATATTATCATATCTAATTGGTATTACTGCATTAAATTTATTTAGTGGGGATTACAAGGACGAGGGCTATTGGATATCTTACGCCTTACATCAGGGCTTTGGTATACAGAGAGAAGAGATCTAATAACAGCACTTTATACTCTGTTACGGGTATCTTTCCATCTTCCATTGTGCACTATATTATTATTATTATTTTTATTTAGACATGTCATTCTTTGCATACTCTAGGCAATTGTGCTTGATCAAGGACTTGAGGCTGATCTTCAAGCTGACATTTTAAAATATGTTGAAGATCTAATCAGTACCGGGCTTAGGCAGAGGCTAATTTCTCTGATAAAGGTATTCTTATTGTCATCTTTTGTTGTTTTTATCATGTCTTGTATTTTGCCTCCTGTTTTTTTTTTCATTGCTCCGACTATTATCTCATTATATCTCCCTCCCCCGTTTCGACTTTGTTCTTGATCATATTAGAATTTATGCTAATCATTTTGCCTTTACATAACATTATTATTTGAGAGCTTTAGCATCCTAAATTCCTAATGTATCCCATCACTAGAAAGTAATAAGACGGTCAGTATCTTGTTGGTGCTTTAAAAGTTATGCAGCTTACCTAACAATCCCATATATATCTTAAGTTCTATCAATCATTATTTATAACAAAATTATTGTTTTTTTGAAATAAAAGTTAATATCAATAGTGATCAGCCCAAAACCTTAAGCTTACCTTAATGTGAGCTAAGGAAACTGGCTACTATGGGCCAACATGAGAAAAAAATACAAGTTAGCTTTAGCTGTTGGAACTGATATGTTTGAAGATAGGTTTGCCCCTATCTAGCTTTAGCTGTTGGAACTGATATGTTTGAAGATAGGTTTGCCCCTATCTCACCCCCTAGACCCTACTTGAGTGGGTTTTTACTGGTATTTTTGTTTGTTTGTTTGTTTAACTGATATGTTTGAAGATGAGGAAGCTGATTATTTCCTTACAAACTTTGCTAACATAAGCATGTGATGGCAGTTTCACCTAAGGCATGGTTGTATCTGTGAGTCAAAATGTTTGTTTTACTTTTAGGAACTCAATCGAGAAGAGCCAGCTGGTTTGGGTGGGCCCAACTCTGAGCGCTATATACTTGACTCGAGGGGTGCTCTTGTAGAAAGGCGGGCTGTTGTTTGTAGGGAAAGACTCATTCTTGGTCACTGTCTTGTTCTATCACTGTTGGTTGTGCGTGCAAGTAAGTGTCTAATAATTGTTTCTATGATTTTTTCACTTCTGTTTCAATTGTTTGCATTTTTCAGTCTTATAACTGCGTTAACTTATTAAGTAAACATGCGTGATTATAAAGTGATAATAGTGCCGTTGGTATCATTATGTTGTATAGTAACCTATAAATATCTTTAATTTTGCTTTCAGGCCCAAAAGATGTGAAAGATATTTTTACAACTTTGAAAGATAGCGCAGGGGACATCAGTGACAGTACCGACATTGTAAAGAACCAGGTATAATTTTATCATTTTTCACTTTCCTTTTCTTTTTTTTATATAGTAACTGATTTACCTTTTATTCTTTGCAGATCACATACAGCCTTCTTTTTTCTCTTATAATTTCTTTGATATCAGATGCTCTTAGTGCATCACCAGACAAAATGTCTATCTTGTCACAAGATGCTTCATTTAGGCATGATTTCCATGAAACTGTAAGTGCAAAACCTTTTTTTACTCATTATTAATATTTCTTTAGCCTTAATTTGGAACCTGTTAGCACTGTTTATAATAGGTAATGGCTATTGGGAATGATAAGATAATTGAGGGGTGTATGCATTGTGTTAGACTTGCATGGGCTGTGCATTTGATGATTATACAAGACGTAACTGATGCAAGTGAGATAAATAATGATGGGAGATATATTAATTCATGTCTAGAAGTTGTTTTCTCAAACAACGTTTTCCAGTTTTTGATTGATAAAGTTCTTCGAACACCAGCCTATCAGGTTTGTTTATATTTGTTATTTGTTGGTTTTTTAATATCTGAAATCTTGAGAAGAAAAGTTAAAATAAGGCATCGTTATTTATCACTGTAACTTCATCTGGTTATATTTTCACAGAATGACGATGAAGATATGATCTACATTTATAATGCGTACCTACACAAGCTGATAACATCTTTTCTTTCTCATCCACTTGCAAGAGACAAGGTTAGTCATGTTTCTTGGGAACTCATACTTCGTTAACATTTTATACTATACATAAGTCATAATCTTTTGAGCTTGAATAAATAAAGTGTCATTTCTGCTCTTGAAATGTTGTTTTTCACATGCTTGGTAGGTGAAAGATACGAAGGAGAAGGCCATGAGTTCTCTTAGTCCATACAAGATTTCTGGCTCACATGACTATGTTCTTAATGGTAACACAAATTCTCAGGAAAATGCTGAATCTGGCCCTCAAACTTTTGTCTCTCTACTAGAGTTTGTTAGTGAAATCTATGAGGTTAGTATACTTTGTATGGATTTAGGTGTCTCTCTTTTCCTATATTTCAGCTCTTGATTATATCACTGGGGATTTTATTTTTACTACAGAAAGAACCTGAACTTTTATCCGGCAATGATGTTTTATGGACGTTTGTAACATTTTCTGGAGAGGATCACTCTAATTTTCAGACACTTGTGGCATTCTTGAAGATGCTTAGTACACTGGTAGGTAAATTTATATTTTAAAATCTTTACAATGCTCTTGTGGTTGGTGATGTAGTTTCCTTGTTTGAAATATTCAACTTTCAGGCTTCAAGTGAGGAAGGTGCTTCGAAAGTATATGATCTATTGCAGGGCAGAACGTTTCGGTCTATATCATGGAGCACTTTGTTTCGTTGTTTGTCTATTTATGAGGAGAAGTTTAAGCAATCCATTCAAAACGCGGGCCCCGTATTACCAGAGATTCCAGAGGGAGATGCAAGAGCTCTTGTTGCTTATCTATGTGTTCTTCGCAAGGTGTTTTAGGTTTTTTCTTTTATATATTTCTTTAATACCTGGTTCCAGTTTTTTTTTCCTTTTGACTAATTTTTATGCAATGTTCTTTTCTTATGGTTGATAGGTGGTGGAAAATGGGAACCCTATTGAAAGAAAGACATGGTTTCCTGATATTGAACCATTATTTAAACTTCTTAGTTATGAAAATGTACCTCCTTATCTGAAGGTATGTTCATCTCTATGCTGCTACATCTCTTAGTTTTTTTTTGTTTCTTTATGTTGTTTGTTAATTGTTACATTGTAGGGTGCTCTACGTAATTCGATCTCAACTTTTATTGGCGTTTTCCCAAACTTGAAAGATACCATTTGGGGATTTCTTGAGCAGTATGATTTACCAGTAGTGGTTAGTCCTCAAGTTGGGCAAACGATGGGCTCTCAGGTTGGTCTTACGTGAATTACTAAAATTAGTTAATATATTTTATAAAATATCTAAAATTTTATTGCAAATCTAACACTTCGATATGTAAAAGAAAGATATACGATGCTTTGATTCTGATAGGTTTATGACATGAGATTTGAGTTAAATGAAGTTGAAGCAAGAAGTGAACATTATCCCTCCACAATCTCATTCCTCAATCTATTAAATGCTTTAATTGCTGATGAAAGGGACACAACTGATAGGGGACGTAGATTTATAGGTATTTTTCGGTTCATATATGATCATGTGTTTGGGCCATTTTCCCAACGGGCCTATGCTGATCCATCTGAGAAATGGCAGTTGGGTGTTGCATGTCTCCAACATTTTAAAATGTAAGTTGTTTCATAACTTATAAGTAGAGCTATTTAGGTTAGTTTCGATTTTTTCAACTACAATTGGCTTAATATACACAGGACTTTGAGTATGTATGACATAAAAGACGAAGATATTGATATTGTGGTCAATCAGTCTCAGCTCATGGCACCACAATCAACTCCACTCCAGATGCAGCTTCCTGTCATAGAATTACTCAAGGTCAGCTGATTTTCTTTTTGTTACTCATATGTTTTCTCCATTTCTCTATTATCATATATGTTTGTATAAATTCTTCATTGTGATGTTTGCAGGACTTCATGAGTGGGAAAACTGTATTTAGAAATATAATGGGTATTCTTTTGCTTGGAGTGGATGCCATAATTGCTGACCGGACCAATCATACTTATGGTTTACTTCTTGAAAAAGCTGTGCTTTTATCTCTGGAAATTTTAATCCTGGTTTTGGAGAAGGATTTATCAGTTTCTGATTTTTGGCGCCCTATTTACCAGGTTACCACACATTGTTAAAAATGTTTATTACCATTTCTGTTATCCCTTTTTCTTCACAGATTTATAAATATAACATATGGATTATGATGGTGCTAGATCAAATCAAGGTCTGTTTTTTACCTATATGTTGTCGTTGGTTGTTCATGTGCAGCCTTTTGATGTTATACTTTCCCAAGATCATAATCAGATTGTCGCATTGTTGGAATATATCAGATATGATTTTCACCCACAAATTCAACAATGTGCTATAAAGCTAATGGCCATTTTAAGGTATTCTTTACTATTCATTACTCTGGCCTTTTTTTTATATCTCCTTTATGCTTTTTACGTTAATAGTTGTTTTATCCCTGTATCTGGTGCATTTGTGGCTATAAATGACAATTTTGACTTGGATTTTACTGTTGCTCTAACTGGGCAAATTAAAACATTAGCTGGAATGGAAGCTTGTCAAATGGGTCTAAAATCGTTCCAATTTAAAGTGCATAAAACTTTATTTTATGGAGTTGATAATTACTTTAACAATGTAGTTTCCATTGTCAATAACCATTAATGTTTTTACGGGTCAGCCTAAGTCATTTCTACCTGCATTAAAATGACCCGCTAAGACCTGAACATGTTTCAACCTATAACCAGTTAACCACCCTGAGAGGGGCTCGTTTTTGCATGTGACAGTTCTCGCATGGTTGGGCTTGTACCATTACTACTAAAATCCAACGCAGCTGGTCTTCTGGTTGAAGATTATGCTGCTTGTCTTGAGCTAAGCTCAGAAGGGAGTCAAGTTATTGAAAATAGCTCTGATGATTTGGGTGTGCTTATAATGCAAGTTAGTACTTTTGCTCTGCTTTGTTTTTTGTTGATATCATATTCAAATATTTGAATTCAAATTTATGTCTAACTTTTTCACTACACTGCAGCTTCTTATTGATAACATTAGTCGCCCAGCCCCCAACATAACTCACTTCCTTTTGAGGTTTGATCTTGATTCCCCTGTGGAAAGGACAGTGTTACAGCCAAAATTTAACTACAGGTAACTTTATAACAAATAAATAACTAGTTTTTTTGCTCACTTTTTCATTTTATGTTGTCTTATGTGTGATGCTTTGTTCCTTTATGTTCGTTATTTCAGCTGTTTGAAGGTTATTCTTGATATCCTGGAAACACTACCAAAGCCAGATGTTAATTATTTGCTTCATGAGTTTGGATTTCAGGTAATGTGGTCCTGATTAGTTTTAGATATTGTGATGGTCTTTATCTTTTCTTACTTAAAAAGACAAGTTGTGATCTCCTGCAGCTGCTTTATGAATTATGTTCAGATCCACTTACAAGTGGTCCTACCATCGATCTGCTTAGCACCAAAAAGTATCAATTTTTTGTCAAGGTACAAGCTGTCATCCTATAAAGCGGAGCTGTATTTATGTTAATTGTGCAATTGTCTAAGTTACTCTTGAATTAATACAACAGCATCTGGATAGCATTGGTGTTGCACCACTACCAAAAAGAAATAATACCCAGCCACTTCGAATCAGTTCGCTGCATCAGGTTTTATCAACTTTTTTGTGCTTATTGCTGTAAATCAAATAGAATTTCTTTACAATTCAGGATAATAAAAAATGATCAATTGCCATTATGTTTTTATGGTGGCAATCAATTTCTTCTTCTCTCTTTTTTTTTTTAATTTAAATTTTTTAAATTTTTTATTATACTCTGACTCACATTTAAGCATTTTTTTCATTGGTTCAGAGAGCATGGCTGCTGAAGCTTTTGGCACTTGAATTACACATAGGCAATGTGACATCATCTAGTCACCGAGAAGTGTGTCACAGCATTATGGGTCATCTGTTTGGTCAAGGTGAAACTGGATATTTCATTGATAATAATTTACTTTTACTCCAAAGTAGTCCCGATGATACTTCAAACACGGCCATTAGCAGGAGTAAGGTATGTATTTATTGTTTTCATTTATTATTAGACGTGTTAGTTTTTTTTTATGATGATTTTTTTTATATATATCATATGACTTTCTTTAGGTATTAGAATTGCTGGAGATAATCCAGTTTAGGTCTCCAGATACAACAATGAAAAATTCTGAGGTTCTTTCTCACACCAAATTTGGACCAATGGTAATCATGAATTACGAAGTTATTCTCAAGGTCTCATTATCGCTGTCATTTCATTCAGTTGCCTTGTAATGTGATAAAATTCTTTTTTACAGGCTGATGAGATACTTGGGAATCCAACAACTAATGAAAAAGGAGGTGTTTATTACTACTCCGAACGAGATGATCGGTTAATTGACCTAAATTCATTCCGAGATGCACTTTGGCAGGTATCTAATTTCATCTCCATATCGTTGACTTTGACTGATTTTAAATATTGATATTGTTTATTTTTCTGCTTATTTTGTTTATCTTTAGAAGTGCAATATTGACAATCCACAGCTGAGTTCCTTTGGTAGTGAAATTGAACTCAACGATGTAAAAAATAGCATTCAGCAATTACTTCGATGGGCATATAAACACAACAGAAATCTTGAAGAACAGGCTGCTCAACTTCATATGTTAACAGGATGGTCACAAATTGTTGAGGTAAAATCATCCATTTCATTTCATTCCTTTTGTTTTGAATTTGCTGACACTTCAATCTAAATTACTAATGTATGTAAATCATCTGTATATCAGATTTCAGCTTCAAGAAGATTATCCTCTATGGAAAATCGGTCTGAACTATTGTGTCAGCTGCTTGATGCATCTTTAAATGCTTCTGGTTCTCCAGATTGCTCATTAAAGATGGCACTATTGTTAACCCAGGTAATTGAAATAATTAATTAGTTATCCTGTCATGGTTTGTTTTATTTTCCTGTAAGTTTAAAATTTGGATTTTTTGAACATCAAGGTCTCGATTACATGCATGGCAAAATTACGTGACGAGAGATTTATTAGCTCAAGTGTGTCGAACTCTGACACTGTAACATGTCTTGATGTTATTATGACAAAACGATTGTCAAATGGTGCATGCCACTCTATTCTATATAAGATCATGATGGCAATCTTGAGACATGATACATCCGAAGCATTAAGGAGACGGTATAATTATAACTAACAAAATTCTCGTTCTTCCAGCGAATAATATATTTTTCTAATTTATTGTTCCTGATTCGTGTTAACATGTCTAAATTTTAGCCAATACACGTTACTTCTAAGCTACTTCCAGTACTGTCAGCATGTACTTGATCCAGATGTCCCCACCAGTGTTCTTCAGTCTTTGTTAGTTGATGAGCAAGAAAATGGAGATTTGGATCTCGAGAAGGTGACAAGTTTCTAAATTTAATCATAATGGAATTATGGGTGACTGGGTGTATTAAAGTATAAACCTTCACCAATTTATTACTATTTCTTTTTCAGATTGATCATGATCAGGCTGAGCTGGCACGTGCAAACTTATCTATAATAAGAAAAGAAGCTCAATCGATTTTAGATTTGGTTTGTTTCTCTATTTTTTGTTTGCTTCTTTTTTCTTGTGGATATCTAATTGTCAGGATTTTTGACTAGGTAGCAATATAAAATGCCTCAATTCCTATTCTGGCAACTAAGACATTTCTCGAGAATAGCAACAAATGGTTAATTTTTTAGCAGCAGTTTAGCTAGTCAATTTTTTTTTTCGATTTTGTCTTTCTCTGTGAAATTTCTTTTGTAGCTTCTAAGTTCTTTAGTAATATTGAGTATCGGTTAATTAAATGAAAGAAAAGTTCCTGAAAATTAAAAGATTCTACCAAAAAAGGCAACACGAGAAAGACCAAACTGACCAATCAGGTAAAATATTTGCTATTTTTGCAACAAAATTGGAAGTTGTTATATTGGAGAATTTTGGTAGTTGGTTACTAGAGTCAGGAGTTGGTTTGTAGTATCTTTCTGTTTTATATAAACAGTTCATTATCATCTACTCTACACTATTATTTTTTGAGATATGATTATAGTAATCATGAGGGATGGGACTATGACGTAGAGGCATGCATCATTTATTGTACCTTAACCACTTATCATCTATTATCTTGAAGTTGTTGTGTTTGAAAGTACGATTACTAAATACTAATGTTTGACTTACCTCTTAACCACAACCTTTAGGGATGTTATCAAATATCTCTATACCCTTATAACCTTATTATTATTATTATTATTATTGATGTTATTGTTATTACCATTACCTACTACTACACAACTATTAATTGGCTCCCCGGACATTGAATTTACAAATATGTAGGTCATCAAAGATGCAACTCAAGGAAGTGAATCTGGAAAGATAATGGCACTATTTGTTCTGGATGCATTGATTTGTATTGATCATGAGAAGTTTTTCTTAAGTCAACTTCAAAGTAGAGGCTTTCTTAGGTCTTGTCTCATGAGTATTAGCAATGCTTCATATCAGGTTTGTCATGATTCCTTGAATACAATCTTTACAGTTGTATTCTTGCCCTTTACGTAATATCTATTATAATAAATTTTGTTATCGTTTTCATGTAATAGGATAGCATGCATTCTATAGATCCATTACAGCGGCTGTGTGCTCTTGAGGCACAACTTGCTTTATTATTAAGAATTAGCCACAAGTATGGTAAATCAGGGGCTCAGATTCTTTTCTCCATGGGTGCATTTGAGCATATTTCTTCATGCATGACTCAAAACATGCAAATTAAGGTCGTATTTAATTAATTTTTTGTGATTTCTTTTTTTTATATAAATAAAAACTTAAGTCGAATTTTCTTCACTCAGGGAAACATAAGGCGCTTTGACACTAGTTTTGGGAAAGATTCATTTGCTGATATTCACAGACAAAGAATGGTAGTTTCTCCATCACTTCGGTTGGTGTTCTCTTTGACCTCACTGGTTGAAACGTCTGACTTTTTTGAGGTAAGGTTTGTGATATTCTAGGTATTTTGGTAGAATCAGTATATTTAATACATTTTCGTATATGGCATTAACCTTTTATTTGTTTTTTGTAGGTAAAAAATAAAATTGTTCGTGAAGTTGTTGACTTTGTCAAAGGTCATCAACTACTTTTTGATCAAGTACTTCGCCAAGATGTTGCTGATGCAGATGAAATGGCAATGGAACAGATGAATATTGTTGTTGGAATTCTTAGCAAGGTTTGTAAATTCTCATTTTTTTTTTACTATCATGCTCTCAAAAAGGGTGGTTACTAACTTACTATATAGGTCAAATTAGCAATCCTTGAACAGGCCAAATCAGGCCGGTCAGGTTGACCAAGAACATTTTCTTCTTCATTCTTGTTTGAAGAGTTTTTATTTTTTATAAAGAACTAGTTTGTCAAATATGAATTAAAAGAGTACAAATTTCAATATTGATATAATTTTTGACATTTTTGTTCTGATGTTTCTACCCGTTATTCTCAGTTTATTTTTTGTTTTTTGTATTCACTCTTTAGGCTTGGCCGTATGAGGAAGGATCTGAATACGGTTTTGTTCAAGGACTTTTCGGATTGATGCACACTCTTTTTTCACGTGACCTGACATTTCTTACTTCAGCTCAATCAGTAAGTTGTATTAGCATTTTAGCAGCATTCTATAGCTTATGCTTTATCGATAATGTAATTTTTAATAATTTTTTTTGTACTGACCTAAGGATTTCCAGAAACAGAAGAAGCCAGAATTAAGTGCATTTCGTCTGTGCTTTAGCCTGAGCTCTTATCTCTATTTTCTTGTAAAAAACAAATCATTGAGACTTCAGGTGTGTATGAAACAACTATTTTATGTAAAATCACCTTCCTTGACCATATTTGACCACAGTAGTATGACCAGGTTTCCAACAGTTCTACCGATTATAGTGCTCCAGCTGGACAACAGCAGCCCACATTAAGCTTACTTGGTTTTCTTCTCAACTCGGTGACCACCGCTCTTGAGAATGCTGCTGAGGAAAAATCTATATTGCTTAATAAGGTCGTAGTCTTCTTCATATTTGCTTTATAAATAATAGTCATGTGCCCATGTCAGCATAACTGAGTTTGTTTATTCTATGTTCCAGATTCAAGACATAAACGAACTACCTAGACGAGAGGTAGATGAAATTATTAAAATGTGTGTTCTTGAAGATCAGGCTGCCTCATCAGACAATATTCAAAAAAGGTATTACTAACAAGTAATGTTTAAGTTTTATCATGTTTAATCTGCCCTAAAAAATCCATTTTTAAACGGTATCTGATGATGCATGTAGGAGGTACATAGCAATGGTGGAAATGTGTCGGGTGGCTGGAAACAGGGACCGGCTTATAATTCTGGTTCTTTTGCTTGCAGAGAACTTGCTCAACATTTTTCTCATCCATTTTCAGAACAGGTTTGGTGAAAGAAAATATAAATTGAATGTCTCACTTATCTAGAATTAACTGTATTATGATTGATTATTATTTTATATGTTTTGACTTTGCTTTTTGGCATTATCTGAATCTAGTCAAGCTGGAGAAGACCTAGATTCATTTTGTTCAAAGCTCCTTCCAATTTTAGAAAGACTTGAGTTGCTAAGAGAGGTATGATTTGTTACTTTGGTTAATTTGTTAGAATCTTAATTTATTATTAATAATAATAAATAAATTACATAAAAGGCTTGGTTGCAAGTATACAATTGGTTTCATGTGATGTGCAGGATAAAGTGGGACATAACCTCAAGGTGTTCCAGAGATTAGTGACTTCTCTCAAGGAACTCACAGTTCAAAAGTTAGCAGTATAACGCATTTTGTTAGAGATTCGCTGGTGTGGGTTCAGGTGTCGGGTGCTGGCTTGTATTGTTGAGTTGTAGTATTATGTATGATATGTTCATTCTTTGTACTTTAGTTTAAAATGATGTAAACATGCGACCCCATGACAGTCGAACCAAACTGACTATAAGTTAACCCATGTGCAATCTTTTAAGCCAAATCCTAAAATCAACAAGCAAGAGGGCATTTCATTAGCTGGTAAGTCTGGTATTAAATGGAATTGGAATCTAAATTTTATCCGTCTTATGGAATTTGTTGTGATTAGAATATAATTCAAAACTATGGTTAGAGAATGAATGAAATTGTAAATGAAATGAATCCTTACAATTTCTTACTAGAAAAAATTCAATGGCATTATTTTAAAGGAATTGAATGTCTTACCTCTTCATTAATCACTAGCATCATCACCTCTACTATAATCACCTCTGCAGTGCAATGCTCGTCATTGTAAACATTATAAAGGTTATTGTTCGTTTGTAAAAATAATTTAGAATAGTTCTTGTTTGTTATATGTGGTTTTGTATTAAACTCTCGTATATAAAACTTTGAGAACCACTTGCTATGAATTAGGTTGATATGAACTTTCTTAAGTGGCAATGTTTTAGTAATCAAGGTAAAAACATGTTGAGTGTTTATTTTTCTAATAGATACAACATGATAGATGGATCATGGATGTTTAGTAAAGTATTTTTCTTCGAGTGAATTCTAGTGTTTTTGCGGTTTTGATGTTTTGGTGAACATCACCATTATAATCTAGGTTGTTAAAAGTAATGCAAGTGTACACAAAAATGAGTAATACTTATTACACTCTCTGCTTGCCATGAATGTAATGCGCGTTGTATGCCCTTTGAGAATTATTTATGAACTTGCTATGCATGTTCAATAACAAATGAGTCTTTGTTGACTGTTATGAATGATATACTTAATATCAATGCAAGTTGTATTCAAAGCCTGCAGTGATCTGAAACCAATGGATCTCTATTGCTACTAGTTCGGGGCACTTGTCTTTGACGGTCCAGCCCTTTCCACCATAACGTCATATAACTGTTTCCCGTTCTAAGAACAATTATACAAAAGAATAACAAACCTTAATCAAGCAAATACATGAAAAAAGCAAGAAAAATCTGATATGAACTGAGAACTCACAAAAATCACTGGGAAAAAGTGAACTTGTCCTTCTGGTTTTGTTTGTGATTCTTTGAAGTAAACTAGAATCGGGAAATTCGGCCACCAGAGCTCCCAGTTTATAAATGAAGAGTATCTGTTATAATGTTATTCATATAGGAACTGTTTATATTATAAAATTCAACTTTAAGTATATAAAAATATACCGGAAGAGAAACACTCACTTCCAACGGTTTTTACCACCGACGAACACATTTTCACCAGATTCCTCGAGCTCTTGTCCTACTTTCACCTCCTTTAGTATGTAAACACACATGAGTAAATGGTTAGCATTCATTTTTCTAAAAAGCAAGAATCTCTCACGAAGTTTTGTTAGTAAATATTAACAATATTAAGTAAAGAGGGTTCAGGGCACGAACCAGAGCTTCATCATCGAAGACAAACCTCACTCTAGTTGTCTGTATACAAAATAGATACACGGTTAAGCCTATATGATTACAAAATACACATTTTCCTTATTGGCTATATTGAAATGATTAAAGATGCTATGGAAAAAGAGTAACTTTATACTAAATAAAGATTCAAAAATATTGATCTATGTGTGTAAAAAGTACCTGGAAAAGTAGAAGTAAGCCGAGGAGACCAACAGGAGCAGCTGCTAATAGATTATCTTCATAAGCTAAACCGCCTGCTAAACCTGTTTAAACATTAATTGAAATTAATTTTCATGCAATTATATCAATACAACATAAGTTAAAGACTAAAGGGGCGTTTGGATGTGCGTTTTTAAACTGATTGTTGCTCCTTAAGTTCAGTGTGCTTGTTAAAAGCATAAAAACTGATCTTCTTTCTTTATCATGATATTCTGTCAGATTTAAGTAGGTATGGATTGTTGTAGGAAAAACTTATCATTATAATAAATGTAAAATTATCATATTAACCTTAAATATAAGCACCACATTATCTTCTTCAAGTGCAATAATCACTTTGACAACAACTAAAAACTCACAATATGAAGAGATTATGAAATCAGTACAAACCAAGAAGAACAATAGGTATTCTGTAATCTGGATCTGGGACAACAGTCTCCCTCTTGACTTCCTTCACCTTCTTCTTGCCAAATGAAAACTTAAAAACACAAAAAAACAGTAAAAAAAAAAAAACGTTGAAAGAAACTTAAGCTCTTCAAGAAAACAACCAAAATATCTACAATTTCCATGTTTGCATACATGTGATGAACAAAATGTGAAGTAATCTTACCAAAGAAGTGATCTTAAAGCTACTTCTGTGGTTTGTATATGCATCATTTCTTCTTGTCAACTGAGTGTTACTGTTAGCAATCAATTTGCCACAAAATGGGGTCTGAAATTGCCTCACATTGCCACTAAATTCTCTGCCTAATTGAAAGACAACTCAAACAGTTAAACCAACATTTTGTCCATATTTGTATGAATGAGTGAAGAATTTTGTATAATTTACACACACATACACAGTTGCAAGATTAGGGTTCATCTAACATACTATCTTTCAAGCTCAAAATCTAATTTTTGAACCTATGGAGCAAAATTTATGAGAACCCAGATTGAATTGAAGATTAAAAAGACTTACTTTGAATGGAAAGACATCTGGGTGTCAATAAGAGGGTGCTCTCCATATTTTCTTGAAATTGTGAGTAATTTTTCTTGAAAATCAGAGAAAGAAACACAAGATTGTGTAACGAGGAGATGGGTGGATGATGGGTTGAGCTTTACTGGGATTGTTTTCAGTGTTAAATGACAGCAATAGTCATGGAACTTTTGCCTCCACAAGTCCACAATGATGATTCATTATCACATTCCAAGGGTATTATTGGCAATAAATTAATATGCCTTTATTTCTAGCGACAAAAAGTTTTTTTTTGCCCTATTACTTGGAGTCGATTGAAAATAAAAATTATATATTTTTGTTATAAAATTTGAGAGTTTAATCATAAGTTTCTTAAATAAATACAAAGGATTTTATCTTCATGTATTAAAATCTAAGGTTAATCATGAAAAATTATATTTTAAGAAGTAGGGCTTACAATTCCAAACAAACTTATGATGCAAATCCTATTTTGATTTGATTAATGTAATAAATTTATCAAATGAGTCAACCCGAACACGAATTGTTGGTTAACCTGACATGACTAGCTAGATAAACAAATTGAACCTATTAACCGTTTATGTTTAAGGGTTTTAAAAATATCTATTTAGATTTTTGAGGTGGTTATTTAAAAAAAACATGTTAATACTTAAAGTTATTAATTTTCCCTGATATGTGAAATTTATCTTCTCTTATAAATTTGTCCCTCTTGAACTCCTCAGTTTCATTTCTTTATTCTCTGATTTTCATATGATTTTCATGTAAACCTAAGTTTGTTAATTCTTGATGAAAGATAAATTACAAAACAATTAAAAAAACACATATAACAAAAAGTTCTCGTTTAACCCAAAGTCATTGGTTTCTAAATTGTTACCGGGAGCTACTCATATCCGCAATGAACTTCAAACAGGTCAACGTAAAACACGACATGTATATCCAGGTTAAGGTTGATGTCTTTGACATGAATAAATATACGAGTCATGTTTAGTTTCACCTATTTAACATGATTGTCAAATTAAAATACTTCAACATGTTATATCTTCAACACGTACACAATTGATTGCCCCTACTAGGAAGTACAAATTTCAATATAAAGAGACAAAATTTTGACCATACATAAGATACACTTTCCAAACTAATAAAAATTGCAGTACAATACACAAGATACAAGAATCAAATTGATAAGTTTATGATACAATACCGTTAAAACAGTTAACCACAAACACTTTAGCCTTTAAGATTCACAATCACAACACAAAATGACTATATTGCCCCTGTTTAGTTGAACTTGGAACATATCTTTCTAATTTCTCCTTGTGTACCAGTTTTCACTTCAATGCTACTCATCTTGATCATAGATTTCTTGAACTCATAATCAAATCTAAGTCCCAACAACCCTCTAAATGTTCCTGCATAGTTTTTCACTATATCACGAGTCGCTGGGTCGCCCCATAATCTCTGATCCGACTCCAAAACACCATATCCATCGCGCACATTCTTGAAATAGTTCACATCAAACTTCAACTGGCTGCCTTTATCCAACGCCACTCGTTCTGTGCCATCGCTGTTCTTTGGACACATGGTCTGGAACTGGGTTAGAGCCGATGGACTCAAGCTCGGGTCTGCATTACCTGTTGCTGTGAAGTTGTATAGACGGTATCTAAAGAATCTGCAGTCTGTTTGGCCTATTGTATGTGCACCTATATCACAAATATGATCCTCAGTACATTCATAGTAATAAAGTGATTATATGATATTAAATAACAATGATCAAATAATCAACTAGCAGTTTAAAGTTGTTAATAATCAAAAGTGAGATTATATATGGTAGTTTTGAGGGGATGGATAACATATTAACATACCAGCTAGTGTCACTAAATCTTCATCATCAAGACCTTTAGCAGCAAACTTTTTTCTTTGGATATCAACTGAATCTAAAGGTGATGGTAAATTTGATGCTTTAGAGGCCAATGAGACTCTGCCATCTCGTCTCCCCGTTGGCACTGCCCAACTTGGACCGTCACTCTAAAACAAGACATAAAGCGCGCCGGATAATATATTAGTTAGGATTTACTGTAAGTATCTTTGTCATAATCAAAAGATATGATTTGATTACATTTCTCTATAATTATCATCATTGTATTCTTTATCTATATAGTTGATTAATAATACATAATATGTTACTTTTATTCTGATTACTACTCCAGAACCAAATAGCCCGTATTTGTTAGCATATAATATGTTTAGCAAATAGTGTAAATAATTACCAAATCAACCGAATCGCGTGCAGCCAATGCAAGAATATCAGCACAAGAAACAACACCAGGGCACAAAGCTTCCACTTGTGTCTTAGCATCATCAATGACTTCAAATCCTCTTAATCCAAGATTTTGCAATGCAGTAACCTCAGAAGACCTACCCTTTATCAAGATTGACCCATCACAACCCTAAAAATGCAAACCCATTAATAAAGTTCAAAACTTTTTTAATTCCAAAAACACCCTTTTAACTAAAATTGTACCTCAACAAAGCAATCATGAAAATGAAGCCTGAGAAGTGCAGCAGCAACCGTAGGATCATCCTTGAAGTGTTTTTCGACCGTTGATCTCACTGTTGCTTCAGCTTTAGGACATGTAGAAGAGTAAAACCCTGTCTTTAAACCTCCTTGAGGTTTAACAACTGGGATTAAGATTAAACTCAAACTAATGACAATTAAGACATTAATCTCCATCTTTGTGTATAAGATGGTTCTGTCTAACATGCTCTATATATAATGGCAGTTGCTGACTAATTTGAGCTCATTTTTATGGTGCTAAAGCATAGATTTTCTTAAATAATACTAGTGGATCGCGACTCATCGAATCAAAAGGAAAAGACAATGAAATTGCTATTCAAAATGGTGTCTTTTCTGATCCTGTAATGGAAGCTTTAACTACAATTTTACGCGGTTTTAGCTTCTTTTAGTGATTGTTGTATTTTATGCATTTGTCAATGAGTTCACATTAGCTTTTTGATATGTTAGTGAATTCATGGATCAGCATGCATGATGAGTTCAGTTCTTGATTAATATAAGGCATACTGATTTAGTGGTTTGCATGCATTATGTTTAGATCAAGAATGACAGTTTTGTAACTAACATTTGTTTGTTTTATCTATTTTAGCATGGTGTTATGACCATAAATGTAGTTTATATTATCAAAAAAGAGAAGTGTTAGTGGTGGGGTTGGGGTCTCAAACCTTCTTTAAAGCATGATTTCTGAATTATTATCATCTTTAAAAAGATGTATGTTAGAGATGATTATACATAAAAATATAGACACCAATAATCTTTTAGATATTACGGGTGTTTTGAGTAAGTAATACGTTAAAACCTAAATGTTCACAGGAACAAGACAACACAAAAGAAAGTGCCATAAAGATCATAAATTGTTGTGTGGTTTACCCGATTGATGTGATCAAGCTACGTTGACAGCTGAATTACAAGAATATATTATTATTTCAATTTTGGTGATATAGACATACAACTATACAGAATTGTACGTATGGGCAAAGCTCATAAATCTCTAATTTTTATCAGTGGTGTCTAGGGATGGTAAAATTTACAAACTCGAGCTGATGGGAATACCTGAGGCCTGAAACTAGAGGTGACAAAAGAAGTCCAAGTATGTGATTTTGGGTCATAATAGGTGCTATAAAAATAGAGATGGGTTAGGATGGATTGAATAAAAAACACAAGGGGGTCAAGATGCGTTAATTTTTTTTAAAAAAAAAATTAAACATAGGTTAAGATAGGTTTTCAACATTAGAGTTTCAAGTCACAATAAGTCAAGGTTTTTTTCACTCAAATTAATCACCTTTGTCGAGTTTCATCGCGCACCCCCACCGCACCACCACCGAACCACCACCATACCACCACCTAACCACCACTGGTCCACCGCACCACCACCGCTCCACCGCACCACCACCGGTCCACCGCATCTACAACCTCCCAGCTCCGTCAAGTTTCATCGTGCACCACCACCGCACCATCACCGCACCTACAGTCGGGCGCCGCATCAGTCCACCTCCGTTGAGTTCATCGCTCACCACCACCAAACCTACAGTCGGGCCTCCACTTCACCATCGCACCATCATCATCGCGTTATTGAAGGTACCACCCTTTATAGATGAAATCGTATATGTATCTTTTTGAGCTCGTATTAGCATATGTCTATATGTGTTGTTGGATTGTAGAAAACTAGTAAAATAGTATTGGCTTTTTAAAAAAAAAGATTCATCTTGACCCGAACTCATCCTTACCCGAACCCATCCTGACCCGAACCCATTCTAACCCAAACCCATCCTGACCTTTTTTTCTAAATAACTTATCCTAACCCAAACCCATCCAGACCCAAATCCATTCTAACCTAACAACCAACCCAATCCAACCCACCCATTTTGCCACCTCTACCTGAAACATTCGGGATGGGTTATGGGACAAGTATTCAGCTATAGGAATACTTTTAAAAACTTTTACGAGTATGGATGGTTATATATAAGATGATATCGAGTCTAATTACCCAAAAAAATATACCGGTGTATTTAACCATATACCCAAATAATTTACTTTCAATATAACCTACACATGACTTACACGTGTAAGTTATATATAGGTGATGTAAACTACACATGGCTTACACATATGTTGGTAAATTTATTATCTGAGTTTTAGGTGAGATCGAATATACATTACTCCTTTATTAGTATCATTTTTTATTTTTAAAAATTTAAAAAATGAATATATAGCTAAACCCAAGATAGTATTTGATATGCATGAGTATAAGATGTTATGGAATCCGTTATTCCCTTGGAATGGAAAAAGAACACATTTATTAATCATATAGGAATAATGGAATGGACCATAATGTGATTTTCTTCTTCTAATGATTTTCGATTCTTGAGAAATTATTTTATTTTAATCAATAGCCTAAAGCATTCCTTACATGGAGGTGGTGGTTTAGTTACAGGGAAGTGGCGGTCTAGCATCGCCTCACGCTCCTTCACTTAGCTTGTAAAGCGAGTCGGTGGTGAAAAATGGTTGTCGTATGAGTCTTTGAATGAATGGTAAACGAAGGAGAGCTCCTGTTCTTTTGTCATATTTCTTTAGTATTTTTACTAAAGCCTATTTCAAGTAAAAGAGATTACATGTCAATAACAAGAATTTAAATTCAATAATGACTTCAAATGTTTCAAATCTAGAAATTAGCGACCAGTGTAGTTAAGCGCGCTATAATTCTCTAATAAAACCTTCTCTCCATGAAAATCGACGATTTCTTTTCTTATCTTCATATTTCCTCATTTGAATCTGAACACTAACCTGAAATTCCTGTTACAATACAATCTTGACTAAGCATAACATGCCAAATATTGGCTTCAAAGTGATGTTTTGACTTTTAGCATTAACTAAAGTATTATATTCATAATTTCAAATCCAACACTTGAAACTACTGAAGGGCTGTTTTACGTTGTTGGTTTAAAACATAAAGAATCTTTACAAGACAAAAATCACTAAAGTCAAAACTCGAATGGGAAGTCCACTTTTCAAACTCTTGTATGGAAGACAAAACATATTAAAATCACTATTCGTGTTAACCTGATAAACATGAACATTTAAGTATATGTGTTGTTATTCATATATGTGTTGATTTTAAAATTGATCGAAAAGCAACTACAAATAGTCTATATACGACCCTAATAGATCACATTGAACACAATAACACATATAAATAGATCTATGAATAACAAGACTGAAATCCAGATCAAATACCTTCAAAATTTATCGAAAAGCAAGACATCGTTATATTATCATATTTTAAGTATCTCATTTTAACCACTTGAGCTAAGATCAAAATGGATCGGTGAATCCCTTGAACCCACCTGTGAAAATCGGCTCCGACTCGTCTATGGGTCGGTGTCATGATTCTAGTTTCTAGTAAAAAGTATGAAAGTTTAAAGGGTTGTTTGATAGTATTTATATTATACTAATTTTCAACTTATTTATGCATAATTGTATGTACCTTATGCTTTGGGTGTTTATAAAAAAAATTATTTTCACTTCTAACCCAAAGCTTCTAATCTTTTTCAATGTAAGCTTACAAATTTTATTTTTATACTTCTAACCCAACACTTTTCATCTTTGGCAATTAAACACTACATTTTTTTACTTTAAATATTCATTTCATGGTTCGTTCCAAGTTCTGCAAGTTAACATGACGCAACATGCATGTGTGGTTCAACATTTTTACATTATGCTTTACGTTTCGTCTAAATCTTGTGAGTTAACACGGCGTTTTTTACATTTATTGTTCCCGTTTGACAGGTAAGTCGCAACGCGCGGGTCCTAGATCGACTTAGTTATACTTTTATATGTTGTACGTTTCATTTTAATTTCTTTGCATTAACACACCGCAACTTCAATTAATGGTTGCTGGCAGCGGTGTGACATTGATGATGCGTAGCATGGTTTTACGCCCGCGTCGCAACGCGAGGGGGCTTAATTCTAGTTTTAACAAATTATCAAAATAATAAAGTTACCTCTGAGTTAATTGAAAACAAAGTTTAGTTGCTCCACTTAAAAATCATTTCTTAATAATTCATACAAATCTGTTAAATTTCAGAAACATACAAATAATTCAAATATTACTTGTTATTCAATCAAAACCAATAAACCATTAATGGTTCAGTAAGGTTTAAAATTTAAATAGCCTCCTAGTATTGGTTTGGTAGAGAATGGACTGCGGCCCATTTAAAAGAGATAATGGATCATGGATCTAATTTGGGCCTCACTCTTTAAGCCCATTCTACTCCTTTTGTGATTTTTATACGGTTCATTAATCATTATATACCTTGTTTCTAAAAAATCACTAAAAACTTATGTCGAGAGTGATAAAACAAACGGTATGGTTAGTTAGGTAGCGGTTTAAATTTGAAAAAGGAAGATGTTGTTATACAACAAAATTAAAATTTACATCATAAATATACTTATAAAGTTCATTTGATATACATTTTGAGGAACTCAAACCTACACCAATTAAATATGAATACATACCAGGTGCCACCAGGCAAAAAGACAATCAACTAGTAAACAACACATAATACAAGTTTACCAATGCGAGTTTATTTTGTACTACTTATAGGATGTGAGATAAGGACGATTAGAAATCTAACATGTTAGACGATATGTGAAATCATTATGTAACATTATGTAATATAGTCTCATAATGACCACAATTTAAATCTTAAATTTAGGGATGAATTATATATCCGAATTTATAATACAAATTATAATTTATTAGCGGATACTAACTTTTCTTGTCAATTTGGCACCCTTAACTTTATAATTGTAAATTTTCATTTGATTTCATCCACAAAGATGATCATAAATAAAGATAGGAAAAAAACATATCTTATAAATTAAAAGTAACGAAATGAAATGGAAATTTCTAGGCATGTGAAGAGATGGAAAGAAGCCAAAAAATGACACCAAACGAAAACTTATTTTATGTTGGCAAACGATGCACGACCAAATTTGTAAAACTTTCTCGTCCATCCATTTTTTTATTTTACTTTTTTTCTCCACTAAATACCTACATTTCTTACCTACTTCCATAAATACACCCTCTAAGTTATATGATTAGATCCTAATTTTGCTTAATTTACGTCAGTGTTTAATTGTCTTGTATTAAATTTGTATTCATGTATTAATACAAACGCTTTAAAAAGTATATACATATCCACTTAGATGCGTGCAAAAAAGTGGATACTAAAAAAAATTCATGTTTAAATGTAAAAGTACTAAAAAGTAGGTTATTGAATTATGATAACACATGAATATAAAGTAAATAAGTAAAAAAATTTAAGCTATTTTAAGTTATAAAAATAAAATTGTGTTCATATATACACTAGCGTATATAAATATATTTAAAAATACTTATTTAAATGGTTTTCTGAATACTAAACTATACTTTGTCTGTTGTTTAACGTATAGTTGTGCAATTCTATATGATATCTACTCGTGTCATCTTTAGCTTTTGATGTCATCGTCTTATTAGTATACAAGTCTTAGACGATAATAATTAATGAGACCGTCCATGTTGACTTAAAATCTATGGAGAAATGTGAAGACTAGTTTGTTTAGATTTGTAACCGGATCTTCCCATATCGTGATTGTAATCTTTTGACGTGTAATCTTTTGCCTTTTGGTTTTTATATACAAGATAAGGGTTTATATTGTGATATATGTTATTAACACAACTAATATATCTAAATAATCCTATAAATCATAGTAATAGGACTATAGGAGTAACAAATATGTTTAAGAATATTTATCAAATTTTCTAATTAATTGGGTAAATCAAAATATTGTGAATATATATGTATACACTTAGAAACTCAGTTGAATAATAACTTAATTGTTTCATTTTATTCTTTTTCTTTCTTAAATAAATTAACAAACTAAACATTAAATGAAAAGGTCATAGCCTAATGATCTCCCACTCTAGAACAAGAACAGTCGCACATGCTCAACGTACCCAAGTTCGATTCCCCTCATGGCGTTATTTGGCAAGATTTTTAGGTTAGATTTTTTTTATATTTGTAAATATTTTTTTATGCTTCCACTATTTTATTATTATTAAAATTATTTTTTCTGTTATTATTCTTATTGTTCATAGTCTTTATAATCACCCTCATTATTATTTTGTTTATTATAATTTTATTATTAACTGAGCAAATATAAATTTTATTTTAAGTCGAGCCAGATTAAATATAATATATATCTTTTTATTTTTTATATATTTATATTTAATTTCATGTCTCTTAACTTTTTTCTACAACATCATTTTTTTATCTTAATATTTAAATATACCGTTGCCACGTGTTTATCTACGTTTCTTATTCGAAATCGAGTCGACATAATTTCATACACTTCTTTTAACATACTTAAGCACAACAATCTCACTACCGTATCACACAACTCTTATGGTTTAGGGGCTGTTTGGCAGTCTCTTAATCAGCCTCTTAATGATTCAGAGGTCTAAATGGTTCAGCACTTAATGGTTAAGACTGTTTGTTTTGCCAGCACATGTCTGAATGGTTAAGACATTTACCTCTGAATGGTTAAGCATTATACTGATGCTGAATGGTTAAGAGGTCTAATGCTGAATGGTTAAGACATATTATCTGAATTGGTCAGACATTTGTCTTTGAATAATTAAACGATACAGTATCTCTTAATAGTTCAGACCTCTTAATGGTTCAGCATTTAATGGTTCAGACCTTAATGGTTCAGACCTCTTAATGATTCATCATTAATCATTCAAAAGTTTTCAAACAACCACTTAATCCAATTAGCAAAATGTAAATCTTACTCTATTATAAGGCTTCCTATTTAAACCAATCACTCCATACTTTTTCTTCACTTGTTCAAAGAAAAGCTCACACCCCATTTTCAAGTACCAACCAACCCAACAATATAAAACTTCCCCTTTTGTTCAAACTTCAAACTATCCACCCCACACATCTATAATCACCCACCCACACAAACACACACACACACACACTCAAATTACAACTTTCTTGATCACATCTTCATCAATTCTTGATTTTTACTCATACCCATTTCTCCAATCATCCAAATTCACAAGAATCAACCAAAAAGAAAGTGAAAAAGGATCATCATCATCATCATCATCATCATCATCTTCATCATGTCATCAATCTTGGCTTCAAATGGGATGGTGTTAGCCACCGCCATGGCCGCCGTCTCCGGCACCGTCCTCCTCCTCGCCTTCCGCCTCCAGAAACACTCCGGCCACCCTGAATTCTCCATCATCCACCACCCAAGACCCTGCATCTCTTCAGGTATCACTTTCTTCATCAAGATTTTCTTGACTTTTGGCTTGGTCAAAGAGTCAAAGTCAAACTTACTCTCTCTCTACTATCTCTATATCTACTATCTCTCTGTTTTTAACGACGTTTGAAACTACCTCAATCCCTGAGCGAGCATAAATGACATCAACCGTTAATATTGATTTTGACGTTTCGGGTCTGAATTTGATTTTTTTTATGTTTGCAGATGGAAAAAAGAGAGAGAAGAAGAACAAGAAAGTACACTTTGCAGAGGATGTGATGGAACCAAGTGGAAATGGAGAAGAGTTCAGAAGGAGGTTTCAAAGCAAAAATCTTGGTCAAAATCGGGCTTTTTTGAAAGAACAAGGGGGTGAAAAGAAAATAGTTAGAAACTACGAGGGTCTTCCTGCAAATAGATTGGCTCTTTACTCTGGAATTCTCAGAGATCGTGGTGTTCATCGGGTCTCCTACTGTTGACTCACTTTTGACTTGAACATTTAGTCCATCTTTTTGTGAATTCTGTAGTTTTAGCCCCTAATCTTTCTAAAAGTACGAATTGGTCCTTCTATGTTGGTTACAAGTTAGAAGTTGCAAACACTCGTTTGTATTTAGTGCTATTGATGTTGTAGTGTGGTACCACTTTGTAGAAATTGAAAATAGTTTTCTATAAACCAACAAATATTTGATGCTAAACAAATTCAAAATGAAATTGAAAACTGTTGTTTTTAACTTTGTATTCTACTATACAGTTGGCTAAATTAATGATAAAAAAATAATGTAGATAACCTTTTATGGACACAATACTTGTCATAAAAAGAAATAGGTATTATTTTCAATAGTGTAGTTAGTTACTAACAAAGGATATGACACAAATATAACGCATGAAAATGTTATAGCTGTATAAAAATTGTGAGAAAGAATTGACATGTGTGTAAAAGATTATTACTAAGTTAGTCAATATTATAAAATACAATTTTATATTCTATTTAAATGTTTTATATATAGTATAGATTTAGAGTCTAGTATTTTTATTATTATTTATATATTCTACCTTTGAATGACGCCGATTTATGTAACGCATCACAAGAATTTAGATTTTGTCGGGCTATTGACGATAGATATGCGAGAAAATGATTGCATTTCATATACACACATCATCTTGGAGTGTTAGGATCAAAATTTTAGGAATAGCAAACAAGTAGGGTTAGAGATGAGTATTTGTGGGTGATGTTACCAATTATATGTTGATCTTCTTTGGAAAATGCCAATGATTGTGACCATTATGTGTTGTCAGTAGCTTGTTGGCCAATTGGTATATACAATCACTGTCATTGTATCTCATGGTCCTCAATTAACGAGTGGTGGGTGATTGAGATTGGGGACAAAATAATAATGAAAATAGATAAATATCAACCAACTTTTGTTTAGAATATGTCATGGTTACCGACTTCAATTTTCAATAGTGGTAACTGTTTATGTCTTGAAGTTATGAACTAATTGAGTTTATGTAAACTTCTGTTACAAAAGTATAATAGTTGTTAAAAAAAATAATTATAACAATAGTAAAAGAGGCATCTTGTACTTAACTTCCGTTTTACACAGAATCAGATTGGTTTCGTGATACAGTCTTGCACTACTTTTTGTGTGTGTATCACTATACATGAGGACAATATTTGTGGCAACATAGTATGTAACGAGCTATCAACACAGGATGGAACGAAGTCATTGCTTGTTGGTACAATGACTCTATGAGAGATAGGCGCTCTTATGCTTGCTCGATAAATAGATTTTGTTATGAGCCACTATTGACTTCAACATCATCATATTGTGCCCTCCGTCATGGATATGACCGATTAATATGGCACTTGTACATATTACTTTAATTTTTAGTTAAATATAATTATTGTATCTTCAGCAAACTATATATTAATCATTTGTTTAATGTTTGTAAATTGTCGTCCTAACAAATAAATTGAAAGAGGTGAAAGCACAAAATGCATCACTGATATCACTAAACACGAAGGTGATGACGCAAAACAAAGATGATGAAACTACTCAAACATATAATGGAAGATATTCATAACAACACTTTAGATCGATACCATACTCTCCTCTTGGATCCCTTTGTATGCAAGTATAAAAATTAGGTAAGTTGTACCTCTCTTTATACTTTGATAAAAAAAAAATTAATAAAAAAGGAGTTAATATGATGCATTTCTAGATCCGTTACATAATGGACATGACACCCGAATGACATTATTGTAGTATAAAAACAATGTTGTATAGTGTATACTGATTTTCATGTTATGAAATTATAATATTAAAATGGTCATGTGATTTAAAGAAATGAAAGTGGAAAATGATATGCAAATCTGTTGTTAAAAGTGCTTTTAATTTCCACATGACGTATAAGCATTTCCTTTATCCAGTAACTTCGAAACTTTATAAATACACTCTTACATCAATATTTATATACTCAGCTTTTAGCAACAAACATATATATAATTACTTTGTCACGCAAAACCTTATTTTTAAATATTAAAAGAATTATGATATACAAAATCTACTAAAAATCAAATTATGATATTATTATGTATGAATAAAGGTAAGCAGTTATACATTTATTTGAGTGTTGTGATACAAAACTATATATAGCAATTTTTGGAGGCGAACTGATGAAATTAAATAAAATAAATGTTTCAATTAAAATATTTAAAGTTTTTTTTTTCCTTTTAAGTCACTTAACTTTCATTAGTTATCAAATTTTATATAATCTTTTTATAAATGTTAAAAGTTTTCAAAACCAACTAACTTAAATGAAACATACATAAATCTTAATTACTATCAATAGCTTCTTTTATTAACTTGAAGTAATAAGTAAGAGTGAAAAAGAAAATTTTTAAAATTACAATCAAAATATTATTTCCCATTTAAGTCAAATTTATAAAAATAAATAATCACCAAATAGAGGAGAGTTCCTAAGAAAACCAATATTTATGTGAAAACCAATGAAACAATAACATAATTCATATATTTTTTATTATTTTAATTGTTAAGAGGTTATTTAAGTTTTTATTACATATATGTTGAACATAAATACGAGAATAAAGAGACTACGTATACGTAACACTATATCAAATGAAAAATGGTTACGTATACGTAACCTATATGTGACGTATATGTAAAAGCGTGCTACGGTTTTTCATTTGATCCATACCCTTATTTTTATATACACACACATAAATATAAAGGACAGTAATAAAAATTTTCTAAATTATATGATCGATTTTATTGGTTTTCTCTAATTTTCACATAACATTGTGGTTTTTTTAGAATCCATCCTCTCACCAAATATTATATTTAGCATCATATACGGTCTATTTAGTGTTTTTTTTCAACCGAGCTAACCATTTTAATCTTTCTAGAAAGAACCAGTTTTGACTCGAACATCTTTCAACCTATTACCCAACTCAACCCACCCGTTTTGTCATACTTAATACTAAATTACAAAGAATACTTAAAACTAAATTGTATGATTGAGATGATCGGTTTAGGTCTTAAATAAAAAGGGTAGTCAACATAAAGCCCTAATTTTTAATTACAAAGAAATATTGCTTTAGTGACGATACAAGAAAAATGGTCGCAATTTACAGCGCAAAAGCCACCAATGATGTTTGCTATCGTCACAAATGGCGTTGTTTCCAAGTTCGGCAATTTGGACAAGAAAAGCAAGTGGGTATTTCTTTAAAAAGAAATAACAAAAGATTACTCTAAAGTCATTTTCATTTTATTTATTTTTATTATATTATATTCTCTTACGTATCGTTATGACAACAATGAAAGCTGGGTAGATCTTAAATACACGATGAACCATGCTTGTATCTTTAATTTAAATCGGTCAAGAAAAAATTATATTAATTTTGACAATTATTAGAATGATTTTATAAGTACTAATTGTGTTTACCTACCATTGCTTTGAGTTTAGAAGTCACATAGGTAAGTGTTGGAGTTGTACTTATGTCCGGATAGCGATGAGTTTATTATAGAATTCAAGCTAAGTGCAAAACTGTAAGAACCAAATAATCATATTTATGTGATATGTGGTTTAAATGGGAGTAAAATAAAGCAATGGTACACGTCAATACAAGCTAAGGTTAATATTAATGGAATTTGAAAGATAGAACTTTAACTTTAAAGTTCTCATATTGCCCCTCGAAAGCATTAAACCAGTTATTTCATGTATTATAGATAAGCCGGATACAAAAGGTAGCAGTTTTTTCATCTTATGTATCTAAACAATATCTATTGTATGTCTGATTCTTGTAGTTCTTTTTATAAAAAGTCGGTTTGTATTGATCACAAGATAATGTTATTAAATGCATAAATTAGGTGGATTTTGAATTATACACAGACTTGAATTTTGTCATTTTCATGTTGGTAGATAGTAATTTGGCTAAAGACCAAAAGCTAACACATAAACTATTACTTGATGTTATCCGTAATCAATTCCTACACCAATCTTATGACACATATCGATGATGTGTTTGAGGAAGTTTGAAGGGAAAAACAAAGTGCAAAATTGTAGTTTTAGTTGTGCCAAGTGTCGATTTAAAAGGTCCCAAACTCACATTAATCATGGACGTTTCCTTATTCCTTTTATTTCCGCAACCATGATATCCACTACTTTACCTACTAAATCCACAAAATTAGTACACCAAAACACTAAATATAGTATGACTTTTTACATGTTAAATCCTCTTCGTTCATATATAGACACGATAAGTCCCTATTTTAGGGTGTTTGTTTAATGGATTAGAACTGTGTAAGTCTCGAAATTTGTTCAAGAAAACCAAATCGAAAAGTCATGAATGTCCCTTCAAAGCAATCATTTGCTAATGTAGCTTTTTTAAGCATAGTTGTCAAAGGCATCCTAGGCTCTTAGGCAAGGGGATGCGTGAAAAAACGCCTCGTGGCAATCTAGGTGCTACTTGCGAGCTTTCAATGAGATTCTGAGCAGATCCTATAAATTCTGAAAAATTATACAAATTTAAGTTAAATTCTATAATTTCAGGCTAAATTTCATATATGAAAGAAAGACATCATAGGCCGAGTGCAAAAAGTTAAAAGAGAGAAAGATGAGAAAAGAAAGAATATGGTGTATGTTTAATAATCATGTTAGGGTCAAAGATCAATAGTCTTCTAAGAACAATTTTTGATATTGGTCAGATGATTCAATTGTTGATGATACTAGTTTTATAAATAAATTTGAGTAATACAAATTTCATATGCCTACTGTACATCTTAAGTTATGCCTTTAACAACTATGTTCAAAAGAACTGGCGCCTCCTAAATCCCATCTGAAAACATGTAATCTCTCACTCGTCTATCGGTTAACGTAACCTGTTTACCCTAACATGTTTCCCTATCAGTCGTTAAAAGCGTCGCTTGTTTGAAACTCTATTGATTCCTTCCTTGCCTCCTGATAGATCAATATCCACAGCTCCTTCCAGATACCATTTGCCCTAATAGCCACTGTGCACGACATTTCTTATTCCAAACGTCAACTTTTTAAACAAGTGGTCTCGACAAGCCACAAGTTGTCTCAAATTGCATCTGAGTTGTGTCGGTTTTAGCTCGGTAAAGGATTTCACAAATAGAAAGATCATGATAAGAATTATAATTGACACCATCCACGAATAATAAATAATACAAGACATGTCATGTCATTAAAGGAACAAAATAAGATCCACAAAAAGGTAAATTGTGTGTAATTAACTGCCAAGAAATAGAACGAGTTAAAAAACACACCATGAATCCATTGTACAGATTTCACATGAACGTTTGTATGTATTATTACACGCGCAAAACTTTTCAGTACGCGGAAAACTTCTGAAAAATGAAGCAAAAATAGGCCAAGCCGAAACTCAGACAAAGATACATACCCTGCAAATAAGTGGAATTAAGTTATCTCAAATAGTATCTGCCTAAATGATTAAAAGATAAAACTTTACTGGTTGCGTAATAGATTTGGGTCAATTGGGTCAACTGTTGGCACATTTTGATTGAGTTGTCTCAAAAGTCAAAACACCTTTATTCAAATTTTTTTCTTGACTTGTTAATGCAAAATTTATTGCAAATACAATGTATGTTTACCTATATTGGAACAAATAGGTAGGTATGAATGACATTAACTCTTTTATAATAATACAATTTAGAAGGTTTCATAAGGCTTTCAACAGTTTTGACCACTTCAAGACCATCTGACCCATATTTATTCTAGCTAATTTTTTTCACTGAGTTTGGAATAAAAATAACCAAATCCACCCATTCATAAGTAAACGGATTGAAATTAACACTTTCACTTATAACTAAGGTTTTGAACCGTACCGGGCTGCAGGCTTTAACTAAGTGCGGGACTGGTGACGGGTTCAGGCTGCAAAGCCTTCTGCACTAGTTCAGACTGTTCTCTGCCATGGACGGTGTAGAAACCAGTTGCAGTTGCAGCAGATGGAGCCCGGCCCACATATTTGATATCATCAATAGTACCTCTATTGAGGACCTTCATGGCCGTTGCAAGGCGTGGGGCAATGTAACTATAGGCCCCCATATTCATGGGCTCCTCTTGACACCAAACTATCTCTGCGTCTGAAATATCACACAAAATTACTTATTTATCTCTTACTTTATCTATTAATTTTTTAAATAATGTCAAATGCTTGAACTTTTGATTATCAAAAGCACACCCTACACTCTTTTCCTACGGCTCACTTTATTACAATTGATTATCTAATTCTGATTAATTAATATCATATTACATAGTAAAAAACTGTGTATACAAACACCCCTAAGGTTTAAACTTACTTGGATAACGCTTTAGTTCACGCTGGATGAGATCATATGGGAATGGGCACAGTTGTTCAACACGACAAATCGCAACATCTTTACCATCAACCGACTTCCTTTGTTCATCAAGTTCATAATAAACCTGCAAAAATGCCATCTTGTTAGCGTAACATGAATGACAAACATGCAGCTATGCAGAATGTATAGTCTAAAGGGCAAACTGAACGAAATTAAAAAAAAATGTTACACATTTTAACTGATTCTAGCATCACACCACATATCCAATTTTGCTGACTTCCAGATATTGCTAACAGAGCATCCTATTTTCATTTTAGAGCATGTCATGTGGAGCGTCTAATGTGACATTTAATAACTGTTCGTAAATATATTTTTTTCAAATAATCATTTTCTAAACTTGTAAATAAATTATATTTTAATTTCTTGATAAGTAAGCACTTTTGCATGTGTGCCATCTGCTATAGCAGCAAGCACTGCATCAACCAGGGCCACCTCAACATAAGAATCTATTAAATTATTATTGATGTTGAAATCATTAACAACTTGTAACGTTGATTTCTATTTTGCTTCAAACTGGCTGCTAAAATCAGAAACAGACATAAAGTATGTTTCTATTCCGTGCAGATTTCGCTAATTTAAATTAGTAAGATTGTAAATTCACTTTTGAGTGACCTTCTACCCATTCAACCTGTTTCCATTTTAGCCACAGAATTTTTGATTGACCTGTTTGAGATAAAATGTAACCCAAACCAACCCATATAACAAAGAAACATGTTGTAATTGCCACATTAGTGCTTATATAACTACAAACCTTTCCAGAGCAAAGAACTAAACGCCTAATCCCTTCTTCAAGATCTGAGTGGTCATTTTGGTCCTTAATGAGTCGTTTAAATCTGGTTCCTTGTTTGTCAAAACCAGGGTGACCTTGAACGTCATCAAACTCAGATAAATTCGACTTGCAGTCTTTGTGACGAAGCAGATTTTTTGGAGACATAACAATAAGTGGCTTACGGAACTCCCTATGCAGCTGAAATACAACAATAAAATGTAAGTTGTGAAGTTGACATTGTTTTCTACTTTTCTTAAGGTTTATAAAGTCACCTGTCGACGTAACACATGGAAATAGTTTGCTGGTGTCGTAACATTAACAATCTGCATATTGCATGTTTGAATTTGATTGCGTAGTGTTGGTTCCATCTCAGGTATGACAAACGGATTATCATCACTCATCTGTAATCACAATTTACAATAGAGACCATGTCAACAATGAGAAAATAAAAAAACATGACAAATGGGTTAAAAGACATCCGAGGTGTATTTTAAATGTGAACCTTTCAAATCAGTTCATTAAAATCTAGGTTATATTGTACTAATATAATTTCTGTAATGATATTTAACACATTAACTATTAAATAAGATATCTATATTTTTAGTCAGAATAGGAAAATACTTTTATATGCATACAACCTCTCTGAGTGTATTCTAAATGCATACAACCTTCCAAAGCACCAGTTTTTACATGTGCAAAAAACTACCCATGTTGACCAATCACCCAACCTACATACTGTACCATTTTGCCACCTCTGCTCTTATAATTTCAAGAAAATTAGTTTCTCTAGAAACTGCTAGAATCTTAAAAAAATTAATACCTGAAGGAAACGCTCAAGTCTTGCACTTGAGTGTTCGGGCCCTTGACCATCATAACCATGAGGCAACAACACAACCAACCCAGTCTGGCGCAGCCACTTAGCCTCACCACTGCTCAAGAATTGATCAAATATCACCTGGGCACCATTGGAAAAGTCACCAAACTGAGCTTCCCATAATACCAGTGAATTAGGGTTTTCCATTGAATAGCCCAATTCAAATCCCAGCACACCAAACTCTGATAGAGAACTGTATTGACAATAAGAGCAACAAGATATTTTTTAGCAATTGTAAGAAATCATGTATTTATGCTTATAAAGAAGTGCATTTTACCTGTTGCTTACGGTAAACATTTCCTCATTTTGATTCATCATTACATGATCCAATGGACAATAACGCTCCCCTGTTTCTTGATCATGAAGAACAGAATGCCTGTGACTGAAAGTACCTCTTTCAACATCTTGACCACTCAATCTCACATGATTTCCTTCCACCAGTAATGTCGCAAAAGCTAGTGCTTCTGCAACTGCCCAATCAACACCTTCACCAGTTTCAATCATCTTATAACGATCTGCAAATATTTTCTTAACTGCTCTGTGTGGCTTAAAGGTTTCTGGAAGTGTTGTAATCGCCTTCCCAACATTTTTCAATATCTCAGGTTTAACTCTGCAGAACAGCGTAAACTTGTTAAAAATAGACAATTTTACATACCCATTGTGTAAAGAACATTAAAAAGTACCCGGTGTTACGGATACGCGAAAGCTGTTCAGGGGATTTAAATCCAGTCCAATAAGCCGAAAGCCAGTCTCTTCTTTGAGGGACATAATCCTTGCTGGCAAGAAACTCTTCATTGAGAATTGTGGTAACCTTGCTTTGTATTCTATCAATATCTTCTTTAGTTGCTTGCCCACTTTCTAGAAGCTTCTTCTGGTAGATTTCTAGTGATGATGGATGATTCCTAATGATCTGTAGCAACCATTACTGCTCAATAAACTTGAAAAATAAGGAAAAAGAGGGGATTCTGAAGAATTATAGATTAAAAAAACTGACCTTGTACATTTTCGGTTGGGTGAAAGATGGTTCATCAATTTCATTATGACCAAATCGACGATAACAGACTATATCAACAACAACATCCGAGTGGAACGTTTGTCGCCACTCAGCTGCCAGCTCACAAGCATGAACAACAGCTTCCACGTCATCACCATTAACATGAAAAATTGGAGCATTTAAAGCTTTAGCAACATCAGTACAATACTGTGAAGATCTTCCTGCTTGTGGATCAGTTGTAAAAGCAACTTGATTGTTGACTACAATATGAATGGTCCCGCCAGTTGTGTAATTTGGAAGACCACTTAAATGCAAAGTCTCATAAACCACACCTTGCCCTGCAAAGCTTCCATCCCCATGAATCAAAATACCCATGTTTTTTGTTCTATCAACATCATTTGAGTAATACTGTTTTGCTCTTGTTTTACCAATCACAACAGGATCTACAGCTTCCAAATGACTAGGGTTTGCAACTAAAGACAAATGAATTCTCTTTCCACCACGTGTTGGGCGATCATAAGAAGTCCCAAGATGATATTTTACATCACCGGTCCCCGTGTAAAGCCCAACTTCATCAACCGGCTTTGTACCACCGCTAAATTCACTGAAAATTTGGCGCAATGGTTTTCTAACAACATTACCTAAAACGTTTAATCTTCCTCTGTGAGACATTCCAATCACAATGCTTTCAACACCAAGATCTGCTGACCTGTCAAACATCTCTTTCATTCCTGGGATTAATGTCTCACCACCTTCAAGTCCAAATCTTTTAGCAGCTGTCCATTTAGTAGCTAAAAAGTTTTCGAATTGAGTACTCCAAATGAGCCTATCAAGAATAACCTCACGGCGTTCTCTATTATATTGAGTTGGAGTTGGGGTCTCGATTTTATCTCTTAACCAATTACATCTTTCACGATCAGCAATGTGCATGTATTCATAACCAATGTTTCCACAATAAGCTTGTTCAAGTCTGGTCAATATTGATCTAAGAGTTTGCACCGGTCGATTTTCCGACAAAAATCCAGACATTCTCCACACACCAAGGAAAAATTCACGGTCTAAATCAGCTTCACTGAAACCGTAAAAAGCAGGATCCAAATCATCAGGAGTCTCTCTTTTTTCAAGACCCAATGGATCTATTTTGGCTTTCATGTGGCCATAAACTTGGTATGCTCTAACAAGCAACAGCAAACGCATGCTTTCTTGTATGGTCTGGCCAGATATTCCGGGTGACGTGGCAGCCTGGCCCACAAAGTTCCTGAAGAAATTGTCCCATGACTCATCAACACTGTTTGGATCATCCTCCCAAGCTCTTTGCAGTTCTTCCAGGTAGACACTGCTAGTTCCATCTAAAAAGCTGTCTGTTAACCTAGAAAGTGGAACAGGTCTAGGGACAGGTGCAGATTGTGCTTTCGATTTGAAGACTGTCGTATGGAAATATCGGCTTTCTGAAGGAAGAATACGCTTTCTTGCTGCATATGATCCACTTTGTGTTAAGGATCTTCTGATGGCAAGCTTTGCCACACTAGATCCAGCCCTAAACCACGTCATTTTTTCAAATTTCAAGTTCTCTGTTTCTTAAATGATCTCAGACACTGAAAAAACAAAGAGAATATTTTTAATATCCCTCAACAAACCTCACAAACCCAATGACCCAATACACAAATGATTTACATATCAAACAAGCTTCACTGACACTTAATCACAGGTCCACTTCAGATCATACAATCTGATTAATGATGCATTAATTGGGAATCAGGTTACTGGATTGGATCTGAATTTTAAATAAAAAATGATCATCCTTGAATCAGAAAATTGAATAGTACCTACTATTCTATGAGTTCTATCTCCTCGTAAGCATTTGAGTTTAGATTTTAGCAACAACAGCTTACTTGTAGCCAAATTATTCAAAATGTCTCTCTTTTTTTTTCTTTTTTTTTTTGCATTCAGTTAATACGCAATAACTACTAATTTGACACCAGAATGTTGTAATGATAACATTTAAGTAATGAACTGCTTGCTCTGGCTATAATGTTCTATATTCATATGTACTGCACAAACAATTCAAAAGCACCGGATTCCATTCATTTTTCAATCCACAAAGTGAGAATTATGGATATGTTACTTAGTTCAATCATCTATAAAACTTCATGAAACTTCATCAACAACAAAATTGTACATGCTATCTTCAACCAAAAGAAGCAAAAAGCGATCCAAGTATCGTAGTATTGTTCAATAACATATGTTCTACAGATTTTAAAACAAAAACGCTAGATATCAAAAACGAAACTAGATCTACAACTAAAATCAGAAACAAAACCATAATTCTCAACTTACGAACTTGTAAACGCATTCAGATTCGAGTATCAGGAAGCAGTACAAACAAAAACGATGAAATCGGGGCACAATAGCTGCTAACTGAAAGGAAAAAGTTGAATCGAAGAATGAAAAAAGGATGAAGAAGTAACAAACCCTAGATTTGCAGAAGATTGAAACCGTTGCTTGAATCTAGAGATGGAGATCGAAGTATTGTTTCATTGCGTTGAAAAGTATAGGGACAATGAAGACTGTGATTCCTTCTTTATAGATGATGGGCGACAAAGCACGTTATATTTGAGGGTTCATATTTAAAGATATTTTCGTATAGTTTTGTGTCTTTATTCTTCTTTTAAACCGCTTACAAAAATCGTAATTTATGTATTATGCGGGTTGAATAATGTATTAACTTAAACAATGTGAGAAAAATTGTATCAATTGATTTTATTTGTTTCCATTTTTAAGTTAATTAACTAAAATAAACATACAAAATCAAAGTTGAGGTTTTGTATTTGTATAATTGATTAAATTAATTGATATTATTAATTGGTTTGGGCTGAAAAACATTCAATTGATATTATTAATTGATGTGAGAAAAATTGTATTGGTTGATTTTATTTGTTTCCATTTTTAAGTTACTTTTTATTAGAAAGATATGTGTTACTTGTGGTAAAAACGAAAAGAAAAGAGGCTATCGGGTCGGGTGTCTAAGTAGAAGTAAATGCTTTATCTTTTGTGATAAAGATAAGGTTGTTAATTTATTTCATTTAGAGCCAACTTATGAGTAGGAATAGTGGGTGTTTATGCTTCTTAACCTTCTTACACTTCGTTTCAATTTTGAAGTTCTAACATACTGCGGAAAGGAATTCAAAAACATTCAAGCTTTGTAGCTATATGAAGGATTAAGAACTTTCAATCTTCAATCTCGGAGTTGTATAAGATTCAACTTTTGAATGTGACTCTATTTTAGCTAAATCATAAGTTTTTATATAGTTAAAGCAAGGAACTTAGCTCTACTTTTGAAAAAAAAACGATCTTTATATTAAATGATAATTCTTGATAAAGTTTCATACTATCGATGATAACGCGAAATTTTAACTTATATTTATTATAAATTTAAACCTTAACGCTAGGTATAAAACAATATGAAATAAAAAAATTACTCAAGTAATATTTAGTTTTTGGGTCTAACAACTAAAACTCCTAAAGTGGATAAATTAAGTTGAATTTATCTAGTCAACGTTTACATTATAAGACTTAGTAATAAGATATGATTCAAGTCATGAAATATGCTCTCTTTTAATAGTTCAAACCTTTCACTTATGCTAAACCTTTTAATCTTTAAGAATTTTAAAATCCTCGAGTGCCACATCGCTTGAAATTAGATCCGATCACCATTCAGCCGAAAGTAATTAAGAATACAGATTAAGAAATTGTCTTTAACATGAAGAATAATATATACCAATAGATTAACTTTAAATAAATAAATAGGGAAGTTGACTTCTTGTATCACCAATAATTGTACATACAAGTTTTACAATCATGAATGAAGATATCAAGAAGTTCATCAATGGCAGATTTGAACAAAATTACAATCAGTCAGTACGTAGCTCTTCAATCTTGCTTGGAAGATTATACAAATTTAATAGAGAAACCCAAGTAAAAATTATGCACAATTTGGTGGGATGTCAAAGATGAACTTCTCCAATTTTATAGTTATGATATTAGAACTCAAGTGGTAGTTTGTACGTAAAGGAGAATGATGCACATGAGGTGTTCGATGCAATGCCAATAGTCAAAATTCTCAATCGAAGAAGTCTTCGGTTAGTAATATGGATTTGAATGAATCGAATGTCATCGGTATCTTATGAAGGAGAGCAACAATCCATGATTACTACCTACCCTCAGGCTTAAAGATTCTAGTGGAGTGAATGATAAACAAATTGTTTGATGAATCTTGAAAAGTCAAGTGAAGTTTTGAGCACCGCCCCGTGTTGATGGTTCTTGATGAACTTGTAAAAAAGATGATAGAGATAAAGAATTTGGATCAAAGCTTTTAATTTTCATGTGAAGTGGATGATAACTAAAAGACACACATGAGTGGTGGTTCATGATAAGTTTGTTAAATAAGGTGAAAGGGGAAATTGAATGAAGTTGATGGTAAAAAGCCCTTTTGGAAGCAGTTTTCTTCAACTTGTAAGACTACGTTCTCTTGATTCATATCGCTTTTATTATGAGCTCAGTGAACAAGGTAATTAGATCTCGGCATGTTATTTACGTTTAAGCAACTGAAAGTCACAATTATTATCATCAATGCAAATCCATACACTCCTCTTGTCATAGATGTAGGTGAGTAGGTCTCCATATTCAAGCTATATGCATATGAGGATAAAAAAGTTAGGACATTTTGTCATTTTGGTGGTGGATTGCTTGTTGAAGTTACTTTGTTTTTGAATATTTATATGAATTGTATGGTACATATAATACAACAAATGAATATGCTTCTACTTATTCTTAGATGATATGTGTACACGTATTCGTATATATTTTTGACATAGTGTTAAAAGGGGGTGTTGAATTAGAAAGTTGATGGGAGATAATAACTCTCGCAGAATGCTTTTGGGATGCTTGCAGCACACAACCACAATCATGCTTTTTGTTTTTCTTACATGATTAGTTATATGCATGTACATGCACATGTTTTTGTTCTGGTCCCAGTTTTGTGGTTGGTTTCAGTTACCATCTGATACATACTTTAAGTTACATTATGTTAGAAATTATACAAAACTTATAATCAACGACATAATGAAAGGCTACTGGAAGAAGATGTATTATCTAATATAATATTGGGAGTATGTAACGTGTCCTATTAATCTGATACAAGTAGAATACATATGTAGTTATGGGTCCCGTATACTTAATGCGCCGTAAAATGGTCTGTCTCTCAAATCTTTATTAGCTGTCATACTCTGACTTTGATTGTCGAATATGTATTTGGCATGTTTTGATTTATTATGAACTCTTGTTAGGCAAGTTTTGAAACTGGAAGTAGCTGATGGCAATTGATACATGAATATTGAACAAAAATCAACAAGCTTTATTGAAGTTTTAGTTATTATTAATAACTTATTAATGTCATATGTACAGAGCAGTGGCCTCTATGGTTGTTCCAATTTAACATCAATTACTGCTGTTGATGAACCATTAAAGGGTCTCAGAATTCAAGTTAAAACTGTGAAGAAATCCAATCTTTAAGATAAATTTTGAGCACAAGCACATGTGATATTTGTTTTTAGTGTGGTTCAGTCTCTGAGAAGCTTATCATTTATGAGTGCATCAAACCCAGGTATCAGTCAATTAGGGGCACCACCAACACCAGTATCCAGTCAAAATTTTGTTAATCATGGAAAGTTTTAAAACTCCAGTTTTGAAAGATTCAAAAGACATATGCATAGAAAAAATTGATGTTATGATGTCTAGAGGTGGGAAGATTAGTGGGTAAAGTAACGGGTAAATTTATGTCCGGGTTGAAATGGGTCAATTTTTAGCACAAGGGGAAACCATTCGGGCCGGGTTTGGTTAACCCGCTAGCACTTTTCTGTCCACTTTATAATATTTTGTTAAACTTTGAACGTGTTAATTACTATTATAAAAACAATATCACCAATAATAATCTAAATCTTTGAATAAATGACTTAGAAATTAGGAAGTTGAACTTGTTAAAGTTGACGGTGATTTTAGCCTGTTTGACCTGGTCCTTTGTAGTTGATTTTTTTTGGCCCGTTTGAGATAAAACTCTACCAGATCGACACATGCATAAGTAAATAGGTTGAAATGCCACTTATGTCTTTTGATATTCATGGTGTCTACTGAAAGAGGTTTGAGTACACTTCTGTCTTTTGAGGTCAAACCAGCACCATTTTATAAGCAAAATTGATATGAATTCTGTTATTAGTTCTCTAACTGGATTTTTATACATCTCTTAATACCTGTCATAGAGTTGAGCTAGCTATCTTTTAGCTAATAGTTTTTATAGAATATTCATCAATCTGAAACTGAAAACAAGTATATTTGACTTAAAAAAGTCAAAGTGCATATTGTTACAGTATTGATCATAGTTATCCATGAAGGTTTGCTTTTATGAAATCAAACAAGACTACAATGGGTTGAAACTCAAGAACCCATTTTGAGGTTACTGCAATCTTTATTTTCTGGCGTTTTTTTTTATTATTTAATATTTACTACATGTTGAGCTTAATTCCATTGTGCTTTTTGAAGCTGAAATGCCACCTATGAAAGCTTACTGGATACCAACAAATGCTATCCTCACCAATTCCTCTCACTGTAAGTATGTAGATTCTATAGAAGGCAAAATGTGCAAGTCGGATACGGTTCAAAATGATCATAATTTTAATACAGGTTAAAACTGGTTAGTTGAGAAACTTGTCCATATTATTATTTTGTTATAAAGTATTAATGCGCTAAATACAACTGCAGACACTATATTACTACAACAATAATTCAATTTTTTGGATAAAACAAATTCTGAGATCATATGCAACAAAATAAAAGTGAACATTGTGGATGATTTGTTAGTTATGCACCATTCCCCTTTCTACCACTTTGAGCTTTTTAACAATGTGCTAAAAACATCTAGGACAATGGTATTTTAACCATCAACTTAATATATAATTTACTTTTGACTTTGAATCTTACAAACATAATTATTAAGTAATGACATGTCCACCCTATCTAATTTTATTGATATCAAAACATATGATGCACACTTAGCGAACATTTTAATCGATAAAATCATATCATGGGTCCATCCATACTTTTGCTGAGACTTGATTCAAGGGTAGTAACTAGTAACTCTGTTTTAAGAACCAACGGGCAAGTGGCCCAATGGTATCCTAGTGTAGTGGTGTGTAATATATATGTTCTGTTCTAAAGGCAGATTATGTAGATTTGAAAGTAGGTTATAATTTTAAGAACCAACGTGTATTTGGCCCAATGGTGTAGTGGTGTGTTATTAATGTTCTTTCCCTAGAGGTTGAGGGTTCAAACACTCCAATAGACGAGTTATGTGGATTATAAAATAGATCAGGAGTCGTAAAAAAAATTCACGTAGAGATCAAAATTTCATATGACCATATTTTTAATCCACATAGTACCTCTTGACTCACACGTATCTTATTTCCGTGGCTTTTTACGCTTATCATATTAAAGACACTTTATACATTATATATCCACCTGATATATATATGTTGTGCATAAATGAAATCCTAATATTTTAACAAAAAAATACAAGTTTAGTTACAAGACTTAATGGAAACATCCTTGGACAAAACGTTCAAAAGGATATATTAACTATTAGACTAGTAACAAAAGCATGGTAATATGTATTTAAACATAAAACGTCATGCACCTACGACCTACTATTCAAAAAATAACATCTTCTTGTACAATTTTCATATAAAAGCTTGCAATGTAAGTACCTAACTCGTTATTACTTGTGGCTTGAGTCGTAACCACTTTGTTCACGTTATTATTACTCTTCTTAATTAAATGTTAGGAGAAGAGTCACTATCTCTTGAATAAGATGGGAGTCGTTGCATCACACGTATCAACATTGTTTGGTGATACTCATGAGTTCCACCTCTCAACATACAACTATTGTCTACCTACAAATTAACTACGACTTCGTAACCACGGATGCACAAGAGTACAATAAGAAGCCCTCACAAGAGGGGTCTGATTTGAGTATTTTTCGTAAGGGAGTCGTCGTCTATTAGAATGGAGATGACTAGCTAAATTCTAGCTGCTCGGACCTTACACACTTGGTTGGTTAGAGAATGTTAGTACATTCAATTCATCGCAGTAGGATTATCGATCACCTCTACTTATCACCAGTAGATTTGTCAATCACCTCTACTTGTCATCAGTTGTATTAACGATCAACTATATAGTGCTGATAAATGTTAGAGCATCTCGTTATGTAGGTTAGTCATCACCAATAGGAATGATGATGACTCCTTTTGTAAAATGTTTTGAAAATCAACTCCACTTATGAATATATGGTTTCTTACTCAAATACCTTGTTCTAAAATAATTTCAAAAGATTATAGTTTCATAATTGTTATTTATCATACTTTTATTTGATGTTATATGATTTTTCATAGGTAAATTGAATTTTAATAATTCAAACTATTATTTATTAGCGATAATAATCCATATTATTAATTTGCTAAGTGACACTCCAAACTTTTATTTTTATTACCAATGACTATCCTTGCACAGTTGATTTGTAGTTATTTTAGTCTCGATTTAGCACGTACGTTTTTTTATTTCATTTATAATTATTATTTTAAATAAGATAAAATGAAAATCAAACGTAAATATTTAATAATTATGTTACTAAAACTGTTGTTATTAAAATAAAAATGTTGAGAGTGTTACAGTCAAATTAATAGTATGATTAGCTAATAAATAATAATTTAGATTATTAAAATAAAATAGGTTTATTTTTTTTATAATAGACACATTCGTTAGAAAAGTGAAAGAACATGGCATGTTGATAAGATGACAATGAATCTACCCTAAAACGAGAAATCCTTAAATTCCAACAAACCCCTTTTGACCATTGTGCTCATTTCCCATGAATTGTTTTTATTAGATTCATCCTTCCAGAAAAGGAAAATTGAATGTACCCAATTACTATTTATTCAATTTTTAATATAATAATGAATACCACCTTAATCAACTTGCGATTATAAAATCAATAAGTAGTTTTATGATTAGCACCTTTTAAGCTGTTTTTCTCTTTCAGAAACGTTAATTTTTCCGTACTTACAATGACAGTCCGAACTTAGCTGGTTTAAACACCCGATAATTTATTAATTATTATATTTTTGCACCTAGATGTAACAATAATATAATACTTATTGCACGTTGAATTATCGAAAGCAAAAAAGAAGGTTAAAAGTCGGTTTTGAATACTTAAATCTCAGTGTATTATTACTTATATCCTAATGATAAAAGTAATAATACACAAGATCGTCTAGATATGTAAATGAGTTCAACTGATCGTGAGCTTCACAAGATCACTTTGCTAACAAATTTGAAGCAGGCGCTCAAGCCCAAGGCAAAGTTGGTGCTCCGTTAACAAATGAGTCCGAGCTAAATCTTCGTACACCGAGCTTGCCTAGCTTAAAAGAGCCTATTGTTGATATAAATTTATTATTTTTACACAAGGTTATATAAACAATTAATTTTGATAAAGTTAAAGTAATAACATATTTAATAATAGTATCATAATTATAATTAAAAATATATAAAAACATAGATAAAATAACTAATACATAATAAACGAAAAAATCAAGTAAAGCTAGAACTCTGCCGAATCAAAAATTAAGCTAAAGCTCATTGGTTCATTTACATCTCTAGTTACATGTTATATATTTCTAGAATTATTATGATATCAAAATAAATGATTGTTAAGTGAGCTATTTATATTGATACTCTTCGTTTTTATTTTTTTATGAACACTATTTTACATACACATCAATAACAAAATAAAGTATATCTAAAGCAACTCACGTCTTATAAAGGATGACATATTGGTTTCAGTTTCTATATATATTTATATACTAGCTTTAGTAAACTCGTGTATTACACGGGCTGAATAAATAAAATATTAATATAATAAAATTTATTAATTATAAAATGATATTCTAATATTTAATAAAACAAAAATAACAACTTGTTAAAATTTTGTTTTTAAAATTTCTTTCAGAAAATTAAACATTTTGTTCTAAAACAAACCGCATATAAAATTCATTTTAAAAGTTTTCTTATTAACTCTCAAATTTGATTATTTTTTGTTTTAAAAAATGACTTTTTAAAAATATCAATTTTAAAAAATTTCATATTTAAAAAAAACTATGCTTTAGAAATATTTATTATTTTATAAAAAACTATTTTTTTAGAAATAACATTAATAAATAGATTTCTTTCTTAATTTATTAAATCTAAAAAAGTGTTAAATAATATTATTAGTAATTAAGGTAATTATTTAATAGGAGAGAGATGTGAGAGATTTTTAGTGAGAATGATTCTGGTACTACCACGTGTCATTACAAGATACATTTTTATTAGAGTAGGTAGATATTATAATTTATCTAAAATTATGCAGTCATTTCTTTAAGTAAATTTATTATCAAGAATGTCTTAGAATACAGTTAAAGGGAGCCCAAAATTACATTACATTGCATTATTAACAAAAACCATATTGTAAAAACTATTAATCAAAGTTATAAATTTTAATAAGTAATATTTTCTCATGACAAAATATTTCTTTATTTGATGTCGATTATGTATTATTATATTATGTACACAGTACACATCCAAGTTGATATATGAGGCCATACCATGTGTGGCTTATAATTGATACCATGCATAAGGTCAAGTTGTGAATAAAAGAGACATGTAATGAAAAGTTATTATTTATTTATAACTGCTGTTCTTCAACTTGCTTCATATATCTATATTTTTAATCATTTGGACGTTACTTCAAGTTGGGGGTTGATAAAAATGAACATAATTATGGTTCATGCATTTGTAAAGGAAGGTGCGTGAAACTTTAACAGTGAAATCTCCATCAACGTATCTAATTATTTTTCATTAGATTTATTTGTTAATTTTGTTTCATCTATAAATTCTTATCTCTATCTTATTCTCATTCATAAATACTTGTTTTAATAACTTTTTCATTTTCTAAATATTTAGAAACACAAAAAATAAAATAGTAAGTCTCTGTATTTAAAGAATTACTATATATGTAAGACTCTAAATTTTAAACATCACTAACACCTTGGTATTAGCCAAAAGTTGAAAACTACAAGTATAACAGTATTAATACTCGTACGACTAATCCAAAGTCATCAAACTCGGTTACTGTCATGTGTGATACATGCGTATAAAAGACGTATATGAACATATACAAGTGTTATATGATCATATATAAGCTGAAACGACATATGCAGGTCTATACAAGGCCCTGCATGATTGTATACATAATTTTTAAAGAAAAACAATCACAAAATCAATAAAATGAATATTTCGAGTATTAGAAGGTGTATTTATCCTCAAAATCATGATATACGAGGCTTCCTAAAAAAATATGATCGTGATTACCTGCAGGGTCAGGCTCGATGATCAACCCAAAATGGGTCTAAATCGATATTTTTAGTAACACAATCAAACTTTATCAGATTGCCACAACAAATACATTTTCATTCTGTGACTTGAGTTGAACCATTTAACAGTTTGAAATCATGACTTATCTTTTCAGTCAAACATCAAACGAGGTATTTTCGGGGTGACTCTATGTGGTGATTCCTGGTTACCTTAATTCAAATTCTTTAAAATTAATTTAAGATACTAGGATAGAGAACAAATATAAACCATTGTTTATTGCGATAACTCATTAACCCAATTAGTAATCCACAGCAGGTCAAGCCATCATTGTAAGTTAGAGTTACAATGGTAAAACTAGTGGTCCACAATGAACATTAATGTTTTTTAAAAAAATATAGCAAAATATATATATATATATATATATATATATATATATAGAGATATATAGATATATATATTATATATAGTATATATATATATATATATATATATATATATATAGCAAGACTATACTCTAGTTAGATATTAAAATGATTAATTTAATAGTGTGAGTTGTATAAAAAAATAACATTATACAAAAAAGTTAAGAAGGGTTTTAAAAAAAAGTTAAAGTTTTTCAAAAGATGAAGCGAAATTTTGAAAATGAGTGAAAATTATTACATTAGTGATGTAACGTAATATAAAAGTTAATCACACTGCATAATCATAACGTCAGGATTTGATACATTAGTGTAAACATATTTACAGTAAAGGTAGGTTAACAACCGAGATACTATTCTAATTTTCTTACGTTGATGAATGATGTGTTAATGAAGGAGTTTAAACTTTAACATACTTACCGGCACCATCCGGTTTCGGGTCAACAATGCGTACCCGAAAAGAAAACAAGTTTAGAAATAATTTTATTAACAGAGATTCAATGAATGTATGCATCAGTGTGACTGTTTAGGGGGAGGTGGTTATAATGTATCTAACACATCACCATGATTTACATACATCCCCCTTTGCATATATAAACCCACAAACCCACTAAACAAGATCATCATCACATTTCAAACCCAACCAAAAATCTATCATTCTCTAAACCCCTCTTTCTGTTCTTCCTCTTTTTGCCCTACTGCTTGATAGTAGAGGGTTTCTTTGTGAATGCAGTTGAATCTTGAACAATATTCCTTCAGGAACTCAAGTTTTTTGATAAGTTTTGTGTGTTTTTTGGTGAAAGATCTTGTCTTTTTGGTGAGTTCTTGCCATCTGGTGGAAAGATGCCTGCTTTGGTTAATTACAGGGGTAAGTTTGCTTCAATTTTGGCGTTTCTTGAAATATTGTATGAGCTCTTGATGGGTTTCTCAATTTGGGTGGTTTTGATATGTGGGTGTATGTTCTTTATGTAATTATTATGATTTAGGCATATTTGGTTTGATCACTAGGGTTTCTTTATTGCCATGGTACTTGTACGTTTATTGCTGATGAAAACTTGAGATTTTGCTGCTTATGAATTGGGGCTGATGTAACTGACTTAAAATTTTACAAGAAAATTTAGTTTTTTAGGTGAATAAGCTCATAAAATGTTTCATACTTAGGGTTTAGATCCTGATTTAAAGCCTTAATCTTTTAGAAAATCAATATCTTCTAATTGGGTGTATCTTGATATTTAGTATGAGGTCTTGATTGATTTCTCATTTTTTAATGGGAACTGATGTAAATTGACTTAAAGTTTTGCAAGTTTAATTGGATCTGAAGGGAAATAAACAAAAAAAGAAATCATACTTGGGGTTTAGATCATGATCATGAAGCCTTAAATTAGAGTTCTTTATATTGAAAGATTAATGTTTAGATGCCTCAAGAAATGATTATTATGGTTTGAACTTTGAATAATTGATAATATCTGTATTCAATTTTACAGCTTATGGGCATCAGGCAAAAACCCCTTTCTAATAACTTTTTATATCTAATCTACAGGAGATGATGATTATCATACAGGTGGATCACTATGCTCAAAAGAGTCATCTCGTTTGCTATCCATTTACGGGCCACCTTGCAAACGTCAAAGAATCAATGATTCATACTTTCTTTTTCTTGAAGAAGAAAAGAAACCATCTATTGAAGTTCTTCCAGATGAAATTCTTTATGAAATCTTTAGGCGTTTGCCCAATGGTCAAGCGCGAAGTGCATCGGCTTGTGTCTCTAACCGATGGCTCACTGTTCTAAGCAATGTTAGGAACTCAGAGATGCTTCATGAACCATCTAATGACATCGAGATGGTTCAAGAGAATGATGGGTTTCTTACAAGATGCTTAGAGGGAAAGAAAGCAACAGATTGTAGACTTCAATCTGTTGCTGTTGGTACATCTGCCCGTGGTGGTTTGGGCAAGCTTTCGGTCAGGGGAAGTAACAAAGTTACCAAGTTAGGGTTCACAGCGATTGCACATGGGTGCCCGTCACTAAAGGTTCTTTCTTTATGGAACGTTCCTTCAATCGGGGATGAATCTTTAATCGAGATTTCAAAAGAATGCCATCTGTTAGAAAAACTTGATCTTTCCCACTGTCCTTCAATTACCAACAAGGGCATTTCTGCAATCGCTCAAAACTGCCCAAATTTGTCTTCTTTAACAATCGAGTCTTGTAAGAACATTGGAAACGAGAGTCTTCAAGCCATTGCCCGATGCTGCTCAAATCTACAGTCAATTACCATCAAAGACTGTCCAAATGTTGGGGACCAGGGAGTTGCTACACTCTTGTCATCACTTTCTTTGGTTCTAAAGAAAGTAAAGCTTCAATCTTTGAACATAACCGACTTCTCACTAGCAGTGATCGGGCACTATGGGAAGTCAATTACCAATCTTACCCTTATTGGTCTCCAAAACGCTAGTCAAAAAGGGTTTTGGGCAATGGGTAGTGCTAAAGGTCTTCAATCATTAACATCCTTAACAGTAGTTTCATGTTACGGGATCACAGATCTTAGTCTTGAAGCCATTGGGAAAGGTTGCGGTTTCTTGAAACAGATGTTGATTAAGAAGTGTTGCTTTGTATCTGATAAAGGATTGACTTCTTTTACCGAAGCTGCTGAATCTCTTGAATGTTTGCAATTGGAAGAATGCAATCGGATCAGCCAACAAGGGATATCTGGAGTTTTAAGGTCAAAGTTGAAGTCTTTGACAATAGTCAAATGTATGGGAATCAAAGATTTTGCCCAAGAAACACCCGATTTGACTGAATGTGGGTCTCTTCGATCTTTAACTATTAGAGACTGTATGGGGTTTGGAGACACAAGTTTGGCAGTTCTCGCTAAGTTGTGTCCACAGCTACAAAATCTTGAATTGAGCGGGCTTTGTGGAATAACCGATTCTGGTCTACTCCCTGTTCTTGAAAACTGCCAGGCAGGACTTGTCAAAGTCAACCTAAGCAATTGCTTAAACTTGACCGACAAAGTGGTGGTGGATCTTGCTAGTATTCATTGTGGAACTCTAAAAGTCTTGAATCTTGAAGGCTGCAGGAGGATCACTGATGAAAGTCTGGCTTCGATTGCAGACAACTGCTTGTTGCTCAATGATCTTGATGTTTCAAAGTGTTGCATAACGGATGCTGGATTAAGTTGTTTGTCTGAAGGAGTTCTGATTGGCTTACAAATCCTTTCAGTTTCGGGTTGCTCCAAGATTTCTAACAAAAGTGCGCCTTTCTTAAAGAAGCTCGGGCAAACCCTTGTTGGATTAAACATCCAACAATGCAATCTCATCAGCAGTAGCGTAGTCGATTCACTTGTTGAGAATCTTTGGAGGTGCGATATCCTCTATTGAGTATCAGCTTCATGTGGCGCGGTTGTTTTGTGTTGGATCTTTGGCTAGTCAGTTGGTTTTCTAGTTACAAACGGTCATGTTTTGCCCGTTTTGTGACTCTTTTACTCTTGTTTTTTTTCCCAAGAAAACAAGACTGTTTCGACTGCGGCTATGGTCGGACGCACGCTGCCAGAGGGCCTGGTCCTTCTCTTTTGGGTCTAGTTTAGTTTAGTGGTTCGAGCAATGGGTCGGGTCGGGTAGGGTCTTATGGTCCGAGTCTTTTGTATGGGTCTAGTACTGTTGTGCAGTTTGAGGGTGAAGGAGGGTGCACCTGGTTTTTGGGCTATGGTAAATGGCAACAGATTTGCTAGTCTGGTGCCATTTAACAACACTTTGGTTGTTTTTTATGAACCATGGTCCATGTTTTTTGATGGGATTTTAGGGTCCTGTTTTCCCAGGTTGATCTTCTGGCTACCTTAAAATTGTACCCTTTTTAATATTTATAAGAAGAGGAATGTTTAATGTTATCTATTATTGTTTTGCTTTCACTAGTTGTACTGTACAAGTATTTTAAGCTTTAGTGTTATATCAGATTTGTGTTGTTTTCAGTGAATTATGTGCTTTTAGCTGTTGTTTTACAAGTGGTTAAGGATTTAAGTTATATTATAATAGATAAAGATAAATTTAAGATATAATTAGAGGATGTGCGAATTAACTATGATCGAGAATTTAAGTTGTATTATAATAGATAAAATTATAAATTTAGCCTAGCGTATATGATGAAAAGCTATTGTTTTACAAGTGTTTGATTTAAGTTATCTTATAATAGATAAAGATATAAATTTACGGTATAATTAGAGGATGTGCGAGTCTACTGTGATTGAAAAATTAAGTTGTATTACAATAGAAAAAAATATAAATTAAGGACTATAATTAGAGGATGTGTAAAATACGTAGCTGGAAAACATGTATAATACAAATGAATGTTATAATTATTTAATAATATAATCAAATGTTTCTTTTTGGCAAACATGAATATAAAAATAATATCACAATGTTGTATGCTTGCCCATATGGCTAATTATTATTATTATTATTTGCAAAAAGATAATGAAGGTTCAATGTACATGGACTGAATTAGTGGGGGCCATCATCACCTAATCATAATATCATATCAATCTAGTCCAATTAATATTGGTACTAAAATGCCATAAAGATTTCGACATTGTATCTGGGCATGGTTTGTTGTCATCATCCCATATCACACATTTGCACCTACTTTAGAATGTTATTTTCAGAAAAAGAAAAATAATAGCTACATAAATCTTTATAATCATCACTAAAGTGTTTAAATTTTATAAACCTCCTAGTATTTTGGTAAATATTACTAATATTATTAATAGATAGTGTATTCTTGTAACAGTATAAAATAAGTTGAATGTTAGATTGTTAAAAATTCGGGTTGAATCAACAAGTTTTTATCTTAGAAACATTATTTGTTGTGACTTGTTATAATAGAATTTATAACTCGTTATTCTTCTAGCCTGTTGTCACTAGCCGTCGGGAAAGGACGTGATACTTGTAGGTCATGGTATATCTTCTCCGCTCAATCATTTGTTTTATGCAAAAAGAAGAAAGCTCCTAAATCAACATAAGATAAAGTCATAAAAACTGTATTGTGACCGGTATATGAATTTTTATCATGAAGGAGTCTAATGTTATTTAATAATATAACTTATTGTTTAGTTTTTTCTTTAAACAGATAATTTAAGCATGTAAGAATCATTTACTTGACTAACATAGTTGTATGCTTACACTTTTATTTTTTAAAGGCTTCTAACCGTAATCCTATTACCGATGGGCGATGGCGGTATCACATCCTCCTAAATAATGTATTATTAAATTTGGCAGCTAAAATTTTCTTTATGGAAAAATTGAATTCCAAATAAATTTATAAACCCTTTATGGGCCGAACCGTACAAGTGACAGAAGAATTCAGCCTGTTTGTTTTAGAGATAAGCCCATTTAACTTTTGTGGACCCAGAATGTATATTTCAGTATTTCACAACTAACTGACTAAGTACAAACACCTTTAGCCCAAGGGTTTATCTTTACATTTTACAGTTTACACCTTCTAGGCCTAAGTATTATACATATAGGACCATAATAGTGATTTATATACATAGACACATAGTTGTGAGTGTGTATGGTTCTTTATCTTTTTAATTTTGTAGTGAATCCAATGGGCTAATTGGTTTTCTTAGTGGGCTGAATTTGGGTTCTAGCCCAATGCCCCAATTTGTTGTGGCATAGGGCATTTTGTGATTTTGATGAACTTTAACAATATGGTTTAATAACTCACTCAAACAATATAAGTAAAATTACATGAACATTCTCTCTTCTATGTAACATCTACTCTATTGTTTATTGACTATTGAAAAAGTTAAAATATACTGCCTCAAGGACTTCCTTTTAGTTGATGATTATCAAAGATAGTGTGAGTGGTCAAAATTAAATTTTATTTATCACCTGTTTTATTAAGTTATATGGTTATGCACTATATAGTTTTTGTATAGGATAAGTAAACTGTATATACAATTTAAGATCAAATAGGAGTGATACACAAGTAAGCACATGATCATGTGTGCGTTTGTTTCGTACTCTTTCTCAAGTTATTGATTAAGATGAAAAACGAAGGCATACCTTTCTACTTGTGAATTGATTCGAAGGTTGGCGTGTTGAATTTGTTCTAGTGATACTACGGTTTGTACGGTATCTTTCGATGCCCTTGATTTTTTAGACTTTAAGTGTCGCTTGTTACTTATTCGGTCAAATCTTGGCATTCTTCGGCACTACATCTTCGGTAACATGAGTTTGTAAGATTCTCTAATCATACATGACTCCGACATCCTCTAAATGACTTTTAAATAGAATTTATTCGAATTCATAATTTTCGATGAAATTTATCATTAACAATAGGAAATGTGAAATACTTTGTACCATTTGGTGCTTCACATGTAGGTCAAAGAAAAAAACAGTACAACCACCAAATGTAATCTCATGAGCTACATCATCCAACTTACATATGTAACAAATCAAACGAAGACCATTGAACCCAAGTTAATTGGTTAGCTTTGGCTCTGGCTCGAACCATAAAAAACAAAGGATTTCGACATATTTAATTAACCTTAAGAGATATACCGGCTTGTGATTGAAAATAAAACCTTTATTGTGAAAATTAGAGAAATTATTTGAATTTAAACTTGGAGCTCTAGATGGAAGAATTATGGTTTGAGAGTTGAGAAAACCATTTACAATTTAAAACATTTAAACCTTTGAATGAATTTTATTACATATTATTGGCTCTTTAACTTTAAACGAACAAAAAACCATGATCATTTTAAATTAAACCAACACACATCATTTTATAACACGATAGTTTCATAATTCATTTACTTTATTTTTAGTAAGTATCATGTATACCAACCATGTTATTAAACTCTTAACCTTATCACATAAACAAAACTACCATAACTTAAGAATTATCTTAGTTATAGAAATCAAGATCAATCCTTCAAAGTTTCATTACAAGAACATGATTCTATGGGAATCATACATAGATATATGATTGTGGTTCTAAATGTTCCCCACTAATTTAGTCCCAAACACTTGGAATTTGTGGGAATTTGTCCATGTTATTATCATGTTTGACAAAGCCTAAGAGCCATTCAAGTTGATGGGACATATTTTATCTCTTTGGGACCCAACATTCGACATTGTTTGGTGTTTATGAAAGGGAGGAAATTCTTTGATAACATGGGTGTTTGTCTTTTAAGATAAACATCAATCATAAGGTTTCCAAATACTCTACAAAATAATTCACTTTGTATTTTTATTCATTAAAATATAGTTTAAATAATAAATTTTGTGCAAGGATTATACATGATTCGACTAACTTAATTTAAGTCTATGATTCATATTAACTCTAAATTATTTGTTTGACAATGAATTAATTATGGCTGTATTATTAAGAAACGATTAGATTATAAAGATAAATTAAACATTAAAAGAAACATATTAAACCTTGCACATACTTTATACTTTTGTATTTGAAATCGAACTTATCTTCGCCTGTTACTCATTAGACAAATCGTGTATTTCATTACATCTAATTTGTATTTAAACATCAATATTATAATATCTACTAATTAAAAATAATTATTTAAAAAGAACATGTAACTTAATTGTTGCATAGCAGTAAAACATAATAAATATAAATATATAACTAAAGCATAAAAGTATGGATCCTACAAATTTTGCACAAGTATGGAGTGAACAAATAAAAATGTTGGTTTGAAAATATAAATCTTAAAATGGGATGAACATTTCTATAAAAGTTTCCCTTTAAACACATAACTTATCAAATGTTTAATATTATTAGTTACAAACAAATTAACAAAGCATACGAAATCCATCAGTAGCATAGGATTTATTTTGATAATCACAATCAATGAGATGTAATTCTAAAACGAAGGAGCAAAGATTGAAAAAATAGGAACCGTTGGAGTGTCCACAAAAACTCAATATTGATATCAAAACTCTATACTTGACATATTCTAAGATATCAAGAGGTTCACATGACCATGTTTTCTGGGCATAATCTTTTGAAACTAGTTCTAATATATTCCATCTAGTTTAAGAAAACACGCTAGTCATTTTTGTCCTTTCCTAAGCGAATAAATTGCATTTGCATCTAAATTTGCAACCACTCTTCGCACTTTATGTTACTTAAAAAAGCAGGATTCTACGGCTGAAGGTGTAAATGTTACTTCATTCGATGTCGTATCTTAGTTTCCAAGGCTTGACTTGAGTCGGATTTATGTATTCCTCAACTTAGAATAAATACCTTACTCTTTTTTTAATGGCGAGAAAAAAATAGCGAGAAACTAGACAAAGTACATAGAGAAAAATACTTTACTTGATACTACCAAAAACAGATAAACTTTAAAATTTGTTCAGAACTATATTACAAATTTAAAGTTTAACCTTAAAGGGAACTAAAAAACTTCTTTTAGTTGGATGATGGCCTTAACATTATTCCTATTTAATGTTGCGACTAAAGACTTTAATATATCATGAAAATAAACGTGAAACACATCCGTCTACTTAGGGAGTGTGAAATGAGCAATCCTGACTTTAACAACATTTGAAACAAAATAATAAGCAAATGTTAAATTATCACGTAAGAAGCTATTCTTGCATGGTAATTTAATCCCTACATGATAATATCATGCAAAACTTTATAATCTTTCTTAAAGGATAGTATGGTAATCTCTGTAGGGTGGCTGGAGGATAATTTTTAAATCTAAGTAGTTAACTTACTTAAAAAAGTTTCTTAATGAAACAAATTAAAACTTTGAAAATATGATTTTTAATAATTAAAGGGAGCAAATTGGCAAATAGTGCATCTAAAAATAATCAGAGTGAGCTATCTATTCTTATCCTTACCTTATAATTTAATTAAAATTATTATTTTTTAAGTTTATCTTAAATTTTACAGAAATATTCCATATCTCATTTCCCACATCTATACATATTTCAATTAAATTCTAATTCTTCTTTATTTACTTTTTTTCTCATCTTTCCACTAACAATCACTGACAAAAATTATAAAAAATAACTATAAGAAATAAATAGTAACCCCAAATATAAAAAATTATTATAGTTTTCTTTAAAATTATAGTAAATGAAAAGATGGATAAGACATCCAATGTTACAGTAAACTTACATGGCATTGTGTTTTTCTATAATTAAAAAATGAGTATAAAAATAAGAGAATGATACGAGTGCTCTAAAACTATAAGTGATTGTTGTAAACATAGGGTGAACTCAGGATTTCTTATTTGAATATAGAAGTAAAAAACCAATTGAGCAAAATTAATTTGTTTATATTATGAAATAAGACATATATAGTAAATAATAATTCTATTTTATTAAAAGTTTAGGGTCCTTAAAAGTTTCGTAGCCTAAGCTGTAGCTTTTTTAATTTTACAAACACAATTAGACCGACCCTGAGATGAAACATAGTAGTTGAAATCTAATAAAATTATAATAAGTTTATTTAAAAGTTTATGTTTATTAGAAAACTAATATTATAATAATTGTGGGGTTGGGTGTGAAGTGACAAGAAATGAAATGAAATAAATGAAATTGCAGACATGAAATGACATTTCAGATTCTGGTGCAGCCGTTCCTTCTGCACACACATTCCACCCATCAATAAAGACATGCATACCTCAAGGGCTATTTTGTAATTTAGCTTTTTTAACCGACTATAAAGTTTCAATTTTATAGTTTTCTTTTTAGGCATATGGGTAACTTTTATGGTTTTCTTTTAATTGAGGCATATCGGTATGTATTATCGTAGCTTCACTCTACATTGATATCATATCACATCATTCATTTCATCTTAGTTAATTTCATTTCACTTTATCAATTCATCATTCATCAATTCAAGGAAATACTCTCATTTTTCTTCATGTTTTTTTATCCAATTTAATACGTTAAAAATGTTCATTGTATGTAAGCACACTACTAACGTCATGAGTTCTTCTAGGAGAGGTGTTTGAAGCACTTAACTTTACCATATTAATATTAATGCATAGGGTGTTAATAAATAACAATAGGCCTAAAGTAAATGTAAATTAATACATGTGTTTATTATTCATTCCATATTTAATATAACACCTATCTCTTTAAGCATTAGTAGTAACTTGTTAATAAATAGAACTAGATAACTTAACACTCATTTGCATCACTATATTTCTATTTTAATTAAGATATTATATGTTACTTAAGTTGCTGGTGGTTTAGTGGTAAAAGTTAAAAGATCTTTAAAGAAAATCAATTACAAAACTTTGACATGTTTTAGTTAAAAATTGATGTAGTTTAAGAGTATGCGTAGAAAAATGTGTTAGTTGCGTTCAAAATTTATGATATTACATATATGTTAATATCATTAGAAGATAAATTTACCTTTTTAAATAAACAAGTCTAGGTATTTAACTATCAATGATCATACGTAAAATAGAAGACATTAACTTGAAAAGTTTCGAATTTCTTTAACAACATGAATTGAGTTCTAACTGGTTATGTTAAAATTCAGGATGACATATACACTGGTAAATGCTTGATTTTTTATAATAGATTTATGTTTTAATTTTTGCTTCTACCGATTTACTACCATAATCTTTAAAATGTCGACTGTCTAGCGCAAACTATCAGTTTACCAGATCTCGTTGGTTACTTAGCAGAGCACCAGTAAGTTCCTATAAGTCGATCACTACAAGAAATAATTTCATTAGCGGCGACAGAGGGTAGTAGCGGCGAAAACATTAGCGGCGACATCATTAGTGCGACGTGTCGCCGCTATTAAGTCACAATCCAATCGAACATGTCTAAAGCAAAACTCACCATTGATCAGCCTCCAGATCCAACGGCCTGAACTTCATCTTGCAATTAACCATTAGTGATGACATCAATAGCGGCGATCTAATGGGTGAATTCTTTGTAGTGAGTTTTCTGATAACAAGTTCTCATAGTTAAAGATGTATCTTTATCGATCTTCAAACTAATGATGTTGTTTTCCACATAAGATCATGTAGATTGGTAAGCCAAATGAGATGGATGGTGATACACCCATTTATGGACCACTTAATAAACTTTTGAATTGAAAGCTTGAAGCCATTGATTGTATGGTCTGTAAAAGTGGTGTGGTGGATGAAGAATCATGAATTACGAAAGTATGCAGGTGGTCCAAACCAAAAAGAGTTCTCTTTTTTCAATAGCTTAGCTTAGATTTCGTGTTGTTCAATAGCTTTATGGTCGTCTACATTTGGACATATAAACTCTTTTAATAGATATGCAGATATATATCTAGGGTTTAGAGGTTACCTTTTTTACATCAATACGTACTATCTAAACATATATTAAAAATTGAATAATACTAACATTAATATAATAAAAGCTTAAAAATGAATACTAATAATATAATAATTTCAATGCAACTGTAGCAGAATTTTGCCAGCAACTTATATATGTGTTTTAGAGGTAAGATTATAATGTCATTTTTCAAAAACCAGAATTATATAAAAAAAATAAGTATTATCAGATTCATACTAGCCTATGATACCCGGGCTAAAGACTAATAAAAATACTTAAATAGAATCCCACCTTTTAATATCTAATTTCTTATTTTATAATATAATTGAATAAATGTTGCTCAATGAATTATGCAATTCATACTCATATCATAACTCTAGTGAAACAATACCTAACTACATGTATAAAAGCTAAAAATATTTTATTATATTAATTCAAGTAGGTCAAAGTACAGGGAACATGTTAGCATAAATATTAAATACAGCATTAGAGGTTTTATGAGAAGCAATTCATACTATAATTGAATTAAAATACCTACAATATTAATAGCTTCTTCTATATGTATTCAAAGTAATAAACCTACACTTTTGTTTTTGACAATTGTTTACTTATGTTAGCTTTTATACTTTTTTAGTTAAACAGTTAGAATGATTTAGGATTTTTGACTTAACTTGTTCGACTTTTTTTTACAAAATTCAAATTTTATAATGTAATTAATCTATTAAATAATTCAAGTTAACTAACTTTTAAATATGTAAGTTAAAAGTTGTTCTCACTTTTATAAACAAAGAAAAAATTATCCATTAATCAACGGCTATGATTTCACTTACTAAATATAGCAAGGCCATTTAACATGACTCTTGTGGCAAGTACTCTTGAGAAAACCTTACAAGAAGTTGACAACTGATATATGTATATAACAATTAATTTATACCTTCTAAATTTATATAAATTAGTACTTTCAGGCTTTATGTCTCAAGGACACATTAAATTTTTGCACAGAGCAAATAAACTTTTAACCATTATCTTATCTTATTTTTTTAGATTTAACCTTTTTTTTAAATGAAAAGACAGCATCTAGACATGTACATAGTAAAAATTCAAGGTTTAAGGTTCAATAGCACAAGAAAACATGCTTTATTATAACTATTTTTACTATAAGTAGTTTTATTATTAACTTACTACTATAATTCATTATTATAATATAATAATGATATTTATCCATTTCTTATCAATGAAAACAATCTCTTTATTAATACGTTAACAACATGATTAATCGAAGCAACACATGAACAACGCATAGTTTGTTATTATATTGTTTTATGTCTACATGTAAACAATATATATGTAAGTATATGTATAGTATATATTATGTATATTATATTGTTTTCGTAAACAATATTGTTTTACGTCTTTTGTAAGTATTTATGTAAGTACATGTATACATGAATATACATGTTTATATTCATTATAATCACACACAATCAACTTAAGAATACGTGGCGACTTTTCATAAGCCAAACTAGCTTACTTTTTGATAACAAATAAAAATACACAAATAACATCACTCATATGATTGTAAAATACAATTTAAAAATACCCAAACATTAATTTATGTCCTTAAAAACATGTTAAGGTCATGGCTTCTTGCGCTCAAAATATAGATAATATATATAAGAGGTTTTGCTTTGATTTCTTCATTCTTCAAAACAAGCTTTACTCATTTCTTGAACAATGCAGCCCTCGATCTTTGTCGCTTCTCAGATCCTTGCACACAACTAAACTGCACAAATGTCAAAAATTTTAAAACTTACATGATTTTAGCATTTGTACACACACACACACTATAATATTTTTATTATCTTTCAATTCATATAAAAAAGAAGAGAATAAATGTATGAATATACACAAAAGTATTAATTAGTTTGAATTAGTTTAATTAGAAATATTATGATATCCAATAAATAATATATTAGAAATGGGAGAAATTAAGCATGAATTAACATACCTCATCAAGTTTAGGTTGGTGATTATTTGCTTCCAGCATCAATCCAAAATGAATGTGAGGGAAATGTGCCCACTATTTCCAAGAGCATTTACATGTGTCAATTTAATAAATCAAATATATATGTGTGTATATGTATGTATCTACGCATGCACAGTAGCACAACACAACACAAGTACTTGACATTGTGAAAGCCACCAAACAAAGGAAAAGAAAGTAGAGTATGCAGAAAATGTGCTATCATGCCCACTTACATTTTTTGCAGCAGTACTAAAAGCTTCCCTATGGCTGATATCTGGATTATTTGCTTTAATCCTTTGGATTTCCTCTCTACAAATGGCCATATATCATTTAAGTTCATAATTGGAGAATTTGCATAAAAAGAAGATGAAATTTCATTAAATTCTTAGGATAATATTCCAAAACTAAATGAAAAGTTTTAATGTGAGAGAGATTGAACAGTGTTCTTACTTTATGAACTGGTTGTATGCGGAAGGAACCCGTTGCCTCTTTTCGGGAGCTGCAAAAATGAACGGTGTCGGGTTAAATTCAAAGTATGGTGAATCTTGTGATGAAAGTTGATATCGAGTGTTGCATGGTATGATCTTAAAACAAAGAGATGAATTAACTTACGGCCATTGATCTTTCGGTCAGTGGTTATGGAAACTGGAGGTGGCCTCATAGGCATCCTGCTGTTATACTTTGAAGAGGAACCCATATCAACCCTATAATTTGGAGGAGTGTGGGTTGGAGCCTTCTGAAATATTAAGAATTGCAGGCTTAATAAGTTATGATTAACATGTAAATGATGCATTTTCTCCATAAATTGTTACTTTTATTGTGAAGTTAACTATTTATTATGTTAATATATGGCAAAAAGAAGTGATATGGTGCTTAAAAACTTTAAATTTCCCAAATGAAGTTATCACTAATTTGTGTCCCAAAGTGACAGTTTGAGAGATAAGATGTCTTGTTTTTACACTTAGAGATTAAATGTTCAAGTTCTACAAGAGTATATTAAGATCCGTTCTTAAAAAGTTATCATTTTGCATCAAGCCCTAGAAACAGAACCCAATTTTGTTACATTTATTTTGAAGATGACACCATGACATTTCAAAGTCATTTATCTAGAAATTCATGAAATGTGCTACACATTGAGAGTTATTCTCTTTGACCAGACTCCTAAATTACTTATATTAATTGCATGGAATCTGGTGAAATTTCCACATGAAGAGACAAGTCTTCCCTCTCTACACTTGTAAACTCTATGTGACTATGCATGAGATGATTTACTTAGCATAAACTTTGATATTTCACTAACAATATAAAGTGTTAAACATATTATTATTAACTCTACCCTCTTCAAGGACTGACCCCCTCTCTCCCCTTCACCTTAAAGGGATCCTCTTAAACAACTAAAAAACAAAAGACAAGATCCCACTACAAACTCTCCGGGTTTAAGTAATCTTATTATTTACTTTGGATTTTACTGTTGGAAACTGAACTAACAACATTGAAGTGACTGAATCAGTTTGGGATACAAAAGTAAAAGTAAAACACCTCAGTTTTGAATGACACTTACTGTCATTTATGTCCCTAACACATCACCACCTCTTTTATCTAGAGTGGGAGAGAGAGGGCTTGCAGAAGAAAACGACAAGATGCAAACAAAATATATATAACAGCAAACCTTAAAGAATATCTTGAAACTTAATTTTACATTAACAAACATTAAAGCAAAACAATAGGGTTTTGTTACTTTTGTATTAATAATTTGAGAAATATCATTGAAGAAAGTGAGAATAACTGACGCATTTTATACAGATGCTGGCCGCAAAAATGAACCCTAAGGAAAACGGCGGTTAGGGTTCTTGAATCTATGATGTAACAGCAAAAAAAGGGGGTGAAAAGAAGAAAAATAGTCTGATTTGAGTGGCCTTTAGATTATCCTATGTATGACCTAGAGTAACTAGATCCCTATCTACCCTATAATTTCTTCATAAAGTAACAAAATTTAATAATATATATCTGAAAGATCCCAAACCTAACCCTAGTTAGATTAGCATTTGCATTTACAGATCTGCATTTGAGAGGTTTTGACTTTTGAAAGTCATAAGACAGCTAAATTTTTTTAGAACGGTTTTTAAGACATGACTAAATCAAATTTGAGAAGAGTTCCTATTGACTAAATTCAAAAATAGGTAAAACATTGTATAAAAAACGATTTTTAGTGAAATTTTTGTTGGAAAAATTGGTTTTACTTGCATTCTCATGATCTTCATTGACTTAGGTTCTAAAACAAAAAGAAAGACCATATATCTAACAAATAGAAGCAAGTTTAACTCTTTACAATTAGTCATTTGTTTATAAAAAAGGTACTGTAAGTTGTTAACATTGATGTCAATTTTGAAGATGAAATTAACAATCTTGAAATAGAAAGTTGTGATTATTTATATGAACTTGATCTAAATTAGGGTTGATTACGTTATGGTAACAAGCAGATAAAGTCACCTGATTCTGGTGATGAGAAGTTGAATCTTGGGAGTTGGGATTGGAATTTGAGAGAGACTGATGAAAGGCAGCAGCCATGCTCATATTAACAGACCACAGATTGGTGCAGTGTCCACATCTTACTGTCACTATGTCATACAAGCTGCTGCATGGTACACTTACCTGCATTTCAACCAAACATCAATTATTACCTCCAAATCAAGAATACCCATTTCAGAAGCACAATCAAGAACACAAATTGCTCATTCAATTTGGCCATCAAATTTAAAATACGACACTTAGGGTTCCAAGATTACAATTATATAATCAAGAACCCTAGAAAGAGTGAATATTGAGTAAAATACCAAGTTTGTATTAAATTGCTTCTCAAACAACAATTTAGGGACACCATCATACCGAAGATCAAATTTTAAGCATCCAAAGAGGGTATAACTCTTGAAAACACATAAAGATCAAAAGATCAGAAGAAAGGAACCAAGAAACCAAAGTAATACTAGCTTGATATTATAAAGGAAGAATCTTTACAAATGGGATCTTAATTTGTTTCTTGAACATGTATTAATCTTGATTAAGAGCGACAAAACCCTAGTTTTTCTTAAGTACCCACATGCAATGATGTTTGAGGGTGTTGATCATATCCCATTTAATATGGTCAAGATTTGAATCAATTGTATTTGCTAATGGAAAATCTCCACAAGGAAAGAAAAGAATCAAATGGTTTTTGTCCTTGTTACTACTCATTAGAGTGCTCTTGTGTGTGTGTGTGTGTGTGTGTGAGAGAGAGAGAGAGAGAGAGAGAGAGAGAGAGAGAGAGAGAGAGATTTCAGATATTTGAAGACTTTCGCTTTTGACTGCAAGCTGAAGAAGAAACGAGAAAAAGAAAGCCTCAAACGATGGAGACTTGACTGTTTGAGTATGTGTGTATCCAAAGTGACAAAGAGAACTGATTTCAAATGGATCAAATTGGTTGTTTTCAATATGATAACAACAAAAATCAATCTGATATCAAGCAAAATTAAAGCCATATGCAACTTATCATCTTAAAAGCCCTCAAATTATGCAATAAAAAACAAAGATAGAGTGTGTACCGCAAGAACAATATTGCAAAAGTTACAAGGTATATAACGCAGTTCAGATGCTGCTGCTACATCTATGCAGCTGCTGCTTGACATCTCTCTCTCTCTCTTTCTATATATATATATATCACTATATATATCTATCACTCTGATCTAAGATACTAGCTCTCATACAAAATCTTTGTGTGAGAGTGTTGAAGTTGGGTATCGATCACAACAGTGCTTCTTTCTTTCAAGTTGTCTCTATTTATAGATGAAGAAAGAGATCAAGAGACACATATATAGATATAACATGTGTATGTATCTAAGGGAGGAGGGAGAGAGAAAGGGGAAATAAGTAAGAAGAAAATGGGATAGGATCCAAAGAGCTAAGGGGCAAATGCATTATAGCAAAAGGTAGGTTCAGATAGTGCATGCGGGCCCTGATCCATGCACTAATTTAAGAGAAAATCACTTGCTAATCATATTTCATCCACAAATTAGTTACTCTAAATGAAGTCATTTGATCCAAAAACTATAAGTTGATTTGCAAAGAATGGATTTTCAAATCTGAATTTACAGAGGGTCAATATTTGATTGAGTTCTAAAAATGTATAATTGGATTTACATAGGACAACAAAACCTGTTGTTAACCCCCTTGCACATTTCTAACTTGCAAACCATAAAATTTATGAAACAAAAAGTTGAAGAGGTTAAGAATAAAAACAGATTTGAAATCTAGAAAATAGGAATAATGTAAGTAAAATTGATCTTCCCCTATTTCTTTATTGCTCGGTTTCTTTCCTGTTACTCTCTTGATATTTTAGTGTTATCAAATAATTTTATTTTAGTTTAATATTTTATAATAAAAAAATTTCTAATAAACATAAATATTATACGAGTTAGTACATGTGGAGTACACACTTGTTAAGGACTATTTTTATTTTGGGCATCAACGGACTTGGGGTTAATTGGTAGCGCCTGAGGCAGGCCTAGGGTCCAAGGGGCTAAGGTCCTAGCGAGCTTGTGTATGATTGATGTTAAGACGCATGAAAAGTGATCATAACTAAAGGGGGAAAATTGCTCCATGAAAAGCATAGTACTATGCTTACCAGTAAATATGCTATTAATGGTATCTGCGATCAACGTTAACTTGAGCATCCACAACGCGTTGAACTATAAGAGTAAGCATGCATGAGGAGTAACTTGGGTGATCAACCTTATCCGAAGTGCTATTTCAGGTTAATTGTCAACAACAATTAAGTTATTGGTGAATGAGTAATTACTTTTCCGATTGATAGGAGTTCTTGTTGAGGGTATGTGATCGTGTTGTCATGGTTGTAAAAACGAGTTAACTCTAAAGTCTTAGTTACTTATAACTAGTACGAGTAAGTAAGAGTCGTATCCATATGGAATTGAATAAAAGTGTAAAACTTTATACCTAGAAACTTGAAACACGAAATGAAAATAATAAAAGTCAAATATTTTTGGGTTTTTATTTAAGCTAAAAAGTAAATTGAATTAAAATAATTAAGAAATCAACAAACTTGATTATAGGTTTTGAAAATTATTAATAGAAAAACAATTACTTCCAGGATCCGGATTCAAAGATTCATAAAAACTTGTTAACCTAGTTTGGAGAACACATAGACACGAACTTGTAACGATCTAGTTAAAGTGATAATCGAGGATAACTTTTTAATACTAACTCATGCACCTGATTACCCAATCATAGATGCCAAACACCCCTCTAATTACCAAACTATTCACGGATGCAAGAAAACCAAAATCAAATGATAATAGACATATATTTGAAACATAAATAATTCTTTTAAATAATTCTTATAAGAACCCATCACCGGAGATGATCACGACCAAGATTAGCAATTCATCGGCATGATTGGACCTTCAATAATTGATTGGATGTTGTTGATACTTGATTCGGGTGAAACCGTGGTGAAAGAAACTCCCAAAATTGCCTTGAAAATGTCCAAAATTCGCAGGGGAGAAATCTCATTCGAAACCCTAATGATTGGGTTCAAATAGTGATGTAGGCGGAAGCAAAAGGATAAACAATTGAACATGTTGATTCAACGAGAATATCAGGAACAATTCTTTAACTATCGTTGATTCACGAATAATGCCGATAATTAGGAATTCACACTAACTCACACTATGATAGAGAGAAAAATGATTTTTTTAATAAACTTCAATCATAATTCTCCCATTGCTTACATCCATATAAAGAAACAAACTAAAAGTCGAATGAGCCACAGAACATTGACGGGCCAAAACCTAGGCCAAATGTAAAGTCCAACAAAATATAAAAAAAGACAAAAAGTAAAATAACTCATAAAAAAAGCCGTTTTTGGACCGAAACGATGACCCAAACCGCCTACGGCTATAACCCAAGTTGCGACTGGTCGCAGGCCTAAAACGAAGACTTCTAGCTCAAGCTATGCCCATTTTAGTGACACCCCTTTTGACAAGCGATCTTGGGCCTCCAAAAAAGCTATAGCTTGCTCCTGCATACTTGGGCCCACACCAAATAGGGAAGAAAATCCTCATAATTTGGAGGTTGTTAAGCTAATCGGCGTATCATACACCCACCTCAGCATATCATACGTCTAGTGTAAAGTTGTACGGAGGTTGTTCACTGGATTCTGTATAGGATACGGTGGTCAGCGTTTAATACGGTGGTAGATATGGTGATGCCTTATTGACTTGATTTCAATCTATCTTTTTATGTAATTACACATCTGGTCCTTTCACTTGCTCCAATACTTCCTTAAAGCTCTCAAGATATATACTTTGTTTTTTAGCACCTACAAACAATAACACACTCAAAGTATACATGTTCGACACTAATATTCATATAAAATAACATAATTGAACACTATAAATCTCGAATAAACACCCGTATGCTAATCGTTTTTAACTACTAATTGACATACTAATTCATAAAATGTTATGTTCTTAGTTGGTGGAGCAATTTTTCTGGTTAATTCTGTTAACGAATGAGACCGTGATGATTTCCTACTTATGTAAGAAAAGTTTTTGATTTGTTTTTACATATGATGCATGTATATTCACATTCCTATGCAAAAAAACTATCTCATTTTTTCCCTCACATTTTGTTTAGTTAGTGTTTCTTTAATTCTTATTTTCATGTGTTTAAGTATTTGTTTGGAGTTGATAAAATTCATTAGAAAACTGTATCGTTCTTCATCTCGGTATTCTCTTGGAGATCTAATTCATCTCGAATCAAACTTTATCATCAGGGCTTTCTATTTTTTACATTATGCCTCCCTGATGTGAAAATTAATCAACTCGACGACTTGATTGCAACCATGGTAGAGAGTTTGTCACTTGAAAGCCATGAAAGATCAATCATCCAAACTTGATGTCCTTATTGCCAACCTCGCTACTCAATTCATGCACACACAAACTCTAGGGTTCAACAAACTTCTATTGTTACCGCATATGTTACTAAATTTGAAAGACTTTGCAAATTGCAACATCGATATACCTCTCAAGGCAAGCTCAATCATTTCAGTTCATAGATTCTATCGATATCCAACAAGAACTATCCATTCTTAAACCATAAATCTTCCAACAAGATGTGGATCTTACAAAACTGATAGAGGATTAGGTGAATGCTCATAGTGACTCTTCACCACCATTATTGCTCCCTACATCCTTAGATTCATTGTTAACTTCAAGACGATCAACTCTTATATCTTCACCATCACAATTCATTTCCACATTACTATCGATCCTTCTTTCCACATCATCCTACACCTTACCAACAAAGCGATTAACTCCATAAAAAATGCAAACACGGTGAGCCACGTGTCTATGTTACAATTACCCAGATAAATGCCACCCGACTCATCATTGTACTACACCATAGTTTGTTTTATTTCAATCATTGTACTACACCATAGTTTCTTTTATTTCAAATGGAGCACGAACCCCTTGGTTTGGCATGACACCCTAACCTCACGATCTTGCATAGGATGCAACAAACCATATTGGTTAAATTCTCAAAATGAATAGGTAGATAAATAGAATGAAACAAACCGTATTGGTTGGTCGTGGTTATTATAACGATTTCTTCTGATCCCAAAATGTTCGAATACCCTGCTATTGAAGGGTCACCACAAATGAAGGTCTACAATAATGAAACGTAATAGATCGCACCGCAAAGGTACAAAATGTGACAAAAACAATAGCATAACAAGCATTGTTCCTATAAACCGAGATATTAACCAAAAGCCTCTAAATGGAAAATCTAACTCTACTTTTGAATATTGTGTGCTATAAAGTTTTCTAGAGATTTTCTATTTTCTTTTGTGATTGATAAATATGAAAATAAAAACCTAGAAAATATATTTAATCTATGCTAATAACATATTATCGGTACATGCTGAATATATTAGTTTCTTATTTTCTTTTTTGTTTGCTTATAAGAAAACAAAAAAAATAGAAAAATAATATATTTAGCATGTACCGATAATATGTTGTTAGCATAGATTAAATATATTTTCTGGGTTTTTATATAAGAAACCAAATATAAGTAAAATATTTTAAAAAGTGTTTTACTGTCACGTTGTTATTATAAATTAATATTTTTATATTCTCATATTATTTTTATTATAGATAAAACAATTTATAAATATACAAATACATATATACACACATACATGTATCCAGGCACGTACATACACATACATACAAATACATACATATAGATACATAGCAATGGCCTATACATACATACATACAAAATTATTACACATACACATACATGTCAGAACATAGACATACGCATACACACACTCAGATACACAAACCATACTCATACGTACAAATGTCTTACGTGACACTTAATCATTTCATTGTTTCTTGGTTATCGATTTAAGCTACTTGCGCATGAGGACGACTCATGGCGAAAGTGGTGGACCAAGTCCTAATGCCTTGAATATGGATGATTAAAGTTTCATCGATGATGATAAAGAAGAAGTTGTAGATGCATATTCTTCAAATAAGAAAGAAAATTGAAATGATGCTAATGATGACGATAATGATAGTCATGTAGATGCACCTTATTCTAGTGATAATTGTGATTGAAAGCATGTTTATTATTTATTTTTACTAAATTTGTTTAAATTTATTATCTATGTTTATTATATGTTTACTACACGTTGTTTGTTTTTTTAGCCAGAATGGCAACATGTGTTGCATGAGAACACATGAGTAGGTGGTAATGAACCTCTCAATGAGGATCCACGTAATATTCATATGTGTTATGAGTCGTGTTAGTTGCTTATTGCAGTAAAAATAGATGTCATCATATTTACTATGTTTTAATTAGCTAACTATACAATTTTATGTATCAATTTAGTGGGTATCATAAAAAAAGGATTAAAAGGAAGAAATCTCATAACATATAAATAGATCTACCCATTCTAGTTGTTGTCGATAAAGGCCAAGATAGGTTTGTTGGAGAAAACCAATAAGATTTTATATGGTTTATCTCTAAGCACTTTCAAGCAATTCTATTTTCTATATTCATAGTTAGATTGATGTTTCCGAAACTTTAAAAAAGGGATTTATATCGTATATTGTATGTAAGTATACAATGTAATGTTTTATTTGTATTTTATTTTTAATTTACGGCATTATAATGATCTCCACACCCTGAAAAAAAGAAGAAAAATGAGATATAATTTAGGTTGCAATCAATAACGAGTGTCAAAGAGCCTACAAGGATCGACAAAATTATTTGAAAGAACATTTTCATAAAAATGGTGGTTATGAAGACGTCAAAAGGGTCAAGGGTTGTCACCTACAAGATTTTGACCATACACGTTGGATTTAGGCCATTGATTCATACGAAGCACTCTGAGAAGAATTGAATCTAATAGAGCACAACAACATTATACAAATTATCACCACAGTGAATCTTATACATAAAAGCGTCGGGCTGAGGTATTAAAAATGTTACTATTATCCAATGATGTATAAAATCTTATTAATAGCTTTTAATATGTTTACTACAACAAAAAGATGGGTGTAAGTGTTACATTGAAAACTTAAAAAAACACATTACAAGGAAGGAAGTGCATGGCAAACAATATGACATTTCCAGACTTTGTAAAGTTACATTAATATTTGAGTATGTTGTTATTGCATTTTAGGCAAATCTGGCTGGGTTAGAAGTATGAGCAACTTGTTATAAGTACGAGAAAAGTCGCCCCTTGTCTTTTTGTGCATTTAAAAATCTAGGAATTTTTTGTGCTTAATTTTATTTTATATGTGTGTATGTATGTACATCCAGAGTATACATTTTTTAAGAAATACACATAAAACCATTTTTTAAGAAAGTAACTCACTAATTGATATGGAACATGTGCACATAATACAAATCTAGCTTATTTACAGTATACATTTACGCATAGAACTACCATATACATAATATGCACACATGCATGTCAGCATGTGAAAAAAAGCATATTAAAAGTATTCTTTTCAAGATTTACATATTCACATGTGCATATTAATTAGTTTTCACCTCAAAAGGGACCTGAAGTTGCATGGCTCCCAGAGTTCTTATGGAATGTGAGAGAGCACCTGTGCACTGGTTAGCAGCGGTGATGCGGGTTGCTCGCCGCAGAAGGAGAAAGAAGAGAGTAATCACTTGAATTTGTGAACTTGTGAGAGTATTGAAATAGTCGCAAAATTTGAAAGAGTGATGGATAGTGGATACAGAGATTGCATATATATGGTAAAGTGAGAGTCTTCATGGTATGATTCAAGTAAACAAATATATATAAAGAAAATGGGGGCCGGAGAGAGGTGACATTAATAATGGTAGAGAAATTGCCACATATTAAAAAAAAACAATATGCTCCTTATTCTTTTACTTATGCGCAACACATTAAACTCTAATTAATGTTATTTGTGTTTCTATTGATTTTCAACTTATAAACGATATTTCAGATCAATAGTCTTCTTGTCTCTCTATATATTATAACTAGAATCAAAAACATTTTGTAAAATGGCTGCAAAATTTTTGTCCATTTCTTCCACAAACCACATCTAAAATTTAAAGCTTTATATATATAATTAAAGAACCGCGTGCATGTTTCGTGTATATATAATGTTGCAAACATAACAACAACAAAAAGAGTGGGTTGAGAGCGATGCATCACGATGACAGTAATCGTTTTTTTGGAGAGTACATGTTGAAATGACTAAAAGTAAAACGATAGTTCAAAACTGTGAAAATGACAAAGGTTGTCAAAAGAAAAGGGTTTATCAACTTGTTCGGTTCAAGTCGTTTTCGTTGCCTGGAGTAATAAATGAAATGGCTAGTGTTTATTTGGAATTATTGGTGCCACCGATGACCACATGCACACCCATCCATGTGATTTGCTAACTTGTTAAGATGGCAAGACTTTTGTAAACTACAACTCTTGTAGGGTAAACTAGTTAACAAGGACGAACTCATGAGTTTGGGACCTTTTAGTGTTTTGCTCGAGTCTTTCGCGAACTTAGGTTTGTTATTTAGTGATTCCAATTGTCATGTTAAACCTTCAGATCGACGGGTGTTAGCGATTATAATGTCTTTAATATCTTTTCCTGCATAATTGGATTTACTTAGACCAAAGTGGAATTATAATATACAACGATACGAATTAGGAGTGTGGAGTTCATGTTTGTTTCTAGCTATTGTAATTTCAAGTTTTCAACCAAACGAAGGATCAAGGGGGTAGTAGCGCCATTGGTGAGATTCAAGGGAAGTGCCCCAGATAGGGTCCAAGGGGCAAAGCCTCTGGCGGAGGTTCACTAGAAGCTGCTTTAGATTTGCATGGTTGTTAGAAATTTAAATTGAAATTGGTCCATCAACATACAATTAATCATTAGTAATAAGTTACTACTCACTGCTAAGAACTTGGTTGTGAGTGGTAACGGCCGTTAGTGACAACTTTATCATAAGTTGTATAGATATCTCAAATATATAGGTGACAACTAGGTATCCGCAGTAAGTGTAAGTGTATATCAACACCAACTTGGGTGATCGGTAGGAACTTGTAGTAATTAGTACTGCTTATAGGACCATCATTAGTTGTAAGTGAATTACCCTAGAAGAGTTACTACTTATGATTTTTCAAGTCGACGAAGTTACTATTGGTGTAATTGAATAATTGCAATAGTTATAATAGCAAATTAACACACTTTTTAACAATATTGTGTCGTAAACTAATTAAATGTACGTTCTCATGATTCTCTAAGTATATAAGGAAAGTTTTTTTTTTATTTTTATTTATTTATTTATTTTTTACTATTTGAGTATATAAATTAGTAATTATGTTATCACAGGGAACCACTAGTAAAACTTTTTGTTTGTCTGATAATTGATTTCATACCTATAAATTAATCCTTGATCTAAAAGTAAAGTTTACACGATTTAACATATATCCAAGAAAATTTATGGAATATAAAACATAAATAAGGTTCAAGATTCTTACAAGTTCATTATATAATCTTTGCCTATAAATAAAGATACGGGTTCCATATTTTTGGAGCATAAATTTAAGATTGGAAATTAAAACTCCAAGATGGTACATGAGGTACAATGTTAAACATCAAAATATATATATATCTTCCTCTTTGACATGTAATAAAGGACATTTGATCTGTTTGTGTTTTGTTTCTTGTAATTATCACATCAATGTCATGTCAAGTTGTTGTGGTCACAAGTTGGTTGATTCAAGGGCGAAAAGAAGTGAGAAAAATCCGGACTAAGTGGGACGGGTTTATGATATTGATGACGGAGATATGAAGACATAATATTCAACTTGTACATGTATGATCAGGCGTTCATGTTGACCGTTTTTTAGTTAGGTGGATCGACATAAAGAATCGATAACGACTTTTTATATAGTGCTTAAATAGTGTTCACAAAGCTCATTACAACATTAGAAAAGTGGTCAATTTGTAGAGGCTAAAAAAATCCAACCGCAAACACACTCCTATTACACAAGCGAATTGACATGTACGTCATTAAGGATCTATCGCTGGAACACACCGTTTTTCCGAATGTTGTATCGTTTTCTATAATGCGTGAGTGAAGTTTTGATTCTTCGATAAATGTTTTTAGTAAAGTATTTACCCACATCACATTTTTTCACAATCTCTTACTGAATAATTCATGATAAATCCTATACCTTATCAACAAATTGTTTCTACTTTGAAATTGTTGTATGTTGAAGATATGGAAGAATTTTAACATGTCAAAAATTGATATTTATTGTAATAGATGCCCTACCAAAAATAATGGGAAAAGGAACAAGAAAGAAAAGTAGTGGCTGAGGCAATTGAACATAATAGTTGGGTCTTTCTAGTAGCAATAATTAATGCCCCATTTCCATTACTTGAAAGCCACCTCAACTATGTTTTTAAACACATTTGTTTTGTCAAACTCTCTTCATTCTCATACATGTTAGTTCAATCATATTGCCATTTCATATAACAAAGATTAAAAGAGGGGGACCTACAAACTAAACAAAAATCAATATACAAACCGAACAAATATAATGCCTTTTAACTTAGATAGTCTTCCAACAAATTAATAACATCTCTGTTAGCCCTATCAATTTTGGAGTAGTATCGAACAATTCATCATGATTTGGGTTATTCAAATATTTTGATACTGTCTTTAAGAGCCAATTTAAACTTTAATACTACTAGAAAACAAAATTTTATCCATAATAAAATCCACCTATCATCAATTCACGAATGACTATTGATTATCACCGGCTTATCAAATAGAAAACTAATTTTATAAAGTTCGTAGGTGACTTGGTAGTGGCTATCGACATATTACATAATACTGTCGAAGGAGGCATCTTACCCAACAACAAAACTAATGCACATATGACTAAATTTAACAAAAAAAATTAATGCTAACCAATGGAAACGATGACATATGTTACAATTTTTCAAATAAATAATTTTTTTGTATTTATCAAATTTTAAGAAATAAAACTGTAATTTATTCTTATTATAATTATTATTTGTATTGTCATTATTATTGTTGTGGCCAATGTAAACATATGTTACAACTTTCACCGTTATATGGAATGACAAATTCGACACCCTTTTTATTTTTCGCATGTCATGGCTTATCGTTTCGTTACAAAAGGGCACTTCTTATGTAAGTAACATTTTGATTTTATTATATAATATATTTCAGTGCAACACGTGGGGAAAACTTACTAGTTATGTCACAAGTGTAAGTGAAAAATGTCTCGTTCTTCAAAACATATATTTTCTCTTACAAGAAAATAAAAGCTAATGTGTTAACTTTTTGATCAATTTTCACTACTTTTTATATTTTATGATCTTTACATTCTAGTGCATATGTTTTTAGACATAAAACATCATCAAACTATTTTTTATAGCTTTCTAAATTGTTAAGCATTTAGCTAAACATGTTAATGTTATGTGTTTGTGATATATATAACCTACGTACGCATCTCCTCATAAAAAAATATATTTCTTAAATTTTGTGGAGAGAATTAACATTTTCTATTTTTTTTATCTTCAAAATTTTAAGACTAAAATACGAAAGATTCATTTTATCAACTTGTTCTTGAAATAGATAGTGTTCTGGCTACAACCCCTTAAATTTTTATGCAATTGAGATTTGAGAATGAGAAATAGCATTTGACAATCCATCCCATGAATAAAAATAGGGTGAAGTGAAATGATATAACCTTAAAAGTAAGTGGCCTAGACTAAGAGACAGTCTCACATGTTAGGTAGCATGTCCCCTTCAAGTAGCCTACAAAAGTTATTTGTATATCTTTGACATAACTCTTTAATTTAAGTGTTTTTATAGGGTCCTAATATACGTAAATCCCACTCTATAAATCGACACACCTTATACGTCTCGTATAGCATCATACGCGATGTATAGGGTCGTGAACACTGGAAACGAGAAAAATTTAGGAGGTCGTATAGGGTTTGTAAACACTGAAAACAAGAAAAATGCAGGGGACTGTCAGATGGCTATACGCCCCATATAGCCCTATACGACACATATAGTGTTATACGACGCCTATAACAAATAAAACTGACTATGAAAAATATTAGGAGACTGTTAGAGGGGTTAAACGTACCCGTATAAAATTTTGAGGTGTTGACTAAAAATGCTAGGTGTCTATGAATATCCCAACCCTCTATTAAACATTAATCATCATTCATTCTTGATAATCTAACTATACATGCACAATTTATACATTACTAGTATTGTTTCACATATGATATTCATAATAGAGTAAATCGTGCAATATCCAACTATACATGCACAATTTATACATTACTAGTATTGTTTCACATATCATATTCATAATAAAATAAATCGTGTTTTTGTTTGGGTATAGCTAATGTGGATAACATGATTTTTAAACCGTTAACATTAGTTTTTCATATTTAGAATAAATAACTAATTTTGAAAAAAGGAAAAAGATAATTATGGGAACCTAATAATTCCATAGAATTATATGAATTTATGTTATGTGATTTTCTTTATTTATTAATTCCTCAAAATTGAAGTTTGATATTTCAAGTTGTTTTGTGGTTAGACTATGTGTAGTGGTTACATTTCCATGTAATTCTTTGTTTAATTTTAGCAACTTACAACGATTAATCAAAAAATGGTATCATTCTTCACAATTCTGTCAATAAGCACTAATTTATCAACATATTACGTTCTAAAATTTTATTATGTTTATATAAGTCTGTTAATAAAAATTTTTTTGCAAAGAGTATTCTATCATATATGATGTTATTATGTTTGTGTGATAATATATTATCTTTTTGGGATTTTGGGAAGTTATGTTTGATTTGCTATTGTCAATAGCGGATGTTACTTACGTGGCACAACATGGTAGAAATCCTAGTTGACATGGCACTATTGAGACTATTGACATTCGCTATTAGAAAAAACGGATCTCATTTACCTATGGAAACCCAAGTGCAAGGCACCATGAGTTGGTTTGACAGCGGAGGTGAGTGATAGTTCGTTGCCATTCAAACTTGTGAACTGGGCTTTAAATTTGAATCCTTTGTTTCTTTCTAGTCGCATAAACAACAAACGTATCTAAGGTCTGTCTGTGTATACTTCTAGTTTATTGAATACCGGATCATTATGTTAGGCTCTCTTTTATAGGATAGGTTTAAAGATGGCAATTCTCGCTTGAAAATGGGGAATATAATCGACTGGCTAATCATCAGATTGGATTCCTAAAGAAATGCATAAATTAGCCAAATCAAATATTTAAGGGGTTTTACATATAAAAGAAATAAAACAAGGACATATGTATTTTTTTCAGGGGGCTCAATTGCATTTCTTATTACTTAAATAGCACTATACATTTTGTATTAAATACTTGTCTCTAAACGATGCCAAAATACTATTTGGCATGATTCCCTCCTTTACAACAATACCCTAATAAAACATACATGATTCATGTGTTCATCTTAATCACAAATATTAAAATTACAAAGATCTTTTGAGATACGTTAAACCAACAACCGGGCCTTAATTTTATCAGGTAAAGCATCTAAGAGAACCCTCCCCAACCCCCTTATATTAGTTGTAGCGCGCCTTCCCTCTTTATAACACTTCGGAAATCTTTTTGCATTGCATTTCTTATGATGACCTGGTCGAGAGAGCACGATACATCGGTGTGAAAGATTGATCCCTTTGGATCTTGGTCCATGATGGCTTTTTTTCTTAATAGAACTGGAAGAGGAGGAAAAGAAATAGCTTATGATAACCATCTATTTGAGTCGATCATTTCGTAGATTTAATTCAAGTTTTTTTTATGTAGTGGAAAGGCCTTAAACTCTAAAGTTTTACGCTTAAATGAAGAAATGTTCTTAGTGGATGCAGGACTTGGGACCGCCAGAATTAGTATGCAGGATGAACCTAAAAGAGTTCCAATCAACCGATCCACCAGGTTTGAGAATAAGGTAGGATCCCTAGGTTGTTCCTTTATATTCTATCTAAATCGTTTGAAACTCACATATTCTATCTTATGTACTCAGCGGTTTTAGAATAAAATGATCAAAAGAAAGTTCACGAAAATATTAACATATATAATTTTCATGTATATATGTAATGCATCTTGTTAGAAGTTAAGAATAGTATTCAATCGTTGCTATCAATCACTTAAATTGTATATTTTATGCACATGTTTCTTCACGAAATCACGGTGTTTTACGAATATAATCGAAAAATAAGAAACGATAAAATAGAAACTTGGGTCGAGCCCATCTAGAACTTAAACAAAATGGGCTTTTGAGATAGGGAGAAAACAGATCAACCCTGGGTCTGTTTGATAAGTTTATGGGCCGTGGGATACTTGGATAGTTAGATGCCCATATTCATTCGTGGGCCTTATTTTGATCTGTAGTCAAGTCCAACATAGAAACACTTGTGTAAAAGTTGCCAATAGGCCCAATGGCCAATATCATACTGTTAAAATTATGGGCTTTCATGTGATTTTTCTATACACATTATGTAGTAGACTTGCACAAAAAAACCGGGGTACGGACCCGACCCGGTGTACCCGACCCGGACGCGGGTCCGGGTACAAACCGGTACCGGGTGTACCCGGTTCGTACCCGGAATAAACCGGTGGTTTCAACCCGGTTTGGGATTTTTTTGAATTTCTAAAACCCGACCCTACCCGGACCCGACCCGAACCGGTCTAAACCCGAAGTGAACCCGGTATTGGACCCGATATTGAGCCCGGTATTGGACATAAAAAAAAAGAAAAAAAAATTAGAAAAAATAAACTAAACCCGGTATTGGACCCGGTTCCGGACCCGACCCGACCCGACCCTACCCGGGTATGGCGGGTAGGGTTTTCCCGCAAGTGAACCCGACCCGGTTTCGTACCCGGGTTCACCAATACCCGGGTACAAAAAAACTCGACTGGACCGAACCCGGTTTGAACCCGGTTCCGGGTCCGGCCCAAACCCGATTTGTGCATGACTATTATGTATAGTAGCCGATATCATACTGTTAAAATATTTTTTCTACATGTAGAAGTTCTAATTTTGAGTAGGAGCGTAAAACCCTAATTTTTTAATTTTTATTGATAAATAAAATAGTAGATATAATAATACTTTATTCGAATAATTTACAGCAAATAAATTAAAAAAAACATTTTTATATATTTCAGAAGAGCTTAAAGATGCAAGTTTACAATAATTACGAAACTCAAAAAATAAGCAAAAAAATTGCACGCGCGAGTCTTCTTATTTGATACTGTAAATTTTAACATTTTATGTTTTTATTTTGCTTTTCGTTGTTGCAAATTCGATTATAAGGATCGTTTAACCCAACCTATAAAATATAAATGGTATATTGATAAACCAAAAACAATACATGAATCAAGAAGTCTTTAGTTTAGAGTATTTAGTATTTCACATACGGAATTTAAGTAAATTATTACAAAAAATAGGAATTTGGGTTTATGCAAGCAAATTGCTTGACAGATAAACCGTAAATTGTTAAAATAAAATCCTCAAAATTACACTTTGCTCATAGCCCTTTAAGTTGACCAGTTAAACCAGTCAACGTTGTCCACTTCTCAAATGCACTTGCTGAACCCACAAAAGCTAACTTTGATCCTTCTATATCATTCTTTGTCACTGCATCATATTTAAAATTCAAGAATGCCTATAAAACTATGTTTCAACATAACTATAAGCATCAAAAGTTGTAACATACAAGTTGAAACTTAAACGTACCTGATGAATACAAAGAAGTCAAGGAAGAGTTAAATGTATCCACTTCAGCCTTTTCCTCGGGGCTTGAACTCAACTGTAGAAATCAACATTTTCAGAATAAATCAGGATCGAATATCAGACTAGAGTACGTCTTTTTAATTCATTGGTTGAACCGGTCAGACAAAATTTAACGATTTTTTACAAGAACACTGTCTTGCTTAGAGCCTTTGAGGGTTGTACTTTGTAGCGTAAATTACAACCCTAGGGTGTTTCTAGTTTGGTTTAAGTGGTTTTAAAGTCAAATTGTAAGTCAAATAGTAACAATTTCTAATCATTGTAACTAAAACCAAACCGTTGAAAATTAAAATTGTACCAGCTAAACATCTGGTTTCATGGTAATTAGGCCTTTACAATAGAATATGCATAAAATACAATCAATATAGAAGGGTGATAATTTTTAAAAAATTAAACCTAAAATACCAACTCTTTGTATTATATCCTTAAACAAAGCTATATATTCAACTTAAATAACTTAAGGCGAATGTAAGTACTAAAAGGTTATAGAATGTGTAATTATATGGTCTAGTTCCGTTTTTCTATCCCGTTTTACGTATAACTTAACCAAATCGTATCGCCTTTGAAATAATTTTAAAACAGCAATGGTTTCATGGTTTCAAACCGAAAAATGTAAATTATTAGTAAGCTAAAGACATGGGACCTGTGAGAGGGCTGCATTAGCCTTCTTGAGCCAGTCAACATCAGGGGTTTGACCAAGGATTGAACCAGCTGAAGGGAGATCATTGTTCTCTATGGCTTGGCCTACTTTGCTCAGCTTGTAGATAACATCTTGCAGATATTCTGCACCAGTGACAATTTTTTATCAAGATCTCATATAGGATTTCTTTCAAATATCATATTAATATCACATGATTAGTAGTAAAAAGAATATATATCATTCACAGAAGTCAGAACTATGAATAAGTCAATAAAATGCTAATTACACTTCACCACCGAAATAAGGGTAAAAAACTAACACAATTTTTCTTAAATATGTATGAAAGGAGTTTATTTTTAAAAATTAAATGAAAAAAAATCACTAAACTAATATGTATGTGTATCAAAGTAGTAAAGTCCCTAAATTTGTTTGAAAATGCAAGCACTTATAGATTTTTCTTTAAAATAATTACTTCCTTAACTTTTAAATCAATTAAACTTTGGTAAAGTAACATTTAACATTTTTGAAACACAATAATATAACATCTCTTTTGGCAATGCAAGAGTTAACATATCGTTTGAAAAAAAGTCCCAAATACGAGCATTTTAGACATGTTCAGAAATTTAGTAATAAAATATTAGTTTAATGACTCTTTATGAAAAACAAGAAACTACATTAAATTAATATATGATCTTTATATCTAACAATGTATCATTACATAAGCATAAATAATTAAAGCTTAAGATGACTCTAATATATATGAGAAAACATACCTTTGTCTTTGATGGATGAATTGAGAACAGTTTGTTTCTCAATCCTTCTCTTTCTATCTTGCTTCACCTTCTCCAAGAGTTCAAGATCATCATCAGCCTCTAAAATGGCAGCATTTGCATTTCCATTTCCATTTAAGGACAACAGGAAAAGAGAAGTGAGGCTTATTGAAAGGCTTCTCTTGGAGATTTGTGGAGGGTAATCTGGTAATTTACACACTGGTTTACACACACTGGTTGCCTTCACTGTGTGTTTCTGAGAGGTTGTTAATGAAGAAGAAGATGATGATGATGATGATGAGATGAAGGTGGTTGGATTTGAGAGAAAACTTGCAGCCATTTTCACCCTCTGTTTTTTTTGATTTGTTTTTATTTTGTTTTTATGTTATAAGATGGTGTGTAAAGGTGGGGTGGAGAGAGCTAGAGGACTTGAAAATGGATAAGATAGTGGATTTCTTGATATTGTCCATTGATCTATCTAATATAAAATGGAATATTAGAATATGAAGTATAATAATTTTAAATAATTAATATTGTATTAATGAAAAGATAATAAATGCTAGAAAAGTCATGTTATGATGTTATATTGCATTTTGTAAATAATAACGTTGGAGTTAAATAATATCAATGTTAAAACATTTGACACAACATATATAATGGAAAATGTTCAAACGAAAATCTTATGTTATCGTGAGAACTTATTAAAAATTATCAAGATTTATCAAAATCATTATTTTTCTGTTAGAATAATATTATTACGCATATAAAGGATTATGGTTTCTTACGTATATGTGTAAATTTATAAGTGTAAAAAAGTTAAAATTAATGTAAGTTAGGCAAAAAAAACATATATTTACAGATGAAAGTGTGACTTATACGATGTTAACTTTCTTATATTGGCGTAGAAAGATAGACTTCATGAGTCATTTTCGTTTATATTTATGGGTCTTGTAACTTCAAAGAATTATATATATATTTTTATAAGTTTAGCTTGTTTAGCCTTTTTGCCTACTTACTTTTATATAAAAATCCAATGACTACTGAAATATACGTTCAATACTTCTTTTTAAATTTATATGGTTTTGTCAAGAAAAGGCAAAATCAGATTTAGTCAATCCCAAACTAAGACAATTTAATACAAAAAAAAAAACATAACCTAAACTCAAGATTAGAAACAATCTAACGAATACTAAGAGACATAAAAGACTATCAAATCATCAACAAGGCAATTTAATACAAAAAACCATAACCTAAACTCAATAACAAACTAGATTTATCATTGTGACGAAACCCTAAAGCAAAGACAAAGAAGAAGTGAAAAAGACAATGAGATAAGGCGAAGGACATCATGAAGACAAGCATATGTTCTCCCTTTGATAATGTATCAGACAAAGATACAAGTGCGCAAGATGATAATGAATCGACTTGTTTATGACCCGAAGAAGATGGGTTTGATCTCTATTTTCTAAGAAGATGAACCAGTTTGATCGGTTTTTTTTATTTGAACCAATTATAAAACTGGTTTTGAATCTCGGGTTGCCAAAGTAATACACAAACTGACGGTTTGAATCGAGCTATAATTTGTTTGGCTAAAACCGTTTTATTTTCAAACCGGACCGGCTTTTTTCCTGAATCGGTTTTTTCGCCCACCTCTAATTTAGATCCTCTCTATCTACCCATGAGGCCCAACTGCGCCCAAATAACCTTTAGCCCAACAACACTCTTCTACTACAAGTCCAGTTAAACTTCAATGGCCCATAATAGCTAAACAACAAATATAAGTAGCGCAACATAAAAAAACATTACCAAATACTAGAAAATACTTATATGAACATATGTTTAACATTGAATTAAAAATAGAAACATATTTCAACAATTTTTTATACTCGACGGTTTTAGCCCAAAATAGAAACATAATTCAATTAAAAATAAAAAACACCAATGATCTTTAGCCCAAATGATTTATATAACCCAAAATTTTATATAAATAGGGGGAGTTGAGGTCGTGGATTCAAGTCTCACCCGTAACAAAAATTAAGGCTCGAGGTTGGGCCAGATGATTTTTTCTCACTTTGGTGAGTTTCCTTCTAAAAGTAGTCTCGGGTTTACTTGAGTAATGGGAATGATCAGATGGTCCAGTGTCACGTCAGTAATCTAAATAACCGTTTAAGTAAAGTTACATTTGTAAAAGCTAATTAAAAATGAGTTGTGAGTACTGGAAACTTCTATACATTCAATGATTCACTTCAATTTTAGGCCGTCAATTTCGTGGTGTGCAACGGTAACCACCTACCATAACTAATTAACTTCTTTATCTCATAAAAAAAATATATACTTTTTAGAAAACTGATGTAAAGAAGTTTGACCCTTAATCTCATAAAAAAAATTAATAATGGTTACTTGGAGTTAATGAATAGTTAAAGAAATACTAAATTTACGTGAGAAACCAAAATAAAATTCTAGAATCATTTAAGGTGGAAAATATTAATTTGCATTGATATGAAGTTTAATCAAAGACAGTCTGTATCTTTTAACGAAATAAGTTGAATTTTTTTGTTGGCTGTCAAAGAAAAGGCAAGTATATATAAAAAACTAAAATGCTTTTGAACTTTGTAAAAGCTAAAATATTTAAAAAATGTTTAGATAATTATTTTAATAGTTTTATAATATTTAGAAATTAGTACGTTCAAATTGATTATTTTGAATAAATATTTTCTAAATTAATGTGTTAGAATATAGAGAGCGAACAAATGAGTAGCTTTCGAATTTAAAAAGTAGAGTTGAAGTAGTTGGGCTAAACATCGGGTTAGTCTACCTGCTTAACTATATTCATGTACGAACTAAAATTTATATTCAAAGTATTTCGATCATTTATTGTCTGAGTTACATGAAATTAACGTTTAGATTATACAAGTCATTAACATTTAAGCATAAGATAATACTTTTAAGTACAACTACAAAAGGAAAAATTAAGCTGTAAATATAAACAATAGGTTCTGATCATTGGTATTTAAAAATTGTATAGAACTGTTGAGACCAATTAAGAAACGTAATTCATATATGCCCACACACACAAAGGTTCATTTTTAAACTCACAGTGGCTTTTAAAAGAGTAACATATGTCATCTTTTAAAAGGTAAAAATAAAATAACGCAAAATCTTCAAAAACATTCTTTTGAAAGAAAATTAGTCTAAGCTAGTTAATAAGTCAAAATTAATACACAAACAAATCGATATACGTTAGCACCAGCTCCTTCACGCGGCAAATTTTGAAAATAACCAAAACATAACATTGACATCTTCCAACATTTGAAGATTGTCTTCTAGATTTTACAATCTTATTTTGTTGTTTATGGATTAAATTATAATAATACTCATAAAGGCACGTAATAGAAAAATTCAAGAATGAAGCAAATCAAAGAAGCCACCACCTAATCTCACAACGATGAGAAACCGTGGGTCCACCAAGGGCTACCAATTCACACTTGATCATATATTTATGGGTCAACGTCACATTGCACCACTTTTTCAACTTTCCGGTCACCTTCCACCACCACCCTTATACCACCTTAGTCCTTTGCTTTTAATATTATTATTATTATATACATTGAAAAGAAGATAATTAAATATGTTTGAATGAAATAGGGATTCAAACTATATTGGGTTGATTTTAGTTTAATATAATATAGTATGATTTAATATAATGTTATATATAACGTATGGTGATAATGTGATATGATATGATATGATATTATGTAATATGATTTGTTATATTGTGGAGAAGTCGAAAACAACTTTGATAATCTGAGAGTCGTGAATATCACTTTCAGATCCATATTATTTGGTGGTTCACCGAAGATCTCAATCGGATAATACTTAGAATCAAGAACGTAGTATGTGTTTATATGTGTGTTTCGAGAACCAAATGAGATGCAGAATCACCAAAAAATGTTTTGAAATCGACATTTGCAGGGATGGGGTGAAACTACCGGAAGCAGATTTCATATTCGAATATAACACTTTTTACCTTCGAATTTCACAAGTGAAATTTTGAGTAAATCACAATTTTGTGTATTTTTGATAAAGTAACTTTTACCAAATTAAAAATTCCAAGTTGACCTGACAGTTCGATTCCAGCTAAGGGCTGCCATCCCTTGGATCTCACTCCCAAGGAGGCGTTGCCCCCCTTAGACCCTCATTGCTTAGAGGCTTCGCCCCTAAGGTGGTTTCCAATATCAAATATCACAATACACTCAAACAAATGTGCATTCCGCACCTCCTAACTTGTTTGATGGATATTATGATCACATTAGTCGTTAGTCAATCCAATCACATTAAAATATCTAACATATAATTGACATAATATGATACGATTAAAGATGGTATAATGTGAAAAATAAAATAAAATATGATATTACATAGGTAACATAATATGTGTGTTTGCTAAGATGATTAATATCTTTTTTTTTCACTTAACACAGTTTTGGTGAAGCAAAATAACTCTGTGTTATGTATTGGTTTGTCAATAACAACTAAGATTAGTAATGTGTGTGCAAATCATTGGCGGGTCGATAGAGTTAGGGGGTGTTTGATTCGTCTGACCAAGCTTCTGACACTGACTGGCTGACCCGGTCAGCCAGTCAGTGCGTTTGATGTAGCTGACTGGAAGCTCTGACCCGGAAAGAAGGGTTGACCGAGTCATCCTTTTTCTCCTTGTCTGACCCGGAAAGAAGTCCGCCCCCAACCGCCGTCGACCGCCTCCATCCTCCCCCCCCCCCGCCCCTGCGCCTCCGTCGCAGCCTTCCCATGTTCCCGTCCGCCCCCAGCCGCCCTTCCCCTGCCGCCGTCCGCCTCCTTCGCGCCCTTCCCCTGCCCCCGTCCGCCCCCTGTCGGCCTTCCCCCGCCCCCTGCCGGCCTTCCCCTGCCGCTGTCCGCCCCCTGCCGGCCTTCCCCTGCCGCCGTCCGCCCCCTGCCGGCCTTACCCTGCCGCCGTCCGCCCCCTTCCGGTCTTCCCCTGCTGATTAGTTGGTAAATGGTTTGATATTAGTCTATTGATTACACAACACAAGTTAAAATACAAAGACAAGTTTCAGTCAGCAGAGTCAGTTAGATACATAATCAAACACCCAAGTTTCAGTCAGATGTATGACTCAGTCAGATCTTCTGACTGGGTCAGCTTCTGACTCAGTCAGCTCATACTGGGTCAGCACAATCAAACAGCCCCTTATTCTGATATAAATGAATAACTATCAACGTTTTTAACTACCAACTTACATACTTTGAAGGAAGAGTTTGGACGTTCTAAATTAAACTTTGTGATGGTTCCCTCCATATATAAATATGGAGTTTGTTATGTTTTATACACCTTTTTTTGAAGCATGTTTTTCAGACAAAAAAATTGCATATTCATTCTTGTTTCTCTTAGATAATATAATATAATTCATGTGAAGTATAAAACCCAATACAAGTGAACTTCCGAAGGTTAAGTCTTCTTTCTTCCGAAGTTTAACATATTCTTTCGAAGCTAAGTTGATATCTTCCGAAGGTTATGTTTGCTTCGGAAGGGTGTTGTTGTGTACTTTGGATTTCTTCCGAAGTATACATATGATTAGTAGGAAATCTTCCGAAGGGTTATTTCCGTTCGGAAGATATAGTGTAGGGTCCTTTATGTAAATTCTCAATTTAAGTTGAGAGTTAGTTAGAGTTAGTTAGATACTATAAATAAGGACCAATTGTAATCGGTGAGAGGATCCGAAATCGTTCAATCACTAATAATCATTTGAAGTTTCTTGTTCACGTTTATTCTTTCTAAGATCATCTTTGTATTGATTGTTATTCCGCGTTCATATTCTCAATTGATTTTACAACAATTGGTATCAGAGCCTGGTTAGTGGCTCAATTGAGAATCAAAATTCAATTAAAGATCGATCGGCGGCAACGATGGTGTCAACAAAGTTCGAAGTTGAGAAGTTCGACGGGAAGAACGACTTTGGGTTATGGCGGTTGAAGATGAGGGCATTGCTCGTTCACCAACGAGTGGTAGATGCCATGGCCGGAGAATCCAAATTGCCGGACACGTTGTCAGACAAGGAGAAGAAGGAGATGCTAGAACAGGCACACAGTTCAATCATCTTGAACTTGGGGGATCGAGTACTTAGAGAGGTCTCGAAGGAGAAGTCTGCTGCAGGGGTCTGGTCAAAATTGGAAAGTCTGTACATGACAAAGTCTCTTGCGAACATATTGTATCTCAAGAAACGTTTGTACACATTCCAAATGGCTCCTGGGAAGTCAATTGAAGATCATACTGATGAATTCAACAAATTGGTGTTAGATCTTGAGAACATCGAAGTTGTGTTGGAGGATGAAGACCGAGCAATCATATTCTTGACATCTCTACCATCATCTTATGAGCACTTTGTGGATACTTTGATGTATGGTAGGGATACACTTACCATGGAAGAAGTGCTGGCAGCTCTCAATTCAAAGGAATTGAAGAAGAGAACTGATTATAAAGAAGATGGTGGAGAGGGCTTGGTAGTCAGGGGAAGATCTGATCAAAGAAACTTCAAGCAGAGAAGTGTCTCAAAGTCCAGGTCCAAGTACAAGAGGAGGTGTTATGTGTGTGGATCAGAAAAGCATTTCAAGAAAGATTGTCCTGACTTGAAAAGAAAGAAGGGTGAATCAAGTGGATCAAAGACTCATTCCGGACACAATGCACATGATGATTCTTCTGATGGTTATGAGAGTGCAGATGTGTTGGCTGTTACAAGCAGTGGTAAGGAGGGTGAGTGGATTATGGATTCAGGGTGCTCATACCATATGACACCAGTGAAGGAGTTCTTTAAAGAACTGAAGATTGAAGATCTTGGATCAGTGAAGCTAGGGGATGATAGACCTTGCAAGATTGTGGGTCATGGAACTGTGACTCTGAAATTGAAGAGTGGTATGAAAGTAGATCTTCATGATGTAAGGTATATTCCTAGTCTTAAAAGAAGTTTGTTGTCTTTAGGGCTATTGGAGAGTTCTGGTTACCATGTTAGTCTTAGAGATGGTAAGGCTAAGGTGATGAAAGGATCAATGGTAGTATTGTCTGGGAGTAGAAGGGAGAATAATATCTACTTGTTAGATAGTGCTGGTGTAGTAGAATCTCAGGTGGCATCTGCTTCAGGTGATAGTAGTTCTAAGGCTATGTTGTGGCATAGAAGGCTTGGTCACATCAGTCATCAGGGACTGATGGAGTTGCATAAGCAGCAACTAATGACTGAGTTGAGCAGTTGTGATTTTGGTTTTTTGTGAAACTTGTATTCTTGGTAAACACAAGAGAGTAAAGTTTTCACAAGCCAGGCATATCACAAGTGGGATATTAGACTACATTCATTCTGATTTATGGGGTCCTGCTAAGGTTGATTCTTTGGGTGGTGCTAGATACTTTATGACCTTGATTGATGATTTCTCTAGGAGGGTTTGGGTTGTTGTACTGAAGAATAAGAGTGATGCTTTCAGTAAATTCAAGGAATGGAAAGTCCTTGTGGAAACTCAAACTGAGTGGAAGGTCAAGAAGTTAAGAACTGATAATGGGTTGGAGTTCTGCAGTCATGAGTTTAATCAGTTTTGTAAAACTCATGGTATTGCTAGACATAGAACTGTGCCAGGGACTCCTCAGCAGAATGGGTTGGCTGAGAGGATGAATAGAACTTTACTTGAAAAGGTAAGGTGTATGTTGGCTAGTTCTGGTTTACCCAAGATGTTCTGGGCTAAAGCTGTTTCCACTGCAGCATATTTGGTCAATAGGTCTCCATCAGCAGCATTAGACATGAAGACACCTATGGAGACATGGTCAGGAAGAAAGGGTGACTATGGGGAACTTAAGGTGTTTGGATCTTTGGCTTATGCTCATGTTAGCCAAGGGAAGTTGGAACCTAGAGCTTGTAAATGTGTCTTTCTAGGATACCCTGAGGGCGTTAAAGGGTATAGATTATGGAGGCTAGAAGGGGACAGGCCTAAGGTGATAGTGAGCAGGGATGTTGTTTTTCAAGAGAATGTTATGTATAAAGACATTCTAGAAAAAGGTAAGTCAAAGGTTGAAGGTCAGAGTGGGGTTCAGATTGAGGTGGAGCAGCAGGGTGTGAGTGATCAAGGTATGGATCAAGGTACCTCTGGTAGCCAAGGGGATGGTTTGGATGATTACCAGTTGGCTAGGGATAGACAGAGGAGACAAGTGGTGCCTCCACTCAGGTTTAGAGAGGGGATGGATTTGTCTGCATTAGCCTTTGTTGCTGCTGAAGAAGAAAGCATCTATGAACCATTGTCATACTCTGAGGCAATTTCTGTGAAGGAAAGTGATAAATGGTGTAAGGCCATGGAGGAAGAGATGGAATCTCTGTATAAAAATGACACATGGGAGCTGGTTGATAAACCTGAGGGTCACAAGCCTGTTTCATGTAAATGGTTAATCAAACTGAAAGATGGGATTTCTGAGCATGAACTTCCTAGGTACAAGGCTAGACTAGTAGCTAAGGGGTTTACTCAGAAACCAGGTGTGGATTATAATGAAATATTCTCACCTGTGGTGAAACATTCATCTATCAGGGTTATGCTGTCATTGACTGCTTCTATGAATATGGAGCTTCATCAGCTGGATGTAAAGACTGCATTTTTGCATGGAAAGCTGGATGAGACTATCTATATGAAGCAGCCAGAGGGGTTTGAGGTAAGGGGGCAGGAAGAGAAGGTATGTCTCTTGAAGAAGTCTTTGTATGGGCTGAAGCAATCCCCTAGACAGTGGTATAAAAGATTTGATGAACACATGGTGACTAATGGGTTTAATAGGAGCAGCTATGATAGTTGTGTGTATTTTAAAGAATACAGTGAGAACAAATTTGTGTATTTGTTGCTGTATGTTGATGACATGTTGGTAGCTTGTTCAGACTTGGAGGAAGTTGAAGCTACTAAGAGAATGTTGATGTCAGAGTTTGAGATGAAAGATCTAGGTGAAGCAAAGAAGATATTGGGCATGGAGATTACAAGGGACAGAGAGAACATGGTGTTGAGACTGTCTCAAAAGTCTTACTTGGAGAAGGTGCTAAGTAACTATAGGATGGGTGATGTGAAGCCAGTGACTGTTCCTATAGGTGCTCATATTAAACTGTCAAGTTCTGATTGTCCTAAGTCAGATGAAGAAGTTGATTATATGGAGAAAGTACCTTATGCCAATGTTGTTGGGAGCTTGATGTACTTGATGGTTTGTACAAGGCCGGATATTGGGTATGCTGTAAGTTTAGTCAGCAGATATTTGTCAAATCCGGGGAAAGCTCATTGGGTTGCTGTAAAATGGATCTTGAGATATCTCAGGGGTACTAAGCACTATGGTTTAGTGTTTGGGCATCATGAACATGAGAAGGTTGACAGGATTGTTGGTTATGTGGACTCAAATTTTGCCAAGGATCTGGATAGAGGTAGATCTATTACAGGGTATGCATTTCAAGTGCTGGGTAACTTGGTGAGTTGGAAAGCTCAGTTGCAACATGTGGTGGCATTATCTACAACAGAGGCTGAGTATATAGCTTTGACTGAGGGAGTCAAGGAAGCTATGTGGCTGCATGGTTTTGTTTCTGAGTTGGGAATCAAAGTGGCAGGCTCAGTGGTCTTCTGTGATAACCAGGGTGCAGTTCAGTTGTCAAAGAATAGTATGTTTCATGAGAGAACAAAACACATTAATGTGAAGTTACACTTCATCAGGGATGTGGTGAATGCTAGGCAGGTTAAAGTGGAAGGTGTGTCTACTTTGGAGAATCCAACGAATGTGTTTACAAAGTCTCTACCTGGTGTAAAGTTCAAGTTTTGCTTGGATGCATTGGGAGTTGGTTAAAATCTTGTATTGGATTTTAAGGTGGAGATTGTGAAGTATAAAACCCAATACAAGTGAACTTCCGAAGGTTAAGTCTTCTTTCTTCCGAAGTTTAACATATTTTTCCGAAGCTAAGTTGATATCTTCCGAAGGTTATGTTTGCTTCGGAAGGGTGTTGTTGTGTACTTTGGATTTCTTCCGAAGTATACATATGATTAGTAGGAAATCTTCCGAAGGGTTATTTCCGTTCGGAAGATATAGTGTAGGGTCCTTTATGTAAATTCTCAATTTAAGTTGAGAGTTAGTTAGAGTTAGTTAGATACTATAAATAAGGACCAATTGTAATCGGTGAGAGGATCCGAAATCGTTCAATCACTAATAATCATTTGAAGTTTCTTGTTCACGTTTATTCTTTCTAAGATCATCTTTGTATTGATTGTTATTCTGCGTTCATATTCTCAATTGATTTTACAACAATTCAATTTTATTTTTTTTAAAGCACTATCAAAATATTTCAATATATAAGTAATAAGTGTAATAATTCAGTTAGATATCCAAATATCTCCTTTGAACCGTAAAACCTAAAAACATCATATGTCGTCCTTTGCCTTATTATCTATTAAGAACAGTTAGGGTTCCGACAAACATGTGCCAAGGTTGGGGGAATAATGTAGGATGGTAGAACATCAAATTTAACCCAAAAGATTTATGACATGTAACTAAACTAGAATCCTGAAAAAAGATTAATTAAAATAAACCCCAAGTGATAACCAAGTAAATATTAAGCATTTTAACGAGACTTTAACCATATAACAAACGTTCTATTGTCTTTTGTAATTATTGGTTATTAACACCGTTCAAATTTCTTTTGTAATACGAACTTTCCTCTCTTGATTGAATCTTATATCAATTATTAAACACCAAGTCTAGTCCAATAAGCAACTTTAATCAAAACTTTCAAACATGAATATCAATAAAATACAAATTTACTTGACTCGTTCTTATATAAAATCTACGTACAAAATTAATACAATCATAATTTGACTCAGTTACGTACACATAACGAACTAAAAGTACTATATATAGCAGCAAATCTATTTTCATCCGAAATATAATTAAAAAAATTGCAACGTTTCAATTCTTCCAATTTAAAAATACTTAAATAAATATTTTTTCTAAATCACAATTTTTTATAATATTATTTCCAAAACAGATTTGACCCATTTAACGCGGAGTGGGTTCTCAACTTTTTTCCTCTACATTTCTAAATATTTCTAAAAAATATTTCCCTATATATACTCATCTAAACACCACTTTCTATAACACGAATCCCACAAACCTATACGTATAGAGAGAGAAACTCATCGATATTTGTAGAGAGAGAGAGAAGAGAGGGGCGACCTGAGGTTTAATATTTTTAGAACACAAATTAAAGATATGGGTGGATTCATGAAGTGGAGTATGATGGTGATCATGATGGTTGCATCCATGCAGATGCATAGCACCATGGCTCAGACCAGACATGTGGTTGGAGATGCCTTGGGTTGGACCATTCCGCCCAACGCGGCCACTTACACCACTTGGGCTTCACAACAGACGTTTAGAGTCGGCGACACTTTATGTAAGTCCGCTTAACCACAGTACCGTGGTCACATGCTTTTATATCAGAAAAATAATCATTAAACTTATAACTTATAGAATTTAAACTTACAATCAGTTGGAAATCATTAATTTCTAAAAGTAAACTCATTTTTAGTTATTGCCGTAATCATCATACATGCAAAAGCAATTGTTATCAGACCATTTTTTACATCAAGTTATTAAAGAAAATTGTTATTTGGGTGTAAGATGTGTGGATATGATTTAGCTATTTTTATCTATGATTTAAGATGATGAATAGAATAAGAAAAGATGTATGATTTTAAGAGGAGAGTTGTTTTCATAACCATTAATGTTACTGAAATTAGGATAATAACAAAAATCGTATATTTATATGTATTCATATATTATAAACATCTACATATGTGTTGTTTTATTATACTTTTCGATACACTGATATACATATACATATGAGTACGAGACTTTAAGAGTAAGTTATTTCAGGTAAGTTATACTATATTCATTTAGATTTTGATAAAAAATAAATTTTATATATCGATTGTGGTGTTTTCTTGCATTTTTTTTGGTTTCTTAAAGAAGTCTCACCACTGATTTTCAATCCCATTTCAATATACTTTACCTTTCAATCGTGGGTGTAACTTTGGAATATAATTAATTATTTAATTTATGACTTATGACATAAAGTTATGAACTCTAGAAAACTTGTCACATGCAAACAAACCTACCCCATTATTAAATTACGAAATTATGAATATCAACAATAATGTTACTTTTTTCTTTTCCACATGATTTATTTATTTAATTTAATCGCGTTTAGTGGTCCGACTTTGACCATAATTTTCGAACAGCAAAAGTGCAACCACGTATTAAAAAAATAATGTTATTTTAATCGAGCACATTTATTTGTTTTCCGGTTAGGACCGCACCTTTAAAAAGAAACTAAATACTAAGAATGAGATTTGAACTCATAATCTTTGATATTTACATGTTATGAGCATTTTATTTTAATCAGTTACATCGTATAATTATTAAAACTTTCCCTAATCGAATAATATTATTTCTGGATTGCAGTTTTCAACTTCACCACCGGTTTCCACAACGTGGCGGAGGTAACACAAGCAGCGTTCGGCCCATGCACCACCGCTAACCCCACCACCCTCACCACCACCGGCCCCGCCACCGTCACCCTCACCACCGCCGGACCCCACTACTACATCTGCACCGTCGGAACCCACTGCCAGATCGGACAAAAGCTATCCATCAACGTCTCAGCCGCTGCCGCCGCACCCACCACCCCTCCGGCCGCCGCACCCACCACCCCACCACCGTCACCCGCCCCTACCACCCCACCGTCAGCCACCCCCACACCATCACCGACACCGGCGCCGGTGACTCCACCCGCCGGAATTACACTTTGCTCATAGCCCTTTAAGTTGACCAGTTAAACCAGTCAACGTTGTCCACTTCTCAAATGCACTTGCTGAACCCACAAAAGCTAACTTTGATCCTTCTATATCATTCTTTGTCACTGCATCATATTTAAAATTCAAAAATGTCTATAAAACTATGTTTCAACATAACTATATGCATCAAAAGTTGTACCATACAAGTTGAAACTTAAACGTACCTGATGAATACAAAGAAGTCAAGGAAGAGTTAAATGTATCCACTTGAGCCTTTTCCTCAGGGCTTGAACTCAACTGTAACAATCAATGTTTTTAGAATAAAACCGGATCAAATATCAGACCGGAGTACGTCTTTCAATTCATTGGTTGAACCAGTCAGACAATATTTAACGATTTTTTACAAGAACACTGTCTTGCTTAGAGCCTTTGAGGGTTGTACTTTGTAGCGTAAATTACAACCCTAGGGTGTTTCTAGTTTGGTTTAAGTGGTTTTAAAGTCAAATTGTAAGTCAAATAGTAACAATTTCTAATCATTGTAACTAAAACCAAACCGTTGAAAATTATAATTATACCAGCTAAACATCTGGTTTCATGGTAATTAGGCCTTTACAATAGAATTTGCACAAAATACAATCAATATAGAAGGGTGATAACTTTTAGAAAATCAAATCGAAAATACCAACTCCTTGTATTATATTGTTAAACAAAGCTATATATTCAACTTAAAATAACTCAAGGCGAATGTAAATACTAAAAGGTTATAGAATGTGTAATTATATGGTCAAGTTCCGTTTTTCTAGCCCGTTTAACGTATAACTTTAAACCAAATCGTATCGCCTTGAAATAATTTTAAAACACCAATGGTTTCATGGTTTCAAACCGAAATATGTAAATTATTAGTAAGCTAAAGATATGGGACCTGTGAGAGGGCTGCATTAGCCTTCTTGAGCCAGTCAACATCAGGGGTTTGACCAAGGATTGAACCAACTGAAGGGAGATCATTGTTCTCAATGGCTTGGCCTACTTTGCTCAGCTTGTAGATAACATCTTGCAGATATTCTGCACCAGTGACAATTTTTTTTCAAGATCACATATAGGATTTCTTTTATATATAATATTAATATCACATTATTTAGTAGTAAAAAGAACATATAACTATGGTAAAAAAACTATGAATAAGTCAATAAAATGCTAATTACACCTCACCACCGAAATAAGGGTAAAAAACTAACATAATTTTTCTTAAATATGTATGAAAGGAGTTTATTTTTAAAAATTAAATGAAAAAAAAAATCACTAAACTAATATTTATGTGTATCAAAGTAGTAAAGTCCCTAAATTTGTTTGAAAATGCAAGCACTTATAGATTTTTCTTTAAAATAATTACTTCCTTAACTTTTAAATCAATTAAACTTTGGTAAAGTAACATTTAACATTTTTGAAACACAATAATATAACATCTCTTTTGGCAATGCAAGAGTTAACATATCATTTAAAAAAATCCCAAATACGAACAGGAAACTATATTAAATTAATATATGATCTTTATTATCTAACAATGTATCACTACATAAGCATAAATAATTAAAGCTTAATGATGACTCTAATATATATGGATTGAAAACATACCTTTGTCTTTGTTGGAAGAATTAAGAACAGTTTGTTTCTCAATCCTTCTCTTTCTATCTTGCTTCACCTTCTCCAAGAGTTCAAGATCATCATCAGCCTCTAAAATGGCAGCATTTGCATTTCCATTTAAGGACAACAAGAAAAGAGAAGTGAGGCTTATTGATAGGCTTCTCTTGGAGATTTGTGGAGGGTAATCTGGTAATTTACACACTGGTTTACACACACTGGTTGCCTTCAGTGTGTGTTTCTGAGAGGTTGTTAATGAAGAAGAAGATGATGATGATGATGAGATGAAGGTGGTTGGATTTGAGAGAAAACTTGCAGCCATTTTCACCCTCTGTTTTGTTTTGATTTGTTTTTATTTTGTTTTTATGTTATAAGATGGTGTGTAAAGGTGGGGTGGAGAGAGCTAGAGGACTTGAAAATGGATAAGATAGAGGATTTCTTGATATTGTCCATTGATCTATCTAATATAAAATGGAATATTAGAATATGAAGTATAATAATTTTAAATAATTAATATTGTATTAACGAAAAGATAATAAATGCTAGGAAAGTCATGTTATGATGTTATATTGCATTTTGTAAATAATAACGTTGGAGTTAAATAATATTAGTGTTAAAACATTTGACACAACATATATAATGGAAAATGTTCAAACGAAAATCCTATGTTATCGTGAGAACTTATTAAAAATTATCAAGATTTATCAAAATCATTATTATTCTGTTAGAATAATATTATTACGCATATTATGGATTATGGTTTCTTATGTATATGTGTAAATTTATAAGTGTAAAAAAATTAAAATTAATGTAAGTTATGCAAGAAAACATATATTTACAGATGAAAGTGTGACTTATACGATGTTAACTTTCTTATATCGGCGTAGAAAGATAGACTTCATGAGTCATTTTGTTTATATTTATGGGTCTTGTAACTTCAAAGAATTATATATATATTTTTTATAAGTTTAGCTTGTTTAGCCTTTTTGCCTACTTACTTTTATATAAAAATCCAATGACTACTGAAATATACGTTCAATACTTCTTTTTAGAACTTTATTTAGTTTTGTCAAGATATGGCAAAATCAGATTTAGTCAATTCCAAACTAAGACAATTTAATACAAAAAAACCATAACCTAAACTCAAGATTAGAAACAATCTAATGAATACAAGAGACATAAAAGACTATCAAATCATCAACAAGGCAATTTAATACAAAAAACCATAACCTAAACTCAATAACAAACTAGATTTGTCATTGTGACGAAACCCTAAAGCAAAGACAAAGAAGAAGTGAAAAAGACAATGAGATAAAGGCGAAGGACATCATGAAGACAAGCATATGTTCTCCCTTTGATAATGTATCAGACAAAGATACGAGTGCGCAAGATGATGATGAATCGACTTGTTTATGACCCGAAGAAGATGGGTTTGATCTCTATTTTCTAAGATGATGAACCAGTTTAATCGGTTTTTTTTTATTTGAACCAATTATAAAACTTGTTTTGAATTTCGGGTTGCCAAAGTAATACACAAACTGACGGTTTGAATCGAGCTATAATTTGTTTGGCTAAAACCGTTTTTTTTCAAACCGGACCGGCTTTTTTCCTGAATCGGTTTTTTCTCCCACCTCTAATTTAGATCCTCTCTATCTACCCATGAGGCCCAACTGCGCCCAAATAACCTTTAGCCCAACAACACTCTTCTACTACAAGTCCAGTTAAACTTCAACAGCCCATAATAACTAAACAACAAATATAAGTAGCGCAACATAAAGAAAACATTACCAGATACTAGAAAATACTTATATGAACATATGTTTAACATTTAATTAAAAATAGAAACATATTTCAACAATTTTTTATATTCGACGACAAACACATACGCTCTAATCTAGATCTACAAGCATCATACATGTAAAACTTTCTTGAATTCCAATTTACAATATTTTAGTTCTAAAGTATATTTTTACCATTCCTTTCAAGTTTTGGAGACACCATTGAGTGGGTTAAAATTCCATTTTTCTGGATGATTTTATTCCCTCTGTTCTTTAACCAAGAAAAAGGTTGAATTTTAGCATCGTCAATGAGTTTCTTGATTAAAGTCCTCTTCTTGAAGAATATCAACTCGTTCCTTGATTTCCAGATTGAGCAAAGGGTTGTGTAGTTACTTAATTTTTCCAATAACGAAGGTCATCCACCAATTGTGTAATTGTAGCACAACTTTATTTATTAACTTTGTAAAATACCAATGATCTTTAGCCCAAATGATTTATATAACCCAAAACTTTATATAAATAGGGGGAGTTGAGGCCGTGGATTCAAGCCTCACCCGTAACAAAAATTGAGGCTCGAGGTTGGGCCAGATGATTTTTTCTCACTTTGGTGAGTTTCTTCTAAGAGTAGTCTCGGGTTTACTTGAGTAATGGGAATGATCAGATGGTCCAGTGTCATGTCAGTAATCTAAATAACCGTTTAACAAAAGTTAAATTTGTATACCGGAAACTTCTATACATTCAATGATTCACTTCAATTTTAGGCCGTCAATTTCGTGGTGTGCAACGGTAACCACCTACCATAACTAATTAACTTCTTTATCTCATAAAAAGTTATATACTTTTTAGAAAACTGATGTAAAGAAGTTTGACCCTTAATCTCATAAAAAAATTAATAATGGTTACTTGGAGTTAATGAATAGTTAAAGAAATACTAAATTTACGTGAGAAACCAAAATAAAATTCTAGAATCATTTAAGGTGGAAAATATTAATTTGCATTGATATGAAGTTTAATCAAAGACAGTCTGTATCTTTTAACGAAATAAGTTGAATTTTTTTGTTGGCTGTCAAAGAAAAGGCAAGTATATATAAAAAACTAAAATGCTTTTGAACTTTGTAAAAGCTAAAATATTTAAAAAATGTTTAGATAATTATTTTAATAGTTTTATAATATTTAGAAGTTAGTATGTTCAAATTGATTATTTTGAATAAATATTTTCTAAATTAATGTGTTAGAATATAGAGAGCGAACAAATGAGTAGCTTTCGAATTTTAAAAAGTAGAGTTGAAGTAGTTGGGCTAAATATCGGGTTAGTCTACCTGCTTAACTATATTCATGTACGAACTAAAATTTATATTCAAAGTATTTCGATCATTTATTCTCTGAGTTACATGAAATTAACGTTTAGATTATACAAGTCATTAACATTTAAGCATAAGATAATACTTTTAAGTAAAACTACAAAAGGAAAAATTAAGCTGTAAATATAAACAATAGGTTCTGATTGGTATTTAAAAATTGTATAGAACTGTTGAGACCAATTAAGAAACAGAATTCATATATGCCCACACACACAAAGGTTCATTTTAATACTCATTGTGGCTTTTGCTACTTACATATTGGTCAATCTCTATAAACCTCTTGTTATGTTTTATGTAATTGGTGACACCTCTTCTTATGTCATTATTTGGTATCTATGCAATAACATTCGAGAGTGAGGTTGGGTACAATGGGACAATTATTTAGAGTTAGATGATGAAACTTATTTTAAGGTTGAGTCTGAATACTATTTATGATGGGTTGGTCATAAATATAGTAAAATAGGTAATATCTTGTATTGAAAAAAATAAGAAAAGACCCAATTAAATTGATGACCAGTTAACTTAGAGCACATGTCTTCTTTAATCATATTAATTTTTTGAGCTAACTAACTTTTAGCTGATTTCAAACGAAAATTCAATTACTTCTCTTTTTTCTTTGTTTAGTTCTTTTTTTCTTTATTTTGTTTTCTATTATTTTATTCTCTCGAAAATTAAGATTTAAGTTAACCATCAACCCATAATAAAGTCATGAAGGTTGATCGTTAACCATTTACATGTCGTATCTCTTTTTACTTTTCCTTAGCTAGATTGGTTTAGCTCGTTTTCACCTTAACTTTCAAAATAGTAAACCTACATCAAATAATATATTATACCATAATATCAAGTTATCATAAGACTTTAAGGTGTAATAAGATGAGTGTTCTTGTTTGCAGTCTACTTGGATAATATTTGAATCGTACAATCACTTTTCAATTTGTATTTAATGAATCTCAATCATCCAAAAATCATTCAAAATGATTTGATAACACCAAAACCACTAACATAATACCTATGCTAAAACCGCCAAAGCCACTAGAACAAGTCACATAAAATCAAAGAGTAACATATGTCATCTTTTAAAAGGTAAAAATAAAATAACGCAAAATCTTCAAAAACATTCTTTTAAAAGAAAATTAGTCTAAGCTAGTTAATAAGTCAACATTAACACACAAACAAATCGATATACGTTAGCACCAGCTCCTTCACGCGGCAAATCTTGAAAATAACCAAAACATAACATTGACATCTTCCAACATTTGAAGATTGTCTTCTAGATTTTACAATCTTATTTTGTTGTTTATGGATTAAATTATAATAATACTCATAAATGCACATAATAGAAAAATTCAAGAATGAAGCAAATCAAAGAAGCCACCACCTAATCTCACAACGATGAGAAGCCGTGGGTCCACCAAGGGCTACCAATTCACACTTGATCATATATTTATGGGTCAACGTCACATTGCACCACTTTTTCAACTTTCCGGTCACCTTCCACCACCACCCTTATACCACCTTAGTCCTTTGCTTTTAATATTATTATTATTATTATTATATACATTGAAAAGAAGATAATTAAATATGTTTGAATGAAATAGGAATTCAAACTATATTGCGTTGATTTTAGTTTAAAATAATATAGTATGATTTAATATAATGTTATATATAACGTATGGTGATAATGTGATATGATATGATATGATATGATGTAATATGATTTGTTATATTGTGGAGAAGTCTAAAACAACTTTGATAATCTGAGAGTCGTGAATATCACTTTCAGATCCAAATTATTTGGTGGTTCACCCGAAGATCTCAATCGGATAATACTTAGAATCAAGAACGTAGTATGTGTTTATGTGTGTGTTTCGAGAACCAAATGAGATGCAGATCACCAAAAAATGTTTTGAAATCGACATTTGCAGGGGAGAGGTGAAACTACCGGAAGCAGATTTCATATTCGAATATAACACTTTTTACCTTCGAATTTCACAAGTGAAATTTTGAGAAAATCAAAATTTTGTGTATTTTTGATAAAGTAACTTTTACCAAATTAAAAATTCCAAGCTGACCTGACAGTTCGATTAAAGCTAAGGGCTGCCATCCCTTGGATCTCACTCCCAGGGAGGCGTTGCCCTCCTTAGACCCTCATTGCTTAGGGGCTGGTGGTTTCCAATATCAAATATCACAATAAACTCAAACAAATGTGCATTTCGCACCTCCTAACTTGTTTGATGAATATTATGATCACATTAGTCGTTAGTCAATCCAATCATACTAAAATATCTAACATATAATTGACATAATATGATACGATTAAAGATGGTATAATGTGAAAAATAAAATAAAATATGATATTACATAGGTAACATAATATGTGTGTTTGCTAAGATGATTAATATCTTTTTTTTTTCACTTAACACAGTTTTGGTGAAGCAAAATAACTCTGTGTTATGTATTGGTTTGTCAATAACAACTAAGATTAGTAAAGTGTGTGCAAATCATTGGCGGGTCGATAGAGTTACTATACTTCTGATATAAATGAATAACTATCAACGCTTTTAACTACCAACTTACATACTTTGAAGGAAGAGTTTGGACCTTTTAAATTAAACTTTGTGATGGTTCCCTCCATATATAAATATGGAGTTTGTTATGTTTTATACACCTTTTTTTGAAGCATGTTTTTCAGACAAAAAAATTGCATATTCATTCTTGTTTCTCTTAGATAATATAATTCAATTTAATTTTTTTAAAAGCACTATCAAAATATTTCAATCTGTAAGTAATAAGTGTAATAATTCAGTTAGATATCCAAATATCTCCTTTGAACCGTAAAACCTAAAAACATCATATGTCGTCCTTTGCCTTATTATCTATTAAGAACCGTTAGGGTTCCGACAAACATGTGCCAAGGTTGGGGGAATGATGTAAGATGGTAGAACATCAAATCTAAAGAAAAAACCCAAAAGATTTATGACATGTAACTAAACTAGAATCCTGAAAAAAGATTAATTAAAAGAAACCCCAAGTGATAACCAAGTAAATATTAAGCATTTTAACGAGACTTTAACCATATAACAAACGTTCTATTGTCTTTTGTAATTATTGGTTATTAACACCGTTCAAATTTCTTTTGTAATACGAACTTTCCTCTCTTGATTTAATCTTATATCAATTATTAAACACCAAGTCTAGTCCAATTAGCAACTTTAATCAAAACTTTCAAACATGAATATCAATAAAATACAAATTTACTTGACTCGTTCTTATATAAAATCTACGTACAAAATTAATACAATCATAATTTGACTCAGTTACGTACACATAACGAACTAAAAGTACTATATATAGCAGCAAATCTATTTTCATCCGAAATATAATTAAAAAAAATGCAACGTTTCAATTCTTCCAATTTAAAATTCTTAAATACTTTTTCTAAATCACAATTTTTTATAATATTATTTCCAAAACAGATTTGACCCATTAACGCGGAGTGGGTTTTCAACTTTTTTCCTCTACATTTCTAAATATTTATAAAAAATATTTCCCTATATATACTCATCTAAACACCACTTTCTATAACACGAATCCCACAAACCTATACGTATAGAGAGAGAAACTCATCGATATTTGTAGAGAGAGAGAAAGAGGGGCGACCTGAGGTTTAATATTTTTAGAACACAAATTAAAGATATGGGTGGATTCATGAAGTGGAGTATGATGGTGATCATGATGGTTGCATCCATGCAGATGCATAGCACCATGGCTCAGACCAGACATGTGGTTGGAGATGCCTTGGGCTGGACCATTCCGCCCAACGCGGCCACTTACACCACTTGGGCTTCACAACAGACGTTTAGAGTCGGCGACACTTTATGTAAGTCCGCTTAACCACATAACCGTGGTCGCATGCTTTTATATCAGAAAAATAATCGTTAAACTTATAACTTATAGAATTTAAACTTACAATAAGTTGAAAATCATAAATATCTAAAAGTAAAGTCATTTTTAGTTATTGCCGTAATCATCATACATGCAAAAGCAATTGTTAACAGACCATTTTTTACATCAAGTTATTAAAGAAAATTGTTATTTGGGTGTAAGATGTGTGGATATGATTTAGCTATTTTTATCTATGATTTAAGATGATGAATAGAATAAGAAAAGATGTATGATTTTAAGAGGAGAGTTTTGTTATAGCCATAAATGTTACTGAGATTAGGAGAATAACAAAAAATCATAAATTTATATGTATTGATATATTATAAACATCTACACATGTGTTGTTTATTATACTTTTCGAAACACTGATATACATTTACATATGAGTATGAAACTATACATATGAGTATGGAACTTTAATAGTAAGTTATATTCATTTAAATTTTAATAGAAAATAAATTATATATTGATTGTGGTGTTTTCTCTCATTTTTTTGGTTTCTAAAGAAGTCTCACCACTGATTTTCAATCAAATTTCAATATACTTTACCTTTCAATCGTGGGTGTAACTTTGGAATATAATTAATTATTTAATTTATGACTTATGACATAAAGTTATGAACTCTAGAAAACTTGTCACATGCAAACAAACCTACCCCATTATTAAATTACGAAATTATGAATATCAACAATAATGTTACTTTTTTCTTTTCCACATGATTTATTTATTTAATTTAATCGCGTTTAGTGGTCCGACTTTGACCATAATTTTCGAACAGTAAACGTGCAACCATACTTTGAAAAATATATGTTATCTTAATCGAGTTTATTTATTCGTTTTCCAGTTAGAACCGTATCTTTAAAAAAAACTCATTATTAAAAATGAAATTTAAACTTATAATCTTTAATATTTACATGTCATTAGTATCTTATTTTAATCAGTTACATCGTATAATTATTAAAACTTTCACTAATCGAATAATATTATTTATGGATTGCAGTTTTCAACTTCACCACCGGTTTCCACAACGTGGCGGAGGTAACACAAGCAGCGTTCGGCCCATGCACCACCGCTAACCCCACCACCCTCACCACCACCGGCCCCGCCACCGTCACCCTCACCACCGCCGGACCCCACTACTACATCTGCACCGTCGGAACCCACTGCCAAATCGGACAAAAGCTATCCATCAACGTCTCAGCCGCTGCCGCCGCACCCACCACCCCTCCGGCCGCCGCACCCACCACCCCACCACCGTCACCCGCCCCTACCACCCCACCGTCAGCCACCCCCACACCATCACCGACACCGGCGCCGGTGACTCCACCCGCCGGAACCCCCACCCCCACACCATCACCAACACCGGCTCCCGCCACCGCACCACCCACCGCCGCCGTGGCGCCGACGCCGGCCGGAGCCACCCCGCCGGCACCGGAGACATCCGGCCCATCTCCGGCTAGTGACGTAACTCCGCCGCCGCCGCCACCGAGCGCCGCCGGCAGGTCTTTAACGGCCGCCGTGGCTCCGGTGACTCTGTTGGGGGTTGCTTTAGCTTTGTTTTACTAGATGTTTGATGAGGTTGTTGGATTATTATTGTTATTATTCTTGATTATGAGTTGAGTGTGTGTGATTAATTTCTGGATTTTTGTAATGTTTGTAAGGATTTATTCTGTTCTTTTTTTATGATTCGTATCAATAAATCTTTCACTTTTATTCCATTGCCTTTTTTAGCTTGTGGTTTTATTCTATTCTCATCAACTCAACTCTATGCTTTCTAGAGCGGGGCGTTATACGTCCCATGTGACAACCCTATCACGTTAGAATAAAACTTCTTGAGACGTTATAAGGGCGTGATTGATGTTCTTGTGAATCAAATCACGGATTTGAGACATATCAAATGGCTTTTAATTTTATTTTTATTTTTTTGTTTTTTCTACCAATCAAAAAACTACGTCTTATTTTTTTCAAATGAAACTCTTTATTTACACAAACACCCATTACGCATTGTAATAGTGATCACATGACTACTTTCGTGACGCGTATAAGACACCATTTTTTTTATGAATAATGCACGACTACAACGGGTCTTTTAAATAAAGATAAAGAAAAAGAAAAAAGGATTGATTCTAAAGTGGTGATATTCGTATGCATCACATCTTTTTGCTGAAGTGCTTAGAATTGATAATTGGTTTGTAGGTTTCACTTTTTTGATGTTAGGCATCGATCTGTCATGACCAAAAATAAACAATGATAAAGTAGACTTTCCAAAAGACTAAGTGGTGATCCAAAATATTCTAGTGGTTATACTTCTAGAATTTTTATTTTTGTTTACCTTTTTCTAAGAAAAAACATCATTTTAATTTTTATGCACTACACGTGGTCCATATTCATATGTTGATGGTCAAGTATTTTAATGATTGAATCCACCGTTAATATGTTAGAGCATTTTAACGAGGCTCATGGACCTCATATGTTCTTAAGTTGTTCGTTGCTCCAAAAATACCTTGCAAATTGCTAGTTTTTTTTTGATTCTTTCCAATGATTATCATGATCTCTCTCTCTCTCTCTCTCTCTCTCTCTCTCTCTCTCTAGAGAGAGTAGCTCGAGAGATCTCTAGCTCTCTCTCCTCTCTCTCTCGAGAGAGAGAGAGAGCGAGAGAGAGAGAGAGAGAGAGAACGAAATAGAGAGTCGAGAGAGAGAGAGAGAGAGGAGAGAAGACAAAGAGAGAGAAAGCAGAGAGAGAGAGCGAGTCGAGAGAAAATCAGATCGCGAGAGAGAGATCGAGAGAGCTCTCGAGATCTCTCAGTCTCGAGATCGCTCAGATCTCATCTCGTCTCTCTCGAGCTCTTCTCTGAGAGAAGACAGAGACGAAGTCTCTGATCTCGATCTCTCTCTCTAGAGATCTCTCTACTCTCTCTCTCTCTACTACTCTCTCTCATCTCTCTCTCTCTCGCTCTCTCTCGCCTCTCTCTCTCCTCTCTCTCTCTCTCTCTCTCTCTCTCTCTCTCTTCTCTCTCTCTCTCTCTCTCTCTCTCTCCCGTCTTGTGAAAACCTCGACTCTTCCCCTACGTATTGTATGTGGGCATGGACGTTGATCTATTTGCCTATCATCTAGCCACATTTTAGTTCGAGCTCGCATGTCCTCTCCCCCCACCCAAATAGGCATTTGTAAGGGTAACGCTCTTTGTCCATCTCTAACTCATAGTCCTTGAGGGGGTCGTGGGTGAGGTGGAGGGTGGGTTTTAGAGGAGGATGCCCTTTGGGAAGAGGCCCTTGGGGAAAGATGGGGTCAGACATTTTGTAGCGTCTAAAAAGTTAAATGTAATAGAATTGAATGCTTCGTCATTTTAGTACATAATTTTACTATAATAAAACCCGGTTCTTTCTATAACAGGGTTTTGTTCATTTGCATGACATGGAAGTATATGACAAAATTGGTATTTCAAACATAATTGGCAAATTGAACTGTAAATAATCTAAACTATTAACCACTTATTGTGGATAATTATACTAGTACTTTGACTACTAACGCTCCAAACTTTTACTTTTGTTATCAATGACAATGTCATTAGAATAAATAACATAGATTCACATTTGTTTTGTATATGTTTTCTACTCGATTTCACTTGTATAATTATCATTTCGTTTACAATCATGGTCGAAATAAGTGCAAATCAAGTGTAAATATTTGATGATTATGTCTTTGGAATTAGTAATGTCTTTGATGATTGTGAGCTTGGGAAGTAGTGTTTAACAGTTGATAAGGTTGCGTTAAAAGCTGCATCAGCAAAGTGAACAAACATGAGAAAGCTTGTCTTGACAACCAATACGTGTTTATACCATTTGCATTTGATACTTTTGGGTTTTTTTGTGCCTGAGGCGGTGGAGCTACTTTGTTGAGTTCAACGGAGCATGCACAACAACCTTACAACTTCAAAATCTCTAGATGTTTTTAAAAGACTTAGTTTTCTATTAAAAAGGGTTAGCGGCATAGCTTATTGCGTGTATGCCTTCTAATTTTGATGTAAATTGGGTTATGACCCTGAACGTTTTTAATTTACAAATGAATATATGGTTACCCAAGAGGCCAGGAATAGATAACAGTTACTAATGATCCTTAGCACAACTGGTTAAAATGATGTACCCATAACATATAAATATGGGGTATCTCATGAATTCAAGTCTCACTCTAAGCAATACGCTCAAAGTTGAGCCAATGGGTTTTCCCTAGGGGTGCAAACGAGTCGAGCCGCTCGCGAGCTACTCGAGACCGGATCGATAAAAAGCTCGAAACGAACTGAGCTTTATCGAGCTCGAGCCGAGTTCGAGCTTGAATAAAAGCTCATTTAATTATCGAGCCCGAGCCCGAGCTTTAGGTATCGAGCTCGAGCCGGCTCGCGAGCCTAAACGAGCTTTTTATATATTTTTTTATTTTAATTTATTAAATACATTATATAAATAATATTTATTTCATATGAAGTTATGATAAAAACAATTAAAAATATGTATAAAGTTATTTATAAAATATATAATTATAAATATATATCAAATTGAATATAAGAATATTAAAATTAATTTTTAAATAACTAAACGAGCCGAGCCTGAGCCGAGCTCGAGCTTTAAAAATAAAGCTCGAAACGAGCTGAGCTCGAGCTCAAGCTCTCCTAAATCATCATGAGCCAAGCTTGAGCCCATACGAGCTCGGCTCGGCTCGGCTCGTTTGCACCCCTAGTTTTCCCAGCAATGAGTTTGCTCTTGAGGGGGTTGGCGATGCGGTCCCAGCTGGAACACTGATAGATGGGTACGATTAAGATAACATTTATCTTTTCAAAGAAGGGTTGCACATTTGCCATTCAAAATAAAAGATAATAGTTCAAAATTTAAATTGTAATTTACGAAAAAAAAAAAATTAGAGGGCCCAACATGGGCCAGCCCCATAGTGATACGGTCCATTTGCCGACACAAAAATACCAAAAGACCAATCCTATATATGATGTATGAATGTATCTAGTTTGAATAAAGCTATGGGTCCAAAGTCCAAACCAAACCACTAGCCGGCCCATACCGGCCCAAACTTTACTTCTGATTCAAACCTCATAGAATAGTCATTTTCTCGTTTGACGTTTGTTTTGGGTTCAAATCAATGTTTTATTTTTCCCATAAAACAAAAGAACAATTTTTTCTGTTTTTCTTTAAAAGTGATTAAAACTAATCAAAAGTAAAAACGATAAATTTAGAAATCCAGTTGTTTGGGAAGTTGAAGGTAAACCCACTCAACTAATCACTTTGGCCCAATGGTTGATTGTGTGAACTTTTTATTTCAATAACACAATTAAAGTAAATAAATAATATGTATAAAATCCAAACTTAAATCATAATTTCACGATTTCACCCTGACAAACAATCATAATTAACAATCTCTCCTAATCACTGTTCAGAGCCACATAATAAAGGAAATAATAACAAACAAACAAACATACCCAGTAAATCCCACTCAAGAGCAGGGTCTGGGAGGGGTGGTTGGTGGCGAGTCTTTCCTCTATCATGGAAAATAGAGAGACCGCTTCCGAAGAGACCCCCGACTCAGTAAGGAAAACAATAACCGTAACAATTATGGTATACAGCATACAACACACAGGTAAAGATCACATAAAAGCTGAGAAATTGAGTACAACAGATACTCTTCAAGAAACGCGCGAAAGGGCAGATTAAAGAAAACAGGGGTCCCGCAACTAAGTCTACGACTACCCTTCCTACCCACAGATCCCGCTAAAAGTCCTTAATTTTAATTCTACGCCTCCACGCACTCCTATCCTCGATCATGTGCTCAGAGAGGTGCAAGTCTACCATATCTCGCCTAATTACCTCGTCCCAAGTCAACCTAGGTCTACCTCTACTCCTCCTACCCTCTACGTTGATGTTCTCTACTGCTCTAACAGGTGCTACGAACGGCCTCCGCTTTACGTGCCCAAACCATATTAATCTTCCCTCTCGTATTTTATCTGTGATACCAGCCACCTCTAGCCTCTGTCGAAACACGTCGTTTCTTATTCGGTCCAATCTTGTGTGGCCACACATCCACCTCAGCATTCGCATTTCCGCGACCTCAATTTGTCTCTGGTGCGATTTCTTTATGGCCCAACATTCTGTTCCGTATAACATAGCTGGACGAACTGCCGCTCTGTATAGTTTTCCCTTTAGTTTTGCTGGGAACCTCTTATCACACAGGATCCCTGATGCTGCTCTCCATTTGCACCATCCTGACTGCACACGGTGAGCTACATCGTTGTGTATCTCTCCGTCCTCCTGTACGTACGAGCCCAAGTATTTAAACCTAGATGTCTGTGGTACTGTCATACCCTGGATACTTATTTGGGTGTCCTCTTCATCCCCCCCACTAAAGTTACAATGCATGTATTCCGTCTTAGAGCGACTTATCCTTAAGCCTCTTCTCTCTAGTGCGGCTCTCCACTGTTCTAGCCTCTCGTTAAGCACCTTTTTTGATTCTGATATTAAGACGATATCATCCGCAAACAGCATGCACCACGGGACTGGTTCTTGTATAGACTTCGTCATCTCATCCAACACTATTGTGAAGAGAAATGGACTCAATGCCGATCCTTGGTGTAGTCCCACTTCCACCGGGAAAAAGTCTGTGTCTCCGACTGGTGCTCGCACACACGTTTTTGCCCCTTCATACATATCCATTATTATTTTGATATACCTCTCTGGTACCCTTCTAAGTCGTAGACTTTCCCAAATGAGTTGACGCGGTACACTGTCATATGCTTTTTCTAGGTCAATGAAAACCATATGTAGGTCCCTTTTCTTTTCTCTATATTTCTCCATTATCCTTCTTATGACGTGTATGGCTTCTGTTGTGGAGCGTCCTGGCATAAATCCAAATTGGTTTACCGTTATCTGGGTTTCTCGTCTAATTCTCGTGTCAATAACTCTTTCCCATAGTTTCATCGTGTGACTCAATAGCTTAATTCCCTTGTAATTTGTGCAACATTGTACATCTCCTTTATTCTTATATATGGGGACTATGACACTGCTTCTCCATTGCTCTGGCATCCTCCCGGTTTTGACGATAGTGTTGAATAAGTCTGTTAACCATTCCAGGCCCTCGTCTCCTAGGCACTTCCACACTTCAATCGGTATGTTGTCTAACCCTACTGCCTTAGCCCTTCCCATTTTCTTCAGCGCCCTCATAACCTCGTCGACAGTGATACTTCTACAATAACACTTGTTTTGTTGGTTTGGTTGGGTTGTTTTATCGATGGCAGATTGGTGATTAGGGTTCGTTATGTTGAAAAGGTTATCGAAGTAAGTTTTCCATCTCGCCTTGATGTCGTTCTCCTTCACCAAGACCTTTCCATCTGCAGCCTTTATAAACTTTACCATTCTGAGGTCTTGTCTTCCCCTTTCTCTTGCCCTGGAAATCTTAAACATGTCATATTCTCCTTCTTTCGTCTCTAATCGCTTATACATTTTCTCGTACGCTGTGTTCTTTGCCTCTGACACAGATTTTTTCGCCTCTCTCTTAGCCTCCTTATATTTATGTTTTAACTCTGCTCGTTCTTCGTCATTATTACATTGTAAAAGGTCTCTAAAACTTTGTTGTTTAATTTTTACCTTCTCCTGTACATTATCGTTCCACCACCAGGATTCCTTCTGACCTACTGTCCTATTTGTTGCAAGTCCAAGAGTTTCTTTAGCTGCTTGTATAACTGTAGTTGCCATTTCTTCCCACATTTGATTTGCGTCTTTCTGTGGCCTAGTTTGGATCATTGGTATGACCTTATCTCTAAAGGTAGTAATCTTTTCGTCCTTGAGCTGGCCCCATCTGATCGTAGGTCTAAATCTCTTAATTGGCCGGACAATTGCTCTCTTCACGCGTAGATCAGCCACCAACATATGATGTTGAGTCACTACAGACTCTCCCGGGATTGTCTTACAGTCCTTCCACGAGTTACGGTCTTCTCCCCTCATCAGCAGATAGTCTATCTGCGTGTGTCTCCCGCCGTTGCTAAACGTGATTAGATGCGAGTCTCTTTTTTTAAAAAACGAGTTTATGATGCCTAGGTCATGCGCTAAAGCAAAGTCAAGGAGCTCCCTTCCGCCTTCATTCCTCAGACCAAACCCAAAGCCTCCATGAACCGACGGGAATTGATCGTTACCCTTACCGATATGCCCATTAAAATCACCTCCTATGCATATTTTTTCTTCTCTAGGTATTTCCCCCATAACATGATCTAAGGTCTCCCAGAACCTATTTCTTTCCGTTTCCCCTAATCCAACTTGTGGTGCATACGCACTAACTACTGTCACTACCTCATCCCCTATTACTATTCTTAACAGCATAAGTCTATCATCGTATCTTCTCACCTCCACTACATTATCCTGAAGTTCTTTAGCAACTAGAAAACCTACTCCATTTTTTGTACCATCTGACCCTGAATACCACAGTTTATAACCATTGCACTCTTTTGATCTCCCACCCCGCCATCTAGTCTCCTGAAGGCATGCTATTTGCACCCTACGTCTATTCAGCACATCAATTAACTCTAATAACTTACTAGTAAGGGTGCCTACATTCCACGATGCTACTCGCAGTCTATATCCATTTCTCTCTGAAGAAGCACCTCTCCTCCCCGAACATGATCTCAGAGCATTGTAATGACTCCTGTTATCTATTGTACCTCACTAACCCTTCGCGATCAAAAACCAGCACACAAACACGAAATAAGCACAACTAAGATCAAAGCCAGCTTTTCACACCAATCAAGTTGGCAGATCAAGGATTAGTCAAGGCTATTGGATGCAAGCACACAATAGACTTAGACACAGTGATGCACAAATATTTAATGCAACATCAATTAAACACAAGAGACCGAGATAAAAACAAATAGTCACTTATATCAATTAAACACAAGTAACACAAATAACAAACTAATGATGCAACATGTACGATGCACACAAATGGTCAGATGCCGGTCCTCCTAACCCGGCCCAAATAATGCCTAATAGTAGAGATTCGTGATTCAGAATGAAGTGAGAAAGCAGAAGGGGATCCGAAGACTTACAAACCTCCAAACAACAAGATGAAGTAAAGAAAGATCTTACAGTGAGATTTGAAGAACCCAAACCCTAGAGACCTTCTTAACCACTATACCAGATTGATTTAATCTTGATCTTCCTTCGTGATCGTAGTCGATTGCTGGTGGTGGTTCACTGCAGATCTCAACTTGCTCGATGTCACCGGAAAAGGAGAAAAATTCGTGAATTTCTCTCTCGGTGGCTAGATCAGCATATGCTCATCAATCTCTGTTGCTCTAAAACCAACCAAGCCCTAAATCACAGCGAATAGCAGTTCAGAAGCCGATCAATCGAACCGTTGGAACGGCAACTTGGAGTCATTCGCCGGAAGTATGAAACGACGTCGCCGGAATAATAATAATAATAATAAATGACGATAAGGCAGAGGCGTAAGTATGAGGCGACTGTTGCCGGTGGTTTGCTGGTGGTTCACGGTTGTGTGTTGTCGCCGGAAGTATGAAGCGAATGTCGCCGGGGCCTGGGCCTAATGGATAAGTTTAAGCTTCCAATTTTCAAATGACACAAATGGTATGCTAGTGACTAGTGAGTTGTGACATTAAATGCAGAATGAAATTAAAGATATGACAAAGCAATACAAGCCAAAACTTTGGTCATTTTCCACCCTTCATACATCTGTCACAGCCAACCCGCTACGTGTTCCGATTATAATGCATAAGGTACAACAAGACAATGCACGGGGCGGACCCATATGGACAGCATGATATGAATGAGAACCCTCACCACCCATACCATTTCACCCACCTACCCAACCAAAAGAAAACGACACAACTGTTCTAGTTTGACCATATCTTATGAATGATGAATCTGCTAACATAATCCAAAGATTTAACAAGATAATAATCATAAAAAGGTGTAATCAAGACTTCTTTCTCATTTCATATCAAAGAATTGCATAAGTAAACAGAAAGAATTCGATATCTACAAACCTCGCCTTTTCATTCGCTCATTAATCTGGTCAAAATCGCGCTCTAAATGCAAAAAACTCTGTGGTTCCCCTACTGTTTTTCGCTTCCTAAAATCTGTCATTGAATTCTCAACTTCTTCAGCCTCCGAATTCAAAGGAAAGAAAGAGAACTCCTTGCTTCTTGGGCCTGGACCCGGACCTGAGTCAACATCATCTACACTAGTCAACCCTTTTTCATTACTAGAAGCCAGACCCAACCTTAAAGATAAATCACATTCCACCAATTCGGGTCTAGATTCTTTCTTTAAACCATTTTCATCGTTATCATATAAGAACAATCTTCCAGGGCAGCCCGTTTGAGAAGAAGAAGGTAAAGACTCATGGGCCGTCTGGAAAACAGGTGTTCCGATGATTATGTTGTTTGGGTTAGGGTGAGCACTATGAAATCCCATTTTTGGTACTGGAGGTTGAAAATTGAAACCATGGTATAACGGATAAACTGAAGGAGATCTACTCTCGAAGGACATCATCTGTCTAGGCATATTTTGAGGATAAAAAGAGGAACTTGGAGGGGTAACCTTGAAAACCGGTCTAATATCGTTACTAGTTTCTGAAAACGTATGTGTTTGATTCACACCATTCGGTATGCTTTGAACATTTGGTACGTTTTGAGCAGTTGGACCAGAATCTTGGTTTCTTGGACTGAGGTAGCTTCTGGTATTACTGTTTCTTTGACTTCTTGATGATCTTACAGGAACACACCCCAAATTAAGTGCAGCTGAACTCCATAATAACACAAATAGCAATTACAATCTTGAATTCAACATTAAAAACGTAAAACTTACAGAACGAACGTTGGTGCAAACTTTCAAGAATGTGAAATTAGCATACCTTCAACACAGGGGGGCAAAAATTCACCAGTTTCCATGGTCTCATCTTTCCTAATTATAGTGTCAATGGCATCATTCAAACGATCCCACAGCGTTTCGAGGTCTAAGTACTCAGCCTAATTGCAGTATGCCAATAACAGGATCAAGATTTTATATAATATATAAAGTAACAAAAAATCATCAATTTGAACAAAAATTAGTATGTGGGTACCTCAGAATTGGCTTTTGAGTACATGATTTCCTCAGCTTTAAACACAACAACAGGCAGCTTCTCTTGCCATTCTCTGTTCTTTTTAGTACCAACACTATGGTTTTCACCTACAACTCTGATCAAACACTTGGTGTGCATTATTTCAAAAGCGAAAAAACACAAACAAAAATCAAAACTTTTAAACAAAGATTACCTAAAAATCTGTTGAATGATGGAGCCTCTCATGGGTTGATGTCGATCACTGTGCCACGATCTTCTCACACATTCAAAGGGTCTGGGTCCAGGCCTCGGCATCTTCAAGAATCACCAAAAGACGACGAACAAATTGGGGAAAAAGATGGAACCTTTGGGCGAAAGATGAAGGAAATCACGACATGGGTGTTGAAATTGAACTGGGTGTGACCCCAAAAAGACTGAAATCAGATACAAATAGCCATCAATTGCTATCTGAAACGGGTAGATGCTTCCCCTTTGGAGCAAATAGATTGGGGGTCAATAATTGAAGTGAAAATTGAGAAGAAATTAGGGTTTAATGGGGGGCAACATTGAAATGGTGGGGGTTGGAGATGAAGAAACAGACAAGATTCAAGGGTTTTATGAAGTGGGGGATGTGGGTTAAATGGTCAGGCATATGGAGAGCAAGATCAAAGCTTTTCATATGGTTTGTCAATGTTAATGGAAGAAGGAATCTTTTATCTTTTTTAGGGTTTTTGTTTCTTTTTTATTTTGTTATTATTATTTATTTCTTTTGTTTTTATTGGGAAAAGTGACGTTTCCTTGAATTATTTTATGAGATGTAGCAATATGAAAGTGGTTCTTCAGCTATCATGGTACAATAATGGGTCCTAAAATTAAAGTGTAATAATTTTAGGAATTATTATATTAAATTCAATGTTTTTAACAAAGATTTTTTACACTTAAACACAATCCAAAATCACACTTTTAAGGATAAGAAGATACATCACAATCTCAATAGGAGGGGTGTTTATAATCGGATTTTCAGATGGCGGATTCCAATTTCCGAATCTGAACATTTTAGATAATTCGGATATCCGAATATCCAAAAGTTTTCAAAAACACTATCCGAATCCAAAAATTTTGGATATATAAGTTTTCAGATATTTCGGATTCGAATTTTTTAAACACCCTTACTCAATACCACTAGGTTATAAGGTTTGTATAGAGTAATTAAAAAAATAAAACTTTATTGGTTTAAAATATAAATAATTATTTATCCACATTTATTAAATGATACTTGTAGTTGTCAACTTTAACGATTCTTATATGAGACACTAATGTAACATATCAAGTAATTAGACTCATAATTTTGTAGTTTGGTGTAAATTACTTATTTAATTTATCATTTTTTTTGGATTTGATTTGTATGACACTGTTTGTTTTCAAAAAGGATCCTTGGTTTTAACGATATTAAATTGTTCGGTTAACTTCAACGGCATTTTTGTAATTTTTAATTTTAACATATTACAAATTATATATATTAAATTGCAACTCAATTTCTGCAGGAAAAATTTTAAAAGTTTTCACATTTGCCACATGTTTTCGTTTGGTTTTCATTAGGCCGCCTTTAATATTAATATCTACAACATTCGTAGTTTTAATAAAATTTCATGCAGGTTGTGGTAATTGGATCACAAGTAGGGGTGAGCATATATGTTTTTGTTCCATGTTTTCATTTTTAATAATGTTTAATACTTGATGTGTCTTGAAATAGAGAGAGGAAAGAAGTAAATCAGAATCTAGAGTGAAAACAGTATTAGACTTTCAAATTATTGGCACAAAACTTTCGACTAGCTTTGATACAACTTTTTTCAAAACGAAGTTGTATTCAATATCGAGTGTTTTTTGTATCGTAGGTTATACCAAGAGCAGTTACGTTGCAGTATTGCGACGAACAAAACATATTACGAGCGAACATAATCATTGTTAGTATAGCTTCTATCGATACCAGTATCAGTATTCACGTTTGTGGTTTTCAATGAACACGCTTTGCTTATGACCAACCTTGCCTAACCTAGCGTTACGCTTGCAACTTCTTTCCGAGGGTGCTCCATTGACTAGAGCTGATGTTGTAGTGGAGGTAAATCATCCATTGATCTTTTTTAACGCAGATATACGACCATGCTTTAGATGATAGGTGTTCTCTTAATCGGACACTTCTATCCGTTTCCACCCGGAACCCATAACTGGGAAAAACCTCTGCCTCAACCCTGAGCATTTTACTCAAAATGAAACCTGAACCAATAACCTCCCCATATTTACAAGCTTTTAACACCTCATCTTAACTAGTTGGACTAAGGATCGTCGGTATTCATCGATTGATCTATACTCTCCATTTAGATAGGAAACTCATTTGTTCTAAGACGGAACCTAACAAGACCTAATTCAAAGTGTCAAACCTTTTTTAAAGTCTACTTTGAAAAGCCGCATGCTCTTGTTTAAGAAAACCAGGTGATAACCATGATGCTTCGGTTCACGTGGAATAACGGGGTTCCAAATAAGGTGGTCATATTCGGGTGGAGACCGGTGCTGGAGCGAATTCCTACTATGGACCGTTTGTGAAAAAGAAGTATTCAGGTTCAATCTATCTTATGCATACATGCTGTGGTGAATACATTGAATCGACGCTGATCATCTTTTTACATCATGTAGATTAGCAAATCTAACATGGCATCATATAAGTCATTGGTGCAACATCCCTCTCGCGCAATCATTCTAATCTCTTGTTAGTGTATTCGAAGATGCGTGATGATAAAATCTTTAATTATTATTTCCAGTTTAGCTGAAATTCTTTTTTCATTTTAATGCAATCTGTTAACTAAAACACTAATCTGCAGTTACATATAAGTTTATGGTATCAACCCCATTTATACCATCAAATCAAAACCCTAACACAAACATCCCCTAAAAGTACCTTTTGGATGTGGATTAATGAAAGAATCGCCTACGACAACGAGCTGATCCAAGCTCTTCATACTCGGCTTTGGTGACACACATTGCATCAAAATCAGGGCTAGATGCCAATAACGACCCCCCTCGCCAGACACCTAATATAGGGCTGCAAATACACAAACAATATCTCCAATAAGTTACTGAAATAAGAAGATAATTAAGAACTAAAATCTTGAAGAAAAATGATATTATTACTCTTCTTGAGTTGTTATTTTCACTTGGTACACATCTGGAACAAGGGGGCGCAGCTCGTTCTCTCTGTAATCAAAATAATCAAATCAAATTTGATCCCTTGTGAACACAAGAACAAAGATTTACACACAGAAAGGTGAAACTTACAATCTTTTAGCAAAACCTGGAAATAATGTGCTTCCACCAGTCAATATGATACTGCAAAACAAGAGTGGATTAAAACCACAAATACAAGATAACATGTCGAATTCAGCGGACCCACGTAACTAAAAAGAAACTAAATGTCTGATATAGTGATATATACATCAATCACCTTTCATACAGCACAGGATGAAGATGCGGATGGCAAGAATTAACAGCTCGAACGATACATTCCGCCAGTCCAGCTTGGTTCATCCCTGAAGTTATATTATCACAGTTCCATAATAAGTTTAAACAAAACGACCTGAATAACACCTTCATTGCCCAATAAAACATATCAAATTTACACACCTAAATCAGCCGGACGAAATATCATCTCAGGGACAAGAAACCGCTCGTTGCTCAAGCTGAATTCCTGTTTTTAATCAAGTGAAGTTCCAATTAACTGGTTTCATCAATAAAGCACTAATCTTTATACAAAAAGTAGACATTTAAACTACATTTTTTGTAAGATCAACTTTACTCCTTTCTGATGGTTTGTTTCTAGCTTCATCAGTTTCTTCAGATCGCGATTGTAATTCACCATTTTCAGACAAATTAAGATACCTCTGTGCTTCAATGGGGTCTTTCACGAACCCCTTCGTATGATTAACACCATCCGGAAGCACATACGTGCACCTAAAGTAATTATCACTCCCACGCCTCCTGTAAACAACACAACACAGATCAATAATCAATTCATCAATTCAACATCAACAGTAATCAAAACGTATAAACCCTAATTCAATTGAAATCGTCACCTAGCGATCTGCAGATCACGAGCGACATCAGTGGAAACAAAGCACAATTTCTCCTTCACATCATCGATCAAAAACGTCTCATCCATGACATTAACCGACCGATAACTCACCAACTCCTTCAAGTAATTCGTCAACGCCTTCCCGCCCAAATCCATCCTCTTGACGCCATAATTCACCGTGAAGTTCTGCAACACGGGGGCGGCGTGAGCGAAGCTAAACCCTACGTCGACGACGAGGCTACACTGCGCCTTGGAGACGACGTCGTATGGGCGTCTGCTAGCTTCATACAAATGCACAAGCGACGGTGAGTCGGAGACGAAGAGTGATCTGAAATTGAACTCTTCGAAGACGATTTCGTCGGTGGTGCGTTGGATGGAGGGGAGGTTGAAGAGGGGTTCGGTGAGGAGGAGGGAGGAGGAGGAGGGGGTGACGTGGAGGAGGGAGGAGAAGAGGTGGGACCAGATGGTGGATTGGAGGTCGGGGTTGATGAGGTAGCCGCGGTCGAAGGGGCGGCGGAGGACGGCGGAGGTGAGGTCTTCCGACGGGGAGAGGAGGTGGTCCGGTAGGAGGAGCTTTTTGGAGGAGGGGGTACGGGCGGTGCAGTTCGGGACGACGGTGGTTGGGTCGCGTTCGCCGCCGAGCCCGGCCTTGATCAGGCCGGCGCCGTTGTCGAGAACCACCACTGTGTTGGAGGACATTGGGTACGGTCACCGGTGGCTACTGCGCCTGTTTAATGGCACCACCGTCTTAATTGTTTTGCGAGCCCCGCTTACCACCCGATCATCTCTGTTACTCGAGTACGAAACTTGATACTACAATCAGACAGAAACTCGTATTAGCTCACCCGGATTCCTTTTTTATTTTTATTACATGTAAGAGTTAAACGCAAAAACTAGATGATCTTAACGTAAACATACACTATCATCAGGACTATGATTAAAGCAAACCTCAAACTTAATGAAAAATATTAAAAATGACACATTCATGTAAATGTTAAAGAATAAGATTGGGTCTTTATATATGACCATGTATGAGTTGTTTTATCTTTTATGAATTTAAATACATGAATGGTATTATTAGATGATATGTGAGCTGGATTTTAAAGCTAAAGCCAAATCTATGTATATGATATGTAATATAAAAAGTTTGATAAAACTAAAAAAATATAGAATTAAACTTGAGTTTTCTAATACTTTATATCCATTTCAAGGACACATATGAGACTATGAGTTAAGAAAAATACTTTTGATAGATTTTAACAATCTAAGATTGTAAATGGACCTTCAAACCCTATAGGAAAAACCAATAAATCTAATTATCATTTGGTAACTGAAAAATCAATAAAGATGAAAGATACAATTTTACATGTAGGTATAACTGTAAAAACAAAAGCCTTCATAAACTTGATCAATTGACATTCATGCATCAACTTCACTTATAAAATCAGATTATTTCAGTAGTTATCTCCTTCTAAGATTACAATAAAATATAATCATGATTAAAATATATTTGACAACTTAAAGTAAATAAAACTGCTAAAAGTGATGTTACAGGAGTAGTTCGAACAATATTTTTTAAAACGACTACGATCGTTAGTCGATAGTACATCACTTTACGATTAAGATAAACGAGTATCATATTACTAGACACTTCTCACAGGTCACAAGTATTAATCGCGGAATACAATCCGCCGCCTATTTTATCACCTCCATTTTCAATTCTTCGAATAAAACCCGAGCACACCTTCAACACCATTAGCACCGATTTTCAATTTTAATTATCATCCCGTTAAACGACGATTTCGCATCTGAATTCCGCAATTGATCCTTTGTGGCTTAAGCTTTTCAATTCAACATCAAAATCGAACAATCACATCTAGATCTGCGTATAATCATTAGATCGATTCGACTCGCAGTTACTCAGATCATGTGATTCAGAATCTCTTACTGCTAATGAAGTATCATCATGATTGCTCGTATGATTCGTGATTGAACAAGTGAAACAAGTGAGAAATTGCCGATTTCGTCGGTAATCGTTATGCTCTCTAACTGTTATATGATTTGTTATGGTTTATGATTGTTAGCATCATAGATTATTAATATTACTTGGTTATGCTGTATATATACAGAGATTAGCATATACGAAATGGAGTTATCAAACAACATTGTTGCATCATTCATGAATTCTTTGAAAAATGCATCTGATTGGTTGACATTTGCATATGATGCCCCTTTTGCTCGAGCTGTTGTGTTTGGAGTCCCAATTGGAGGTAAATTTCAAATCATTAATCTAAGTTTATGTAAAAGATAGACAGATGAAGCTTTTGGTTGTACATAGAGCAAACTTTTGATGCAATCAACTTTCATTTTTTTGTACTATAGGTCATCTGTTTGTGGAAGGTTTACTTCTTGTGGTTATTCTCTTTTTACTGTCTCAAAAGAGTTACAAGCCGCCTAAACGCCCGTTAACTGATAAGGTTCAAGCCCATTTTGTAACTTGAGTTCTCAAGTTCTATTGTTTTCTTGATCTGATAAATGTGTTGGCTTGATGTGTGTAGGAAATAGACGAACTGTGTGATGAATGGACGCCCGAGTCTCTTATTCCACCTATAACTGAAGAGATGGAAAAGGAAGCTCCGATACTGGAGAGGTATACATGCATACATACATACATGATACATACATGGTTGAATAACTAATAAGTTGCATTACATCCAGTGCTGCAGGGCCGCATACAGTAATCAATGGCAAAGAAGTGGTGAATTTTGCTTCAGCAAATTACTTAGGATTAATGGGACATGAGAAACTGCTTGTGAGAAAACTACCATTTTACTTTATTTACTTGTGGATTTACTATAATGGTCTTCACTTATACGGTTTTAATGACAGGAATCGTGTACGTCTGCTTTGGAAAAATATGGTGTTGGTTCTTGTGGTCCTCGTGGATTTTATGGAACAATCGGTATACAAATAGCCAAATTCTCAGCTTAATTTACTTAAACTCAAGCAGACTTTACTTTTGGATAATCACTACTTATTCTTTAATTATTTTATTTTATTTACTTCGATCTAGATGTTCACCTTGACTGTGAAGCGAGAATAGCAAAGTTTCTGGGAACCCCTGATTCCATACTCTATTCTTATGGACTTTCGACTATGTTCAGTGCAATTCCAGCTTTTTGCAAGAAAGGAGATATTGTTATCGCGTGAGTATAAAGTTATAAATGTATGTTTTAGGGTCAAACATGTACTTTCTCATGATCTTTATTTATAATAAGTTGTTTGTTTCAGAGACGAAGGTGTTCACTGGGGTATACAAAATGGGTTATATCTATCAAGAAGTACAATTGTGTACTTTAAGCACAATGACATGGAATCCTTAAGAAATACACTAGAGAAGGTTACACAAGATAATAAACGAGCTAAGAAGTTAAGACGTTACATTGTGGTAGAGGCTGTGTACCAGGTATTCACGATAGTCATCATTTTTCTTGATACATAATTATATTTCACGCTGGGTAAGTGGTCTTCAAGGGGTTTTGGGAGTTAACCAGTGGAAGCTGGACTCGAACATGAGATCTCTATTAGAGGAGAATCAGACGCTTACCACTATGCTACTCCTTGAAGGCTACAGTCATCAGTTTTGGTATGGTGAATACATGTTTTGATGAAATTTTCAGAATTCGGGTCAAGTTGCTCCACTGGATGAGATAATCAGACTTAAGGAGAAGTATCGGTTTCGTGTTTTCTTAGATGAAAGTAACTCTTTTGGTGTGCTTGGAAAATCTGGTAGAGGTCTAACTGAACACTACCAAGTTCCTGTATGTTCTCTCTCTCAAACTCACTTTTGGTGTTTATTATCTGGTTTATAATCATTTAAACTTAATAAATAATAATTATCTTACTGTTATAGGTCGATAAAGTGGACATAATAACTGCTGCTATGGGACATGCATTGGCATCAGAAGGTGGATTCTGCACTGGAAGTAATAGAGTTGTCGATCACCAAGTAAGCATAAAAACAGAAACTGTCAAAATTCATTGTTGACTTGACCCAAATCTATGACAGTTATCTGTAACGATTATTTTGGGCAAAAAGGTAATTTAACCTGAAAAATGTTGTTGTAGCGTCTTAGCAGCTCTGGTTATGTTTTCTCTGCATCTCTGCCACCATACTTGGCAAGTGCTGCAATTACCGCCATTGATGTCATTGAAGAAAATCCTAAACTTTTAATGAAGTTAAGGGAGAATATCAAGATGTTATGTACAGGTTTACGTTTACATTATTTTACTATAACTTCATTCCGTATAACTTTGACTCTTATCTAATGTTTTAATATTTGCAGGATTGTCGGGAATACAAGGGCTTGAAATTGCAAGTGATATACTGTCACCGATTGTGTTCCTTGTACTAAAGAAATCCACAGGGTCCTTGAAGAGTGATCTTCAGTTGCTTCAAAATATTGCTGATCAAGTAATTCTAAATCTACAAATGTCTTGCCTGTATACAGATGAGTTGTGCTGTACAACTCGTATGATGTGTTTTTGTTAACTACAAGTTGATATAATTGCAGGTGCTGAAAGAACACTCGGTGTTTGTGGTACCTTCTAGAAGATCGACACATGACAAATGCAATCTGCCTGTTGGGATCAGATTGTATGTCTCGGCTGCTCATACAGAATCTGATCTACAGAAAGCATACGAATCACTGAAGAGTGTTGCAGCTTCAGTATTCACAGGTCATAACTGAATGCTAAATTGCAGTTTTATCTTTCCAACAGTTTTCTGAAAGAATATTAATGATGAAAGAAGCAGATTTCCGTTGTGTTTTTAAAGAAAGAACTTTAGTTTATGTGATAGTTTATTGTACCATTCTTGACATAGGGCTCTGAATTTTCTTTGAATTTTGAACTGGCATGAAATCTTCATATATTTGTTTAACTGTTCAAATACTTGAATATATAACTTTTCTTTTTATAATATACTATGATAAATTTTTGTTGAGTCAAGAAATCAGAAGCAGTTCTTGTTTCAGATGATTGACTATATATGGTAACTCTCCTACTGAATCCAATACAACCAAAGTATTGAAATCTCAAAATGCAATTTTAATAAAACAATAAGCAGAAACATATCTAGATTCGTGTGACCAAGCAAATGCAATGAAACAGGAAAAGAAATATACCATTAATGCTCTTTTTTTATTAGAAACCGGCCAAAATGGTACCACAAAAATTTTATTTCATGAATCAAATTTCTTTACACAACTCGGATGTAAAACGAGTCAGAAATATATTTATAGAGAATCTTCGTGTGGGATTATGCATCAAAAAAACATAAATTATATGAATAAAGCTGATCAATAATGTGCATACGTATACCCTGGTTGTTGTGCCATACCATTGTAAGCAGCAACACCGCCATTAATCTTGACCACATTGCTTCCATATGGTTGCCATACCTGTTGTTGCTCTTGCACAAGAAACCCCTTTTTCTTTTCCAGGTCAGCAAGCTGCACGTATGACGGTGGTGGGACCATGAGAGATGCTGCGAAAGGGTCTTGTGGGTCCACCACCGGCTGCACCTTCTCACTGGGTGCAGGCAATGCTAGCACGGGTGGTGCACTTACCTGATTGTATCCCCTGTGCTGTGTCACTGCTCCTTGATCATATATGCCATTCAGCATTACAGGATCAAGACCACCACCCGCCTTCTGTTTTGGTAGGTTACTAGTGGATTCCACCAACGCCAGCTCCCAGTCAGCCTTTCCACCCTCCACCGTCGATGCCCGCCATGCAGCCGTTTTGTCAGACTCACCAGTACAAGAAAAAGCTTCCCACATACCCTTAGTTTCAACCGTTTTAGGCCCAGAAAACAATGCAAGTGCCAACGTATTGCCGTTGTTAGCCGCTGGCGGCACTATGTCATCTTCCATACCCAACAGGTCTTCCATTGTGGCCACCTTGGCTGATGCTGATGGTCCATTTACTTTACAACATTCTTCCATGTCCTTCTTGAGCTTATTCTTCTTTTCCCTTAACAATCTCTCTAGCGTTCCTAAAATCTTATCAGTAACCTTTTGTGCCTCTGGGAACTCTGCGGCTCTAGCAACTCCCATCTCCTTTGACCAACTATAAAAGTCAACAAGTTCTTCAATTCTTTTCGCTGCATTAACATACTGGTCAAAAGTCTTGACACAGTTACTATACTCCATTTCTGGAAACCTATCAAACAAAACCCCTAACGCCTCGCATATATCAGCATAAATCCGAAAACTTTCTCTTAAAACAAGGTACAAAGCAACAAGAACCATTTTACTAGTTTTTGCACTTCCCGCTGGCCTACAAGATAGCACACGATCAATAAGCCGAAGCAGTTTATCCAGTCTCTCCAAAACCCTATCGGGTTTCATATCCCGCACAGGAGTTCTTACCACTTCTATATCTTTTCTTCCCCCCCATACTACTGATTCATCTAAATCACCATAGGATCTTGACTTATGACTAATACCATAACTGTGATCATCTCTAAACCCTAGCGGGTTCAGTTTCCGTTCAAATGCTATGAATTCAAGCTTCTGATCAAGATACATTCCATAATTCTTCACAAAGCCTGAATGATCCCAGTAATTTGACAGAGCCTCAACACGGAAATCCGACATATTCAAAACCCTAGCCCCTTTCCGGCTAGCAAACATTATTTCCTGACCAAACACCGGATCCCCATCGACTAATATTCGGTGTACAAGCATCAACGCCTTCAATGCAACAACCCAATCATGGGTTTTGCTCAACCGTTTTGAAATATTGTAAACACATGCACTTACATATCCTCTAGACTGAGATGTAAGATGAAGGATCTCTCTTATGTACTTCTCTTCAGCTGGCTCACTGTCATGGCCCGTCGCCTTCACAATAAGCACCTCGAGATCAGGTGCCACATTCCCTGCAACTTTGGCTATGCTTATACTGGTTTGGTCTTTAACCACCCCAATCGCCTTCCTGATCTTACTTGAAGACATCGAAACAAATCACCTGTTAATTATCTGAATATCGCGGTTTATCTTAACTATCAAGTCTGCAAAACAAATCATTCGAAAACCTTAGTAAACATTCTGGTCACATCGGTTATTAATAATAGGTAAATTGATTCATTCAAAATTTTTGCAGTTTAATTCGAAGCATTTATATAATCGTAATCGTCACATGTCTAAACTAAATTATCTAATCTGTGCTATCTGTGATACTGTAATACAGTCATAATCGATTTGATCACAAACTCTATATCATATCACATTTTGGGATCAAAAAAGCTAAAAACACATGAATCACAGATGCATAATCGATTACGATCAGATCATATGTATTATCATAAACAAAACACACACACGGACACACACAAACACGCAGCAATACAGAGATCTGATATGCATGCTGTTTCACACACATAATCAACGTCGATAGTGCAATTCAGGTCGCAATTTGTAATCCTACAATTTGATTCGAGGCTTTCGAGCTACAGGTGATGAACTAACGATTACATTCACAACAATTCAAATTGCGATCTAACAACGATCAAATTGATAGAAAACACATAGATACAGTCACAGAGAGATTAATTGATTGAAACTTACCGAAGATTGTGAGAGAATTTGATGGTTGATCGATTAAAAATGATGAAGAAGCTCCGATCTATGAGAAAAAAGTGAAGGCTTTACATAACTGAAAATGCCGAATGTATGGCAACTTTATGTATGAGTTGTGTGACATGTGTTCATTTTTCTATATATTTTCAGTTCCCCCCTTTAAGTATTCTGGAGTTTCTTAAAAATTGCCTCTGTGTTTTGACTGTTTCTGCTTAAACCGTTAATTTTCATTTATTAAAATAGTAAATTTTTTTGTGGATTATATTTCTTCTGCAACTCTTATGGTTATGATAAGTAACTATGTATGTTGCCCTTTTATTCTTAGCTTGTATCTGTTAAAAGATTTATATATACTTACTAGCTTTAGTAAACCCGTGTATTACACGGTTTAAATAAATAAAATATTAATATAATAAATTTATTAATTAAACAATGATATTCTAAGATATGATATGACTGAAATAGAAAAACGGTAATATCAACTTTTCAGAATTTTGTTTTTAAATTTCTTTTATTGAAAATAAATATTTTGTTTTAACAAACCTTATAAAATATCATTTTTAAAAGTTTTCTTATTACAACTCCAAAATTTGATAATTTAAAAATATTAATTTATTTAGAAATAACCTTAATAAATAGATTTCTTTCTTAATTTATTAATTATTAAAAAGTATTAAAATAGTATTATTAGTAATTAAAGTAATTATTTAATAGGAGAGAGAGGCGGGAAAATTTTGATGAGGATGATTGTGGTGCTGACACGTGTCACCCCAATGATTATGGTGCTGACACGTGGCACCCCATTTACCCTTTTATTAGAATAAGAAGATTACTAGGTTATAGATCAGTGTATTATACGGGTATATAAATGTAATATTATATACATAGTAATAAATGTGATATTCATATTCAACAATTTTAATTATATAAGTTTCTATTTTATTATATATAGATTAGTTCATTCATTTTCTTTATTAATTTCTATTAAGTTAACTAATTAAAACATATATACCTAATAAAATTTAAATTCTTTGTACTCATATAATTAACTAAATTAGTTGCTATAATTAATTACTTTGTATTCAAAATATTTTAGAAACATAATATCCACGTGTAATATACGGGTCTATAATATCCATCTACCAGACTATGTGTATTCATAATATCCATCTACATATGGATATATAGAACATCCAAACGCGAATGCATACAGTGAAGTAACAAGAAATCTAATGGATTCTTGGTTTTAAATTGGATGATGCGCTCCGATACGTTTTGATCCCAAATCCCGATACGCGTGCATCACGTATGTGATGTGTTAGTTATTAAATAAATACCAAAAAGTAGTTACACAATAATTTTATGTATTATTAATACTTCAATATGAAAACTACTTATTAACACACTCATAAAACGTACTTTAACATAAAAACTCAAATTCAAGATTATTACACTACACACAGACTACTGAAACAATAGTTAAACACTAGTAAATATATAACATGAATACAATATGAAAAAACACACCCTAATATTGAGAGGTGAGACCCATACTCATTTATAAAAATTCAACCTACGTATAAAATTGAAGAAAAAACATAAAAGTGCATAATGCACACATCAAGGTGCATCTTGCTCATTGGCGCATCAGGGACGCACCGGCGCATCGGAGCATCAGGGGCGCATCATGGAAACACAACGCATAAGACGTTGCGATGCGTTCGCAGCAGCGCATCACGTATTATGCGCGCATTTGAAAACCAAGAATGGATCGTTGGAGTCGTGAAACTAATTAAAATGTTTATGAATGTTATCTCCTAAAAATAATTAATAGATCGTAATCTAAATATCTTATAAGTAACTATGTATATTGCATTTCTATTCTTAGCAGTTAGCACATGTATTTGTTGAATAATAAGTAACGTGAAAAAACTACAGCATCATATCCATTAATAACATGATTCTAGTTTTAATGGTTATGACGGGCAGACTCTTTCATGGCTTCATGCTGGTGTTATAAAGAAGTGAAAAAGACGGGGTTAATGTGGTCTTTTCCCCACTTTATCCCAAATAAATCATATTATTTTTATTTAACTTTAAATATTAGAAAAGAGAGTACAGATCCACCAGCAACTTTATTTGGGGTTCTTGCACACACGTAGTGATAAGATAGTTATTATTAATTTATTTCTTAATGTTAAAATTCTCAATGTTATCTGCTTTGTTTGATTTATTTTTTTAATTTTACCTTTCTGTAAAGACAATTCAAAAATCCATCTAATTTAATTTATAGTTACATAACACATTTAATCTATACAAACTTATCACAAGCGGAACTCAAACATTTGATATCAAAAAGAAGCTTCACCAAATTAACTTTAAATGAATTTTACATTGAATCCAACCCGTACCGTTTTACTTATTATTTGGTTAATGGGTTTTAATAATTTGTGATTTATAAAATTATTTCATTGCTTGTAAGTTTTATTAAATACAAATAACACCTACACTATAAATAACATACAATCGTTTTTGTGTTTATGGTACATGAATTAAAGAAAATGTTAAACGCTAGTAACGATTTAAAATTAAACTTCTTTTATGGTTATGGAAGTCCGAGAACATTAGACAAACGAGTGAAGCCGAATGAGCGAGTTATCACATCTTCTCAAAGGCCTATTTTGTCAGATGGCTTGAAGAGCACATAACAAATATTTTTCAAAGGCATCTTGCGACAGGTGGAGTTAAGCCTCCTCCTGACCCGCTTGATATATAGTTTAATTTGGACAAATTTACTCTTAAAGCTCAATAAATGAATAATGTTTTAACCATTCAAGTTTCTCCTCTTTAATTGTCTTTTAACCATTATTTTTAAACGCTACTGCCATTATTAGCTTTTTAGAGACCTTTTAGACAGTTTAATCGAATTTAATTTTGGTTTATCTTGCGACTAACCCTACTGGATTGAAAAAATTTTAATATCATCCGATATATAGATTAGAATGTCAGAAAAAAAGAAATTTTAGTAGATAGTATGGCTTGACAATGTCGAGCTAAGACTATCGCGAAGTAAACATAGAGTCTGTCTCAACCTTGACTATGGAATCTGATTTTCTAGCGACTATGTTCCCTTTTTTTCTTACAGTCTTTCCAGCTATGGATCCTGTAATTCCCTATGAAGCTCCCTGACAACCCCAAATAGCTTTAGCATCTCTTGAGTTGGAAAGGTCTTTATAGAGTTAAGGGGAAGGTTTGGAACCCTAGTAGCAGAATGGAATTAACGGGCTGACTTCCATGCTAACACGAGTAGTTTAACTCATAATTAGCGTTTCTTAATTTATTTTATTTTTTTTTGCTTTGCTAAAAACTGCTTTAGAAGTCTTGAAATAACCATTGCATAGTTTACGAATTATACTTAGGGGCTGTTTGATTACTGCTGACTGAGTAAGATCTGACTGAGTCAGAAGCTGACCCAGTAAGAAGTTCTGACTGGGTCTGTATCTGACTGAAACTTGGATGTTTGATTTAATATCTGACTGACTCTGCTGAATGAGAAAAATAACCACTGTGCAACAATTTTGCCCACAACTTTGCAACAATTTAGGAATCAAGATAAGAACAAGTAGATTATAACCCCGATTTTTTATGCCCACAGATTACAATGAAAAAATCTTCAACCCCCAGGGGCGGGTCGTCGTCGTGGGTGGTCGCGCAGGGGGTCGCGGTCGCGGTCGCGCAGGTGGTTGCAGTCGGGCAGGGGGTCGCGGTCGCGCAGCTCGCGCAGGGGGTCGCGGTCGCGCAGGGGGGTCGCGGTCGCGCAGGGGGTCGCGGTCCCGCAGCTCGCGCAGGGGGTCGCGGTCGCGCAGGGGGGTCGCGGTCGCGCAGGGGGTCGCGGTCGCGCAGGAGGGTGGGGTGACCCGGTCAGCCTTTTTAATTTTCAGGTCCGGGTCAGCCATTTTGGACCCGGTCAGCCCGGTCAGCTGAAATCTCATGCATATCAAACAGGCTGACCCGCTGACCGAGTCAGCCGGTCAGCCGGGTCAGCCGATATCAAACACCCCCTTAGTAAGGACCTAAACACAGGAATGGTTTTTAACTTGAATAGCCGTATTACATTCATTTTTTTACTAATTTGGAGTTTCTTCTTACACCAATTCATGACCCACGTAACATTATTCAAAGTATTTGAAGATGCAAAAGAAGGTTATTGAAATTGAAATGCAAAGGCACTTTAAGATTAATTAGTCTTCCAGCTAAATAGTTTGATATCTTGCACATGATTCTTCATTGGCTAAGATTTAATGTTCAATTGAACTCATAGCCTTGATTATAGTAATTTGGCATACTATAGACCAGCATACTGTCGTGAAGTGATTTATTTGATTTTTGTGTGGCACTTAAAATCCTTCTAAGTTCAGCCTTTGTGACCCAAATATAGTAACAATTCAAGTTACGATGCGAAAACATTTGCAAGCTCGTAATACAAATGGTTATGTATGACTTACAAGGTTGTTTGCAAGTGTGCTTTGTACAAGTAATACACAAGAGTGGTGGATGTTTTTGGATGATTACAAATGTGGAATTCATCACCTATTTACAAATGTGGAATTCATCACCTATTTATACTAGTAATCATTGATCTAGATTCTTTCTATCTAGATTAATCTAAATCTAGAGATTTCTTATGAAAATATCAAAAAAATTTCAAGACTTTTCTAGAGTGTTCTAGACAACTTAATGCCTTGATATTTCTAGACCTTTCTTGGCCATTTAGGGGTTGTTCTGGATTGGTCCAAATGGTTCCAGCATTCTCCGGGAATATCTAGGCTGTTCTGGAGATCTCCAGGTAGCCCTAGACGCTTCTCTACATACCGGAATCCTTGACACACGCTTGTTTTTGGGCGGGTCGTGACAATACAATGTATGCATATATGAGGGGTATCTTTCCATTCATGTTATTACATCTTATCTATCTAATATTACATAATTGTTACGAAAGATCGACTATACTAATTTTTTTTTTATCAAGCAAGTTTAATTATGGTGTAGATATGTTAAATAGACACAAATACGAATACATTGAATATGAGATAGAACATAAAGATCAAACACAAAACCTTAATTCAAACCATAAATTGAGCTATACACTTCGATCCAATCAATTGAATATGGGTGGTGCATTGTAAGTAAAAACAAAATACACCAACATGACATGAAAATGTAAACAAAATAATAGAATGTTTAAAGTTTAAGTAGAATAAAAGCATCTTATTGTCCAAAAGGGGAAGAGGTTTGACTAGTCCACATAACTAAAAGTCAAAGTAGAATTAAAGTTGTTATACACCCAAAACATTTTAAATACTAATGGATATAGACTATAGAGTTTAGATCGTCGCCTCAAACCTTTGCAATCTATAAATTGTTAGTATTAACCAACACAATACAGTTAAGTTAGTTAATTACTTATCATAACCATACATTAATTTTACAAAATATATAGAAAAACAATCAATGAAGAAAACATTGATGTTTGACGTTTTGCAAAGTAGTCAGTTGTATAATATAAGGAACCTGTTCTAAAGAATATCTTTTCACGAAAACTCGCAACTTTAAGCCTTTGAAGTGTTACTTACCTTTACGTTTATAGTCTTCTTAAAGTCTGCTTAGAAACTTAGCACCTTTGCTGTAATGATGATTTAGGCAATGACTATTATACTCAAAATGATATTACCTTAATTTGAATATGAACCATTCAACTATCACCTTCTAACTCAGTTTTCGCTCTCCCTGAACTCAAAAAAGCTTTACACTGAGTAAAATTTATAAGAGTACAATTTATTGTAGCTAGATTAAGCAACACGCGATGAATCTGCTGCAGTAGGGTTGAGATTTTCGACCACAACTTCTTCACTATACAAGCCAAGATCTTCTGATTATTGATTTGAGTGTTTTTACGAACAAAATTGTTATCAATAATCAGCATAAAGATGATCAAAGTACAAAGTACTGATAACATGCTAAGGTTGCAAATGACCAACACATATTGAATATTGATCTTAATAAGCAACAGTGGCCCATGAATCTGCTACCTATTAATTAACTGAATAAGCTTTCAAATATCTTGATTAATGGACTCCAATTTGTAGCAACATTAACAAACAAAAAAGATTACCAAAGATGATATTTTGACAAGAAACACTATCATGATGCTTTCTGTTCATCCAGAAATCAAAAGATTGGGTTGATAGTAACTTTAATATTTGATCTTCATATAACTGTCTATTCAACAATACTAATCTTCATCAAAGATGACATTTTTAACAAGAAAATTTTCAACCGGGTGGGCGTATACAACCACCAGGAAGAAGAAACCTAAACTTTTCTGCATTTTCTATCAAGTAAGTTGGAAGATGAACTGCTGAAGCCGTACGAGGGATTGATCCCATCTTCCCAATCAAATTCTTGAAAGTGTACTCTTCGGGTAACATGTCGTAAAGATCATCTCCATTACAAATCTTTTCTTGAATTCTGGAATGATCCAAATGGTGTTTGTTTTTAACGCGGTCTGCATGGCTGTATGCTGTCATTTTAACCACAAACTCACTCAAATACTTAAAGCAGAAGCTGCAATGCCATCCTGTATCAGAAAGAACAAGATCTGTTTGGCGCGAGTGCATATAGCGCGTGTGCTGATTGTACACATGACTTGTAGCTTTCCACGTGGGGTCCGTTGGAAACTCAAAGGAATACAGATACTTTTTCATATCAAGATGCATCACTGGCGGCAAACCATCACACCACTGAAGTAACTTAATAGTATTTCCACTTGGAATCTCATCAGTATCGGCTACAATGAGTAAATCACCATCAGAAATACCAGAACTACTGATCAACCCATTCATGGAAATTCGATGATGTGCCTCTACAGAAAACGGGACCACACGATGTCCCTCAGAAGCTAACTCACCAGGAAGAAATCCATACACAATTTTCTCCTCAAAAGCTGAAAATCGTTCACGATTTGAAGCAAAGCTAAGGGCTTTAGGCAGACCAGTAAAGGTTGCATTCGATTCAAGAATGATGAATTTGGTGACATAAGGATCAAGTTCACCCCACCTAACTTCAAGAAGATCAAGCTCATTGCTGAATATGATAGCATCAAACACTCTACGCGGTTCACTCCTTAACTTCCATCCATGGAGGTGACATAACGTCGCCATTGAAGTATTTTCAGCATAATAATGCGGTAAATACTTTAACGCGCGTGGTGGTGTGTCCCAAATTGGCCTCAAGAAGTATGTGATCTTTTCATAGTGGGTAAAGATTGTGGTGAAACAAATCGGTACAAGTATCAAGATCATCAAGCATCTGTATCCAGGAAGATGCCGTCTAGAGACCATTAATCTTGAACCCATAACGATTAACGTACAACGATTATGTTCCAACAGCAACCAACATGTTCATCTGACTATTTGGGTCTGCATTCTATAATCTGCATAACAAATACATCAGTGAGTGTTTATATGTGTATAAAACTAATCACAATCTTCACTAATTCATATAACAAAGATGATGAAACTAATTCAATTTCACCTCTGATACACCATCTTAAGAACAATCATCAATAAATTGTTAATCAATTTCGGAATAACATAATTAAAATCGGAGAAACCCTAAACCATAACGATATATCACCAATCATTATAAAAATTTAAGCTTTAGAAACACGATTGAATCGCTCATCATAGCAACAATCAATTGACAGCTGAAATCGACGATTGATAAAGAACTGAATATACCCAAATCAAATTAACGATCAAAACACGAACAATGTGAAGGAATACATGAAAATTTGAATGTAATGCATGAAGGTGATCAAGAATTGAGCCACAATACCTCAATCAGAAGCGTTATAATCAAAAACCCAAATTCGATTTCACGTCAATTTCGCTATACGTATGTTACACATTGACATTAAACGTGATTGATCGTCAATCGTAAATGAATATGCAGAGAGAATGATGAACACTGAAAGAGTGTGATTGTGTTGGGAGTATGTTTGTATGCAATTGCGACAAATGTAGAGAATGTGTGTAGCAACTAAGATGCTGCCACGTGTACTCAGATGAAACTTGACCGTCGATTTTGTTGAGTTGTTGACTACTATGGTGGGGTGCGATGTAGGGTGTTATCAAGAAACCCGTTGGACTGCATTTGTATTGATGGTGGGAGATGTAACCGATGTGTGAATGACACGTGGCAAATGCTAATTGGTTATATTGTTGCTATTACAATGGGGTGTAACTATGTTTCTTGTTTGTCATATTGTTTGTTTGTTATTTGTAATGTTTTTAGGATCGAATCAAACCGGCGACTGGTCATGTGGAGAGTCTGATTTTGGGTATTTTGATTGTTCTCGAAAAATCTGACGGTTAAAAACGGTATATGATTGAAGCGGTGTGATGAGTTAACGGTCAGGCCTATATTTCTTTATTTTTTCAGACGAGCGGATGACTTTCTGGATAAAAGTTACATTAGCTGCCTATTTGAAAAATAAGTAAAAATTCTTAGTCTAAAATAACATGAACAATCATGTATTTCACGCCTTTTAAATTACGTCGGTGTAATTAATATGTTTACTTTGGCATTATGTAATACAATTAAACGAAAATGACATTATTTGTCTAAACCTATTGACAATTCTGGGGTGCATTATTGTTGCTACATTAAACATACAACACTCAAATGTGATCCATTCATTTTATTTTTTTTGTATTGATGCTACATTCAACATACAACACTCAAAAGTGGTCCATTCAAATTATTTGTTCCTAAGTATATTCAGTCGTAAGTCTCGAGATATGGAAAAACATGTTTAACATGAGCATTCAGTAAGGCAATATTTTAGTGTTGAAAAGAATTTGACTAGCATAATAAAAAAAAAAAGTTAATCATATACATGGCTCTTAGTCTCGTGGTAATGCAATATTACATTTTTGGTTAAGTTTTAAATTACGCTCATATTTCTTAATGTTCACAAGAACATAACACGTTTGGTTCTTTCACTACCTTAAAAACATTGTGTCGGTTAAAATGTTCTACGAACATACTACCTTTCTAATGTGGATTCGAAGTAGTTGAACCGTCAGAATATACAATTTTATTATACCTTTGTCAAGTAAATCATCGATTGTAGTCCAATGAAATATTCTGCACAGAATTGATGATACAAACCTACAATATATTTATTTCAATCTGATAATCGAAATGAGATAATCCACATTGTACTATACTATATATAAAAGATCAACTTTGTCTAGAATAATCTTTAAGAGTTTTTTATTTTGACGACAAAGGTTTTCTTTTTTATCATATCTCTTTTACATGATAAATTTCTTTGTGTTGATATCATAATGTACAAGTTGTTAAGGGTGATGTACAAGACAATAAAGCCAGTTGGTTTCATTTGATTCTTTTCCAGCAAATACACATAATTTTCAACTTTTCTCTTACCCTCAACGTGAAGATGTTTACGCAAAAACCCATTTGAATTGAGTCTTCATCATCATAATTCTTAAGTTACATCATCATCACAATTCTCATAAACACGTCATAATTCATGTGAATTCACATGTACCATGCACCATAATCATCATCCATGCATTATCAACATCATATTTAAACTTTATACTTATCATAATAATCATCATGAATCCTTTTTCGATTCATATATCATTCATCATTTACTATCATATTAATTTTGTTCCTACATATTTGAACGACAATTTTATTGAAAGAAAATTTTGTGGAAAAATAGAATATTTAAAATCTTGTGATCAAAATAAAAACACAAAAACAATAATATATCTTTTCTGTGTTATATATATACGCACATATATAATATCATTTATTAAAAACTATAATATAAAAGATAACATATTTTATTGCTATCTCTATATTATGATATGAGCATAAAAATTGTATCATGTAAAATAGAAAACATTTGTGTTCGAAATATAAATCCACCTTATCACTCTAGATCTAAAAGTCTTCAATTATATAGAGTATAATAACTAGTAAGATGTTGGAAATGAAACATTACAAGATAATTTAGAAACTAAAAACCAAACTAACACGAAAAGTTTCGATTTAAATTACTCGTTTTTCCTCTCGTGTTCATCCAAAAATATGATAGGGATTTGATATCAACCATGATCTTTGCCTCTCTTTCTTGTCTTGCTATTAAAGACCTTTTCATTATAGCCTTTCAAATGCACCGTATGAATGTTAAGAACATCGCATAAATCAAATTCTTAAGCCCATTTGAAAAGGGCCAAAAAGAGATTGTTTGTCGTATTTGTGTCACCTTTGTGATCTTGATTCTTGATTTTTGTAAATTTATAATATACTAATTACCAACTTTTTTATGCATTATCATGTGTTTAGTGGGTTGTACTATCTTTTTTTTCTTTATTTTATACCAATACTTTTACATATTTTCACAATTTAGCCTCCAGCAATTTTTTACTTTCAACTTTGGTCCCAAATACTTTTCATCTTTTACAAATTTTTTTTATTTCGGTCTAAATTTTACGAGTTGTGACTTGCACGTGTGGTTTAACATTTTTACGTTTATTTTTTCTCGTTTAACGGCCCCTTCACAACACACAGGTTCTAGATTGACTTACTTATTGTTTTTAATATTTTACGTCTAACGTGCGTGGTTCAATGTTTTTAGGTATACTTTTCGTTTGGTTTTTTATTTTCGTTTTTATTTATTATTTAATACGATTTTTACCAGTGTTGGTAGTCGTTGACACTGATGTGACATCGATGCTACTTGCCATGATTTTACGTCCCCGCTGCAACGCAATGGGGCTTAATTACTAGTTTACACCGATTAACAACCAAGTCAGCTAGCTGGCATCTTAAGATAATGTGATTCGGATTTTCCACATGAGAGTTACATGTACACCCCACGTATACTGTATATCATTAGACATAACGCCATTTAAAATGAATGTTTAGCTCATACTCCATGCTTTGAAGGTCATTATAGAAACTAATGATGGTTTTCTAGAGGTCGCAAATAGTCATCTTTCTAGGGAATCTTTGTCTACGATTAACCCAAAGGTTGTCCTTTTTATTTATAAACCTCCATAGCCACTTGATTATCAACGCCATATTAGCATTCCATAAGTGTAAGATGGTAAAAGAGTGATCGAATATTATTCATAGGTTGTGTTTACATTATATAGAGTTTATAAGAAACTTTAGAAGCCTAAACCAGGCCCGTGGGCTCAACCCCAATAATCAATAATAACCATAATAATAATATAGTCTGATAATAAGGATCCAATACTCGCACCCCCGTTTCTTTTCGACCAACAGCCCAAAGTAAGTAAACGGGAGATTTTCCATTTGACAACGGAGAATGCGACATGTGCTAGGTAACGCCTACCTACACTGTATATTTTGCTCATCCTGAAGTTTATATTTGGGCCAAAAGCCAAGTTGAAGCACTATAAAATTCAGATTAGATTCTTTATATTTCTTGTAGACCAGTTCCTAAAGAATAAGACAACATATGCGTATAGCAAGTGCGATAGCCTGGGCCCATTATTGGGTAGTTGGATCCCATCGAAAATTCCCATAGATACATGGGGTGCCTCCATAATGAAGGGTGCGATAGCCAAAGCCGACCCCGAGAATTTTCAAGAGACCTTGGGCTCGGGGCGAGAAACAAAATATGGGCCGCTAAAAAAATTCTAAACTGAATAACTTGTATATTGTAATCGAAGTGCCAAAGTCGATAATCGATCGCTTTTGTCACTTTTGCTCTTAAAATCTTGAATGTGGTTATTCTTTATTTTTGTTAATTTAGGTATTATTATATTAAATTGGGTTTAAAGTGGTAAATGATATTGAGCTAAATTATTGGACATGTTAATGGGTTAAGATAATGAAAATGTTATTGGCTTTGTTAATGAGTTTATTAATAGTTTATAGTTTTTTTAAATACATATATACATATAATATATAAAAAAGTTTTAAAAATTTCGGGCCCTGGTTAGTCGCCCACCCTTAGGCCCGACCATGAACTCAAGTACTCGACAATCACAGTTTATTTACCAGGATAGATATCCTTCTCGGGGAGAGATAACTATTAATCCATTTCCTTTAGATCAGATGGAAGTGCATTGATTCCAGAATATTATCAAAAACCTAATTTATCGAGTCAAAAATCCCTTTTAAAATCGGTTTTAACATAAAAAATTGTTTCTTTGAGTGTTTTAGCTAAGCAATTATTTCATTAGTAGTCAAAAGCCCATGAATAATGGACATGGTTATTGATATGGGTAAGAAAATTTGTTATGATTATGGTTATTGATTGACGGTACTTACAAGCATTAGGTGTGAAAATACATTGACTTTTTATGACTTTATATATACATATAAACATAAATATATTACACCTAGTTAAAAAATATATTATAATAGGGTATAAGTAGAAATTAAAGCAGTGTGCAATTAGAACAACGCATTCTAAACACACAAACTTACCTGCTCATACTTATTTGGGTTATTGGATTTTAATAATCACAAGTTTTATTTATTGGTCGTGATTATCTATCATCAGAACCGTCAATTTGAAACTTACGCACCCAAAAATCCGTCATCTCCACCTCCTAATTTGAACCACCGACCTTGTTGGAGGTAGATTTCAGGTGATGATGAAGGTTAGACAATGGAAAACGAATCTAACTGAGACTAGGCGATGCTGGAGTTGAAAATTGGCTCAAAGTTGGCCTCATTTCATAAAAAAACTAACGAGAGTTAACTCTCAGTTAGTAAGAAATCATTAAAGAAAAATAAATTAAAAGTTATGAATGACTGTAAATATTTTATTAGTTGGAATTAATCCCGGATAAAATAAAAGTTAAGATTATTAAAATCCAATAATCATACTTACTTTTTTCAACTGTTATACTAAAATCACACCCTATAATACTTCATAAAATCAAACATTCAATATTTTTTAAATCTTTATACCAATAAATATAACACATGAAGAAAGCAAAAGGTTCAATAAATCAAAAAGAATTTTTTGTAAATCAAACAATTCATATATTCCGGGTTTCCAAATTTTGACCAAGCATAACAAATTAACAACCGACTTTCAATAACTTATAACAAAACAAGTGGTGGGCCGTGCTTGTATTGTAACACACGCTACAAATTTATTGGATCTCAAAAGTCCATCAAATCTCCCTAACGAAACAAGGGTTTCGTTTTTCGTCTTCAAGCCCAATTCCATCCCCCTTCTCCAACAAACCATTCTGGATCACCCTTTGCAGCCTGTTGTTGTTCGTCGATCTCACATATCTAATCTAATCTAATCTACTCACGGTATATATATTTCAATTCTTATGAACTCTAACTAGTTTTTCGTTTTTTGTTGATTGATTAATTGACTTGATTGAAGTTCTGTAATCGAATCGTAGGGTTGTTCGATTTTGTTTTATGGTTCTGATTGTTCTTGGTTTGGTTCATCGGTTGATTCTTGGTAGTTGGGTTATGCTATTATAGGTTGTGGATTTTTCTTCGAAACCCTAATTTTTTGTGATGAAAAAACCCTAGATCTGTCGAAATTGGGGATTTTAAGGTCACGAGCTGATGGGTAATTTTGTGGGTTTAGAAAGTTTTGATTTTTAAAGTATGTTATAATCTATCAAACTTGGAGTAATGATATTGACTTGTGACTAGTGGTCTGACTCGTGCTGTAAAAATAGCCTCTTGCGGAAATACGGGCTAAGGGATGTTTGGTAGCCTTTTAATGATTTCATTAAGGACTATCTTTGAATTGGTTAGAGTTTGAACGTGTTTGGTTTACTTAAAAAACATCTTTAAATGGTTCATACAATCTGTTGATGGGTAAGTTTTAGAAACATGCTGAATGATTTAGAGTCTAACTCTTATTTAGTCATGCCTCTTAATCATTCATCACGAAGGTACCAAACATCCCCTAAGACTGTGAGTGTTAGCCCAGGTTGACCCAACGCCGTCTCGGGCCCATGTGCACGGTAGATTTGTAGCACTGGGTTTACTCACTAATCTGTTAAACTTGTTCTTTGATCTATGTATTAATCTGTAATGATAAACCAGGTGGTCTTGTTTGTCACTTTGTCAAACATGGAGTCTTCACCAACTGAAAGTAATGCTTTGGTTAACATAGAGATGGAGCCAGAGTATTTTGACTCACCAATGAATGATGTCGAAACGCCACCTACGAAACGTAGAAAGAAGAAATCTATTGTGTGGGAATATTTTACCATCGAGAGTGTCGGGTCAGGAGTTAGAAGAGCCTGTTGTAAACAATGCAAACAGTCATTTGCATACAGTACAGGTTCAAAGGTTGCAGGAACCAGTCACCTAAAACGCCACATTGCTAAAGGTGGTTGTGCGGTTGTTCTTCGCAACCGAGACAACCACGACCCGGTGACCCCAAAGACGGGTCCCATCAGTCGTACACCCAAAAGGCGTTACAAAAGCCCGACTGCGTCTTACACTGTATTTGACCCTGACGTTTGTCGCCAAGAGATGGCTCGAATGATCATACTGCATGACTACCCACTTCACATGGTTGAACACACAGGGTTCATGGCTTTTGTGCATAACTTGCAGCCTAGTTTCAACATGGTTAACTTTAACACAGTTCAAGGCGACTGTATAGCAACTTACTTAAGAGAAAAACAGACCGTTTACAAGCTGATTGAAGGAATGCCGGGCCGGATTTGTCTTACTCTTGACCTCTGGAGCTCACATCATACCACGGGCTATGTTTTTGTGACGGGTCAATTCATCGATAGTGACTGGAAAATACACAAAAAGTTACTAAATGTTGTGATGGAACCATATCCTGAGTCAGATTCAGCTTTCAGTCACGCGGTATCTGCTTGTTTATCAGATTGGAACTTGGATGGAAAATTATTCTCACTTACTATAAATCAGCCCCTTAGTGAGATTGGGGTTAATAGTCTCAGGGGCTTGCTTTCAGAGAAGAACCCGAGCATCCTTAACGGTCAATTGTTGCTTACAAATTGTTTTGCTAGATCTTTAACCGGTATTGCACAAGAGGCACTAAAAGCAGCTCAAGAAACAGTTAAAAAAGTCAGAGACTGTGTGAAGTATGTGAAAACATCAGAACCTTTAGAGGAGAAATTTCTCGCTTTAAAGCAGCAACTTCAAGTGTTAAGTGCTAAAACTTTGTCACTCGATGATCAGACGCAATGGAATACAACTTATGAAATGTTATTAGCAGCTTCAGAGTTGAAAGAAGTGTTTTCTTGTTTAGATACTGTAGATCCTGATTACAGTGGAGGCCCGAGTGTTGAAGAATGGAAGCTTGTAGAGAACCTTTGCACGTATTTGAAGCTGCTTTATAATACCGCGAGTCTGCTGACATCGTCTGTTGTTCCAACGGCTAATACGTTTTTTCACGAAGCATGGAAACTTCAGTTGGAGCTAACACGTGCATCCTTAAGTGAAGATCATGAAATCAGCACCTTAACAAAACCAATGCTAGAAAGTTTTGATAAATACTGGAAAAACAGTTGTTTGATTTTAGCAATTGCAGTGGTTATGGACCCGCGGTTCAAAATGAAGTTAGTTGATTTTAGTTTTACAAAGATTTACGGGGATGACGCTGCAACTTATATTAAAATTGTGGATGAAGGGGTTCATGAGCTTTTTCTGGAGTATGTAGCACTTCCATTGCCCCTCACCCCTGCTTTTGTTGAAGAAGTAAATGGAGGTACTGGTGATAAAAAACAAGAAGATGGTTCAGGCGGTTTGACTAACGGGCTCGGGCTTACGGATTTTGATGTTTATATCATGGAGAGTACAAGTCAACAGTCAAAGTCAGAGTTGGATCAGTATTTGGAAGAGTCACTTTTGCCTAGGATTCACGAATTCGATGTTATGGGATGGTGGAAACTGAACAAGGTTAAGTACCCAACACTGTCAAAGATGGCCCATGATATCTTGACCATTCCTGTCTCGACTGTTTCTCCTGGGTCGGTCTTTGACACGGGTATGAATGAGATGGACCATTATCGGGCATCTTTGAGGCCTGAGACCGTAGAGGCGCTTTTCTGTGCTAAGGACTGGCTGCAAGGCGAACCAACTGAGAGTCTGCACTCGCCTGTGAAGATGGAGTTTCCAATTTAGCTGAGGGTCTGGTGTTTACTGTTTTCTTTTCATTTAATTAGATTGTGTTCATTTGTGCATGGTATGGTAATAACTAATTAGGAGGTTTGATTAATATGAGATTTGCCAAGTTTATACTTTTTGTCTAAGCTTTTTCTTTGTTTTGACTTGATGGTTGGTAAGTTTATACTTAGCTGGTTCAATTGTGTTGATGCAGTATAGGGGCTCGGTTTTGGACCGACAAGACCATAGAACCAGACCAACCTAGAATCGCCCATATATGGTTCGGTTATAGGTTGATATTTTATAACAATTTGATCTTGATTTATGACATTTATAGCGAAAAAAATGCTCTTTTATAACTTGTAATAGAGTCAAGAAACAAGAATTATGTATCACTTCAATAGCACAATCAATTTTCTATATCATTCTAAAGCATACTGTTACTTAATAAATGAATCTTGATGTCATGACACTTGTGCTCCCCAGGCATATGACTCAAGTTCACCACTACCAGCCCAGATTCTGAATCATATGTAAACTCAGTCTCACTTGATCCAATCATGCACCTTTTCGGCTTAGTCCTTGAGTACGCACCAAACCGCCCACAACCCTTAACCATCATAGACACAATCACCAATCCGCTTTCGATTGTGTACTCTATCCCGTCAATGGCCCCACCGGAATTGAACATGTCAATAAGCCCTAACGGGCCAAAACTCAAACCTGACCCGAAATCCTTAACGGGTGTAACTGTAAAAATTTCATGCTCAAGTACATGTAACGAAATTGGAAGGCTTGCATCGCGAGGTAAAACGATAAGGTCTCGTGTATGGTGACGGTACATCACACAATCCCCAGACCAGTCGGGGCCTACTGCAGCATCGGCAAGGAGGTGCACATCATTGGCCCTGATGGCTCCGGTTATAGCATCGGGATGGGTTTCGTGGAAAGTGTTTTTTCGTTCAATGGTGTTCCAAGCTGCTCCTTGACAGTTATAAACGCCTATAACTCCAGTATACTTGTTCATGTTCCATATTTTTAACAAGCTAACACCATCACGGGTCGGGTCAACAAAAAGACAATCTTTAGTAGGTCGACCAGGTAACCGGGCTCGAAGCACAGAACCATCAGGCAGCACAAGTTTCTTTAAAAGATCAAAATTGTGTTTCCCAGGAGCATCACTGTCATAAAAAAAATAAAAAAAATGTTATTAATTTAACTTGTTGATTCTGGTTATGTTTTATCTCCATCTATTTCGACCCATATAAAAACTTATCTGTTTTGACTTGTGCCCGTGTTTGACGTGTTAACCAACCACACATTTTTCTTACCTTACGTATATAGGACCACCACTGATCGCCCTAGCGGATGCATGATACTCGGCTGCTGGGTGAAGTGAATGGAACATATCCCAATCAGGCTGCATAAATTCTCCAAGAAACACACTGTTGTAAGCCACGGACGCAATGTGGATCGTGTGTGACACGGGATCACGAGGGTAGAAGTCATCAGATGCACGAACCACCGCCGTCTGTTGAGAGCTGGTTACATAATAAAGCCCATCAGTACTCAAATACATACAAATGCATACACAAATTTGTAAGTATGTACAAGTAAAGGGTTAAAGAGATTTACCAATAAAGGGCATCTGTGTTGTGGCTCATACATGCAATGCACCCATTATCCGGAAAGTTTCGAGCAATAGATGCATCAAGAGCCTGATGATACTGTTGGGTTAGGGCTACCCGACCACCTAAACCAGACCCGAGCGTCTCCAATATGGATTGAACATCGACCTTGACCCCGTCAACACCGGCTGCAGCCAGGTACCTATGTAAATTGTCATAAAACTTGAAAACTTTCTTTGGGTTCATTAGCCCCAAACCTTGTACTGCCAACATATCAGTTTCCCACATAGGATCATTTGCTATAATCCCTTTTGACGGCATCGGATACTTCATCAACGACCCGTATTCCTCCATACCCTCTGCCTCGGGACGGACCCCACCCCAGTACCCTACAATCGCGTGCCACACGTACACGTATTTCAACCCGTATGTATTTTTCGCGATGTCTACTATGTTCTTGATCCCGAGTGTGGGTTCATCCTCACTTTGAAACTTACTGTTTTCTTTAATCCCCGTTAGCCTCATCAACGGTTGTGATTCTTCGATCTTTTTATCATCTGATCCAACAGACTGCCACCCGTCATCGATGATCACGAACTTCGCAGGGGTCCCACCGTCAGCTAAACTTTTTAGCCCGGACTCGACCCCTTCTTGAGTCACGTCTTGGTAAAACGCGTCCCAAGTGCACCACCCAAAACAATCAAGAATCCCAGGAAGCTTTTTATCTTCCCGATGCTTGAACGACCTCAGATGCAGTTTAACAGTATTAACCGCATCTGTGATCGTACTAAAAGGGTCTGTTCCCACACCCACATAAACCAAGTGCGAGAAAACAGACCCTTTAGTGTCGAGATCACCACTCTCGACACAAACCTCGAGCTCGTTTCCAGAATTACCCTGGAGACAAGCTCGAAAACACCCTTCAATCAATGGCAATAAAACAACATAAAGTTTATCACTTTCTTCATCAACTGTTTCTAATAACAGAAACTGTGTTTCATTTGGTATTTCACTTCCTTCATCTCCCATTTTCTGGGACATCCACCATAGCTTGAACCGGAAGCAAGCCATGAACCGGACACCGTGGAGCCGCCCGAGCGACACCACGTGCCGGCTACTTTCCTCCCCGAAAACCGCCCCGATGAACCCCCCGTCCTGACCCGAACCCGAACCCGATGAAGTCACCACATTCTCCGACACATCAGTTAAGATCGTACGGTCCTTCACCACTAACCTCTGTCCTGAAAGATGAACCACCGGACCAATTGTCATTGAATCTTGCTTTTGATCGATCTTATTCACTTCTTTGATGCAATCCAACACTGAATCTCTGTTCTGTGAACAATCAGATCAAATAGAATGATCAAATTGAATGTGAAAGCTGCTTAATTGATCGAAAAAACGAGATTAATAAGGAATTGGGGATATGACTATATGGTTACCTGATTGGAAGATGAGGTGATTGTTCTTCGATTTCTTGAAGAATTGAGTGTGATTTTGAAGTGGGTATGCGATGAAATGGTGTGTGATGAGATTGAAATTGGGGAAAAAGGAGTATTTATAAGGGGTGATGATGAATTGTGATGGATGAAGAAGATGGGTGTTTGGATCGCCATTGTTGAAGCTTTATGTGGGATATGTTTAGAATATTATCTGTCTTGTAGGATATGAGTTGTTATGTTGTCGATTGATTGTTTATAAGTTTATAATTATAAGCCCTTGTATTTTTAGGATTTGTTAAAGTTTGTTTTGTTGAATCTTATTACTTCGGACTAGACCTGGCAAAATGGGCGGGTCGGGTCGGGTTAGGTGTCGGGTCAGGATGGGTTCGGGTCAGGACGGGTGCGGGTCAGGATGGGTTCAAGTAAGAAACGGGTCAGGATGGGTTCGGGTCAGAATGGGTCGGGTCAGGATGGGTCGGGTCAGGACGGGTCAAATCCAAAAATATCAAAATTCTCAATTTTCCAACACAAACCATAAAAACATATAAACTACAAATAAAAGTTGTTTCAAATATTAATTAAACATTTAAAACCTCATGTAAACTAGTATCGTCTAAGAACAAACATGAGACAAAGAATGTGTAACCGAGATCTTTTAAAGCACTTAATAATAGTTTGATGGTCCAGTGGTTTTGACTTTGGGGGTAGACTTGCACAAAAAAACCGGGTACGGACCCGACCCGGCGTACCCGACCCGGACCCGGGTCCGGGTACAATCCGGTACCGGGTGTACCCGGTTCGTACCCGGAATAAACCGGCGGTTTCAACCCGGTTTGGGTTTTTTTTGAATTTCTAAAACCCGACCCTACCCGGACCCGACCCGACCCGAACCCGACCCGGTCTAAACCCGAAGTGAACCCGGTTTTGGACCCGATATTGAACCCGGTATTGGACAAAAAAAAATTAGAAAAAATAAACTAAACCCGGTATTGGACCCGGTTCCGGACCTGACCCGGACCCGACCCGACCCTACCCGGGTATGGCGGGTAGGGTTTTTCCGCAAGTGAACCCGACCCGGGTTCGTACCCGGGTTCACCAATACCCGGGTACAAAAAAACCCGACTGGACCGAACCCGGTTTGAACCCGGTTCCGGGTCCGGCCCAAAACCCGATTTGTGCATTACTATTTGGGGGTGACCATTTTTTTTAATTTCACCCATCTTGACCCACATTCTATTTAGATATAAAATTTACAGCCCATCCTGACCCGTTACTAATTTTTGCACAACCCATTCTGACCCATTTCCTTTTTAAAATTGCCCATAAGGACCCAAAATGAATACCATGGGTTTGTTTTGCCACCATTACTTCGGACCATTTTTCAATTTGTGTGTTCTTTTTATACTAGGGTCATACTGTTTGTTTTGTGTTGTTTTAATTTTATCGGATGTCTTTGAAGGGACTGTTGCACTTTATAATGTGATGTTGTATGGATGTATGTTGCGTGTAAAGTAGTAAATATCGTTTTCTCTATATTATTTTAATTTTACCGGATGTTTTTGAAAAGACTATTAAACTTTATAATTAGATGTTGTTTGAATATGTGTTGTGTGTAAAATGGTAAATGAAACCCTGGTGTTTTTGTTGATTGTTGAACTTTATAATTAGATGTTGTTTGAATATATATTGTGTGTAAAATGGTAAATAAAACTTTGGTGTTTTGTTGATTGTTGAATTATATACGTTGTGTGGGTTTTTTAAGGTAAAATACTCATGAGCATATAGACATGTATGCATGTTTGATGTGAATGCTTGAATGATATATGGATCATTGACATGTTATTTTGTTTGTTTTCAATGAGAGAAGTTGTTGGAAAATATTAATGGCATGTTCGACCCATGTTATCTGATTACGATTTTGTATTTCAACGTATGGCTTGTTACTCATTTCATAGGTGTTTAAACTTTAACTTGACAAAGTGGTGTTATGAAGGTTAACACACTCTTTATAAACGGTTAAGGGAAAAATGCTAGAAGGAAGGTTATCATAAAATAGACACAACTTTTGATTTGTTCGGTTACACGGTGTATAAGATACGAAACTCTGATTTTGAGTATAATATTTATTGAAATGAACCATTTCGATTTGATTTGTTTTAGTTTTGAAAGAATTAAGTGGTGGATGTCATTAAAATGCATAAATGATGAACGTCTTTAATTCACATAATTTCTTAACTGTTTAAATCGATTTTTTTCTTTTTATTGAATTTCTATCTTTAAGACCTTACTAAACGTCAAACCTTGAAACATTTCTAATAAAGGACTAAGATACTCTGGTAAAAAGCATATCTATATTCTAAAGTGTGTCTATACTATTTATGTGTTTTTCATTCGAATCTTATCGCATTTAATATTGAATTTTTCTCATTTATATCATGATTCTAAGTCCCAGCTTTATATTTTATTCTTTATCTTGAAACAATATAGACTTATAAATTCAAGTACAATCAAAGCCAATAAAAACAACCAACCATAAAAAATAACACAGATAACATAAACATAAAATAGTTGGTTTACAAAGAAAATAAACAACTCATGTTATGCTAAAGAATAAACTCAACATTAGAATTTAATAACAAGCCATACCATAAAATTGAAAATGAGTAAGCAAAGTATATGGTAAATACCTGTAGTGATCATCTTGAAGGTGTAATATTGATGGACTAAATTAACTTTATTTGAGGTGGAGGTTTTTTGTGAACAAAAACTCAAGGGAGTATGTGGGACTTAACCAAACAAAAAGGGGGTAGATTGCAATTTTGAATTAGATTAGTGTATGAAAGTGTAAGATATTATTGACACGTTGGATCTACGTTTCAGCCAATCCATAAACTCGTTTACAAATATCTACCGATCTGTTTGGAGTTCCCATTTAATGCCTAAAAATAGATAAGACTTAGGTAAGTAGCAATTTAATATTATTATTGGTCGTTTTCATTTATATTTATAGCAATTTAGCAAATCTAATATGATGAACCTTCTTTCTAGTGACATTAACAACATATTGTAAATTTTATTGTCATAAAAATCAAGTTATTTCACCGGACATTGAAGAGAAAAAAATATGTAATCTACGCATAAAATGATAAGTACTTTACAAAAGTAATTTTAAATGTAAAATTGTATGAATCACATAAGCATTTTTAGAGTGTGCTTAAAAGATATAAAGCAAGGGAGAAAGAGAGTTGGTTACACGATTATATAATCATCTTCTCTATCACCATTAAAGTAAAAAACACCAGTGTTTATATAGTAATCATAGTTCTTTACATGTAAATTTCAAAAACCAAACATGAATAAAAGTAAGCTATGATTTTATTTTATTTTTAGAATGGCAAAATTTATTAATGAAAAAAGAGGACGTTAGCAAGAAACTAAGGGGCTATTTGACAACTTATGAATTATTAAGTGTTGAACCAACAAGAGGTTTGAATCATTAAGTGCTGAACAATTAAGATGTCTGAACCATTAAGAGCTAGTATATCGTTTAACTATTCAAATGCAAATGTCTGACCAATTCAGATAAGATGTCTTAACCATTCAGCATTAAACTTCTTAACCATTCAACATTAGTATAATGCTTAACCATTCAGAGGCAAATGTCTAAACCGTTCAGACATCTACTCGCGAAACAAACAGTCTGAACCATTAAGTGTTGAACCATTCAAACATCTGAACCATTAAAAGGCTGATTAAGAGGCTGCCAAACAACCCCTAAGTCACATACAGACCCGATAAATCACAGATTACAATAACATAAAATTACACCATTTGTTCCACTCCATGTCCTTCACGCCTCCTCTATGTTTTATCCATGAAAATGAGTTAAACATAACATCCTCCACGACTCTAGCCACTGAAGCGGACCTAGAGTCAAATAAAGGTTGTTTCGCGCTCGCCAAATATACCATAATGTTGTCGAAAATATGATGTATATCATCCTTTTATTCTCTTTGGTGCCCATCGCGTTGAGTGAAAGTGGTAGAATATCTCTAACTGAATAGCTTGAGATAGATGTGCACCGATCCACACCAATATTTCCGACCATACCGTGAAGCAAAGGAACAGTTAAGAAGCAAATGATCGACTGTTTCAACTTGACCAAAACATGATGAACATTTCGAACCAAGACCCGATACTCCTCTGTGACACAACAGTTAATGCGGAGAGGAATCCGCGACAACCGTTCATTAGGATTCATATCTACCGGTTTCTGATGCGGCTCGAACAACTTTCTAAGAGAACATACAGAGAAAGAGAACTCATTTTTCTCCACTATGATTTTATATATTTGCATTTAGTAAAAGTAAGCATACCTAGAACTCTAGGCGCCTAATCTTATCTCATTGAATCCAAGAGAAGAACATTATTGATGTATCTCCCCTCCTAATGCCTTTTATATCATTAATAACCTTCATAAAGCCCCAAAAATATGAAAGGTAATATAGGGGTAGGCTTAGGGGCATACAATGGTTTGGTTAATGGTTTGTTGGATTCAATTTATATGTTTACGAATTTTATTTGGTTTATCCGTTAACCGACCGAATCGGAAACATGACTAACTGAACTAAATTCAATCAAATACACAATTTGGGTACACTTAAATTTAGTTAAATACAGTTTAAATCCGGATAAGCAAACCGAATAAGCAAGATTTTATAGAACTGATAACCGAATTGAATTCGCAATTCGTATATGGTTAGAAACTGAACACAGTTCGGTTCGATTTTTTGGTTACGAGTGGTATTAGTTTTTGGTTTTATTGAGCACCCTACGTAGTTCACCCTAATCGCGGAAAACTCTTACCTTTATAAGAATATTTTGTAATATTTATAAATTTAGTAGATACCTAATACGTCGAATATATGATATTGTTAGCGTAAAACAAGTGTGATAACCTTGAATCAGTATTCAGTGATTTGATTGCATGAATTCAATCTCTATCTAGGCAGTAATCTCATCCGATCTAGTATCGAGTCAAGAACTGCCAATTTTGCGTGTCAAAGGCCATCTCAAATCAACCTTTAATAACATCGCCTTGTGTTTGAATTTCTTGATCAATTTCCCTTTCTTTATTGATTCTCAAATGATCATCAATGACGTTTATCTCGACTACAAAGTCTGTTTGAACGTCACTTGTGACTGACCTGGTAGCTTTTTTAAGCCGATTTGCTAAAATCTTTGTGATGATATCTAGATGCACCTGATCTAGTTAAATAGCTTGTTGTGTGATAAAACTTGAAGATATTGTACTTTGTGGAGTATTGTAATAAATGATGAATTACAACATCTATGAATCCTATTTGATGTGAAAAATTCAACCATGACATGTGAAATAATTTTCTTTGAATGTCTCGTGATAGTTTTTGATGAATTTAAAAGTAGTTCCTTCTAGGCTTGACACGTTTTTACTTCCATAACTCTAAACTGCATATTTTATTTATTCGTTTGAGAATGGCATAAGATAAGGCTTTCACACTTTGAAGGGGTTTTAAGGAATGGGTAGAAAATACGACAAGATGTTGCATCCTCATAGAAGTAGAAGTCTTGTACTTTTTCTCGCCCACTCTTTTACACGTGTTGAATCTTCTACGAGTTTTGTTTCAGGATTATAGAAGATGAAGCTAACTTACCCTCAATGACTGTAACATGTGGCGTGTGCCTCTTACCTAACATTCACGAAACATATATCCTTAGTCACTGATAGCACAAGCTTTGAACAGAAATCATCATCCTCCACTAGAATGAAGTAAATTGATTGTTCGAGATCTTAGATCATTAACTGGAGCCTAGAGGACTTAATTTATCTGATAAAAAATACAGATATATGATTAACAATCAATATGTTACCGTGAAGTTATAAATGTTACGTTACATTTTTTTATGTTCATTATATTTATATGTGTTAAAGCATTACATAGAAGAGGGAAAAAGGTTTAATAAAATCCTAAACAAATATGAATTGATACATGACTATAATTAGCATACGCATTCATATGTCACACATCACCATGCTAATCAATAAAAAAACGAAATATGAGTGATTCAACATGACATGTGTCAAGCGATCACTTAAAAAATACATTCAAGAACATGCAAATGAGATATAACGAGAGGAGAAGTGAAAATGGTATGCATGTTGTGTGTATCTTGACTCAAGAGACATGACTATATATAGTTATATGATTTTTTTATCATAGTCATTCTACATATGAAATTTTAAAATAATTACATTGTTGCATATTTTTATCAAATGAATCCTATCTTAATCATATGATGAACAAAAACAAAACTATTGTTACTAAAAGGATACTGAAATGAATACACTAGACATACTAAAACCACATGTAATAATGAGCTATTTATAGGATTCACCTCACCTTCCCTTGATTAAAACCACTCGATAAAGTGTGTAGATAAATACCTCACCTCCCATTGATTAACGCTAGTTGATCTCACATAACCCGACAAGTTCCTATTGGTCCTAAGTAAGGTTGTCCAGACATGATCAACCAAGAAGATCTTAATATTGTGAACCTAACCTCGCCTATGGAGGAATTGCAAGACCATGCTATATAGCGTGACTGGATAAACAAGACATATCAAATAGCAACAAAGACATAAGCCAACAGGTTAAACTTTATAACTAGAAGACAAAGACCTAACACTGCATGGACAAGTGACACTAGTCGGGTGCCCATCTACCCCTCTTATGTAATCAAGGTTAGTAACTTATAAGAAAAAAAACACCTTGGCTTTTCCATGCCAACCAAAAACAAAAAAAAAAGAAAAATACTTATTGAGTCCTCGTAATGGGATAACAATGATCTTTCGTATCTTTGTAAGATGGCCCCCTCATGCGATCATGCTAACAATATGCCTGTTTTAGCAGGTTTGGAAAAAAAAAAACCCGTCTTAGATATTCATTCATTCAATCCACACATACTCTTTTACTACATCATTTCTTTACGTATCTTTTGTTAATTCTTATGCTCGTCACATAGCATAGAAGCCCCCTCATGTGACCATGCTAACAATATGCCCGTTTTAGCATGTTAGACACTTGCCGATCTCGTACTTCTTGATCTCACCATATACTAGACTCGACGACTGACACTTCCCTTTTTTGGCTCTGAAGCATAAACACTTATAAATATAACGATCAAAATATAATACGTTAAAAGAAGGAATTCTATTGAGTAAATATACCTTAATAACCAATCTTATCATATAAATTAATTATTTAAATTTCAAATAGTAAATTTAATTGTACTTGAACTTATTTACTAAAACTTAAAGTTTAATCCGGTATTTCTCCTTTAAATTTGACAAAAATAATTATCGTTCTTCAGAAGATTTAAAACGTCAATTTTCTTTCAAAAGTTTCATAATTTGATTTAAATACAGCCTCAAGTTTCAAAAGTTGGTTTAACTTGAATACAAAATAATGAAATTTTTGAACTTAAATTGAAATAAATAATGAAGCTTTTAAACTACAATTTATATTTTTAAAATTTTGAAATAAATGATTATTTTGTTAAACTCAATAAGCAAAAATGAAGTTAACTAAAAACCTTGTCTATCTTAATATATTTATTTAGTGTACTAAAAACTTGTCTATTATAAACCACTAATAATTATTTTCTATAATACAAAGAAACAAATATATAAAGAATGGACTATGGATGCTCTCGTATCGGTTACCAAACACAGTCTCTCAACACCTCATCCACCGTTAGATCCTAACACCATCGACCATATCAACGGTCTGTCAGACAGATCACTTAGGTTCACCGTCACTTTAGCCTGAGTCGATCCGATTCGCTCAACTCAGACCCAACCCCTGACTCGTTAGCAGCAACACGAACCCTCATCCCCCACTAGATTCTCTCTCTACTCCCGAAAATCAGATTATTATTAATAATAATAATATTATTATTATCATCATATATAACATTTACAGATTCAGGTGTTCGAATTCTAGGGCTTCAATCGATCAATCTATCGTTCGATGTGATTGTTTCGACGGTGGAGGAATAAGAAGGCTAGGGTTTGTTGTTTTCGAGTTTTCGAATCAGTTGTTGTTGTTGTTGATTGCTCGATCTGTTGGTTGGATGATGGAGTCGGTGTCAGTGTCAGTGGCTTCATCGGATTCGATTTCGGTTACTCAGACGCTTGCGAAGGAGGCGTATGTGCTGTTTCAGTTGGGGAAGTATGGTGATTGTCTCAAGGTGTTGAATCAGATCTTGGAGAAGAAAGCGGATGATCCGAAGGTGAATTTGCTTGTTTGGTTATGTAATATGCTTGTGTTTGTGTGTTTGTGTGATTGTTTGCTGTTTGTGAGTGGTTTGGATGCGGATTGGAGTTGAAAATGTGGTATTGTGTTGAGGATTGGATTGTTTAAATGTTTAAGTTTTCTGCCTGCATGAAGGTCTGTTGTTTTGTTCAATTGGACAAGTGAAATGCATATTGTAGGGTTGAATTGAGATTGCTTTATCGGTTTATTGATGCAAATGAGAGTGATTGATTCAAGTAGTTTGTGCTTGTTTGAAGTTTGCACTGAATATAACTCTTGTTTTAGTGCTACTTTCAGTAATCATATTATCTTTATGTAATTGGGCAAAGTGGGCTCTTACTCTGCGCGAAAGTTGAGGTGTACTTCGTCAATCTTGTTTATGTATCTGAATAACATTCATCTAGGGTTCTAGTCACGATTATATCTTTGTTTTGATTAGATAATTCGTTTAGGAGAGTAAATGACATGATGAATGGTGTTTGATTCTCAGTCTTGGAAGTGTTGAGAATGAATAATACTTAGCTGATCTAACTTGATGAAAATCATCATATGAATGTCTTCTATGGATCTTAAAGCGAAGTAGAAAAGAATGCAACTTGGATTCAATTTGTTCCTGTGCAAAATAGAGTTGTGAATCTTCTATATGTGAACGCATTTCATCTTTGCATTGCGATGTAAAAGGAACTTCTTTACTATATTTTACTTGAATAGTGTTTTTATACTACTTCCTACATGTCTAGTTGTACGTGGCACCCCATTCTCCTGTATTTTGTCATCATATTAAGTTATATACCACATCACATGATGACACATTGATTTCTGCTACATACATGTGTAGTTGCTGCATATTTGTTTTTAAAATTTTTCACTTAATCAATTACAGTTCTCTCACCGTCGTCGGTCGTTCTGTTGAAATTATATAGCCATTTCAGTGATTTGCTCTAATCATATGACCATTTAAACGTTTATCTGTTGTATTAACCTTGTATTTATCTCATGACAAACATCCTCATGAATCTGTTCATTCCATAGTAGGGATCCTGGACAACAGAAGATATTGATCATAATTGCGTTATTTATAGTCACTCTTATCACGTATTTATCATCCTTATCAACATTGCTTTTGTGACACATTTTGGTGTTTGTACCTGTACAATTTATCAACATGAACCCTTTGCCATATTTTGTCCTTGTTTTTAATGACCAAGAGTATTTTGCTCTTGCCCTTTGTGCAATTTATGTAAGTTAGGAGGTAGGTCTTTCTTGTGTTCTTTATTTTTATTTTTATTTTTATTTTTTTTGCCTTTGTGAGTAACCTCCCGTATGCTTTTTTGTTAATTTTATTTTTGTATTATTGTGCAATCCATATACTTCACTTCTAGCATCTTAACTGCTTCATTTATTATCTTTTTGACCAGTTTATAATTCTATATTTGTTTTTTGTTATCACTATCTTTGGACTACTTTGTAGTTATGTTTTAATCTAGGTTGTCAAAAGCCCACGAGGAGCGCGTCAAAAATTTCGTTGTTTCATAGCTTAGGTCAGACCTTGTTGTCAATAGCGGCTATAACGACTGCTATAGCGCGCTATGTAGCGTGGTGCCATTCCCTTGCTATTTGTAAATAGCGACTACATAGCGGTACTTTTTAATTTTTTTCTATTTTTTCTATTTTTTATTTGGTAAATATGAGATTTAGATGATTAGTAATAAAGTATTTTAGCTATTTTGGGGGTCTATGCTTAGATTTTCTACTACGTAATTACTAAACATGCTTATCTATTGAATGTAAAACAATCTTACATATTATTCTACTTAATTGCTAAACACGAAATAGCGGGCGCTATTTACCGCTATTCGCTACGTAGCATATAGGTGGCTTGTCGCTATTTCCCGCTATTCGCTATTGACAACTATCCGTCAGAGTAAAGTGCCATTGCCATTTCCGGACAAAAATCCTCTTAATAGGTTTGGAACATTTACACTAGCCATAAAAAGCATGGAATCAACCTAAAACAACCTATACTAGCCCATAACAAGCCTAATATATGTCTTAAACCCCTAAGATTGGTATTTTATACTATGTGCCTTGCTTATAAAAGCTCCCTCTTATTTATTGTCTTGCGCTCAGGAAGGCTCACCCTTTGCGCCTTCGACAACTATGGTTTAAATAGCCTTTTTCACCTCCTGATTCTATCACCGTATGTTTTCAATTTCATGTTAATTAGTTGTACTTCTTTCATTGTGTGTTGCCATCTCTCTCACGTCATACTAGCAACATAGGATGTTTATAATCATTTTGTTGTTAGCATACTCAAATTGCTTGTTATAGCTTATAGGTTTAACTATCACATCATAAGCTACTGCAAGGCTTTGCATTTGTTTTCCTTGATTAGTTGATTCTTATTACCCTAACCATAAGCATGAGCTGTTTATAAACATATTGTTTTAGACTTTTAGTTATTTCTTTACTGATTTAACAAACATACATATCCAACAAAAATCCCACTCATGCTTATTTCTTTACCGATATGATCATGGGAAACTTTCTATGAGAAGCTTCCTCCATGACATCACCCTCAATATTTATTTTAAAACATTAACAGAAGTAACAAGGTAAATGATGATGATAAACCAAATTGTGAAAAACATTTCCTGTCTTTGGGAATTTAAATATACATCTTATAAGTGTTGGTAACCACTTTTGATGTTTAAAAGCAGAAAGATGACACTTATAATGGAACAAACTAAAAAGGTAAGTCTTTGGTAGGAGTTAGACCTTAAATTTTTTCACAAAATGCATTTCAACTAACTAGAAGGCAAGCAGAGTTGCTTATGTGGACTTTTGGGTACTATTAACACCTATAGTTAGATAGGGCTTTGGGCTGTGTTGGATACATTCTCGGGTAACTTAACACACACGTCTAGTAGTCTGGCTATAGAAGTATTTCAGCCTTTTGTACTCTAAATTGATGCTTGATAGTTGATACATGTACAATGATTGCAAATGCTATTGATTTAATTTCAGAATTGGGTTTCATTCTTTTAATATTAATTATCAGTCGATCTTTAACCTTATATTTTGAGATTAACACACTTACGTTAATTTAAAACTAAACATAATCATATTAAATTATTATCTCTGAAGTAAATGAGAGGAAATGAACTGAGGAGCAGAACAGTGTCTATCGAGCAGTTATGATGTGCACTAGAAATATAATCATATGGTAGTTGTTCTCTGTTATTTACTTATGTGTAACCCTTGCAATAAGGTTTTCATTTGTATGTTTTCTTGTTATTGGATTTAGCATGTTAAACATTCCATTTTTCCATGTACTGTACTTTCTCTTTGAAGAAGGCGTGTTTTATTAGCATGGTGTGTAACATCAGACCATCAGTGTTTTGTTTTATATTCTTACTCCTTATCGGTTGAACTCTTGTTGATGCTTCCCTTATATGTATTTCACTTATATATGTAGGTTCTTCATAACATTGCTATCGCGGAAAACTTTCAAGATGGTTTTTCAAATCCAAAGAGATTTTTGGAAGCACTTGATAATCTTAAGGTATGTCTAATAATGTCATCTTGGAGGTCGGTACTTCAGGACACTTTCATCTTTTCTGCTCTTCATGGTACTTCCATTGGAAACGTGTGTCGAGCAAAACACTATAAATCTTATTAATGAAATTAGTAGGGGTTCAAATAGGTAAAAGAAATGTAAGTGTTGACTTGTGTCTTTTTGTTATGAAGTTATACTTTATTACTGTTACCTCTTCTATATGCTATTATATACATTTTTAGTAATAAAATTCTTGCTTGCACGTGTTTGATTTTTTGTTCATTTGATTAAGAAACGAAGTGAGAGGCCTGCTCATTCAAGTGGAGAAAATGCAGAGGTGTTGGACAACAGAGTCAAATCAGTGGGAAATAAGGGTAATAATGCTGTCACCAATATAGCCTCTACCATCATTAATCCCCAGGGCATTGCAGCTGATGATTTTGATGTTTCTGTGGCAATGTTCAACATAGTATGTTATTATGCTATTCTTTATTTTTATATATCATTACATTTCTTATAATATATTATTAATTTCCATTGCTCTTCTATATTATTTTTCTTTAGGCAGTCATTCTCTACCATCTACATGAATATGAGAAGTGTTTTTCAATTTTGGAAAAATTATATCAAAATATTGAACCAATTGATGAGGTATGCAATGAATTTATATAATTTTTGTCATAGAATTTTGTTTGTGTGCTGATAAGTTTGTTGTTTTTCAAACAGAGGGTTGCACGCCATGTATGCCTCTTGTTACTGGACGTTTCATTAGTATGCCATCATGCTTCAAGAGCTGCTGTAAGTTTCTTGGTTCTACTAAAAAAACAGCTTGTATTATGTTTATTTTTATATGAACAATTTTCTGATCAATTTATGTAATTCTGGTGTTTTTCAATGGCATCAAGATCTACTAGAATTACAAAACAATATCATTGTCTTGCAAACTGTGCTGTCATTAAAGCTTAAATTGAAGAAAATAAGGAAACATATTGAAGTCTTTTTCTGATAAAAAAATTAAATAAATCAAGCACCTTTTAACCAATAGCATTTGATTAGAATCTTGCCTAACCTAAAACCCTAGACTCTACTACCTAATTAAATTCAATAAAATGAGTATCATAATAACCGCTTCTTGCGTATAACCATTTTGAATAATGTGCTTATATCTGATGTATACTTATGCTAAAGTACACACCTAAAGCTAAGGCTGAACGTAACTATTAATGTTTAGGTACGCTTGTATAGTAAGGTTATCGTAATGTTAGCAACTTAGCATATAAAGTTTGGGATAATGTAATAATATAGCAATATACTTTTGGAGCCGGTCCATTTTGGTAACTATAGACTTTAGTTTTTCTTAAACTATCCGTTTGGTAAGTATAACCTTTTGGAATAGCCTAGATGGGTAATCAAAGCTTTTTTGTTCATTACTTGTAATTAAATTAGTTCTTTCTGTCCTTATTTGGTTATTGCTTTTATGCCATAATTACTAAAATTGGCCTCTCAAGAAACTTTTTCGTTGGTGTCTCTGAAGACACTTATAATCTCCTGAAGGGATAAAAAAAGTCATAATTACCAAATTTGCCGAATTACATTGTTATTTATGGACTTTGCACTATAAAGTGTTCAGGGGATTATTCTAAGTTTTCTATCTTTTAGAAAAATAAAAAAACATTTACATTTTTGAAAGAATTTAAGGCTTTCATGTGAATATGATATTCTAAGTACAAGAAGTGGTGTCTTTACGTAGTTTTTTGTTTGTCTTGACATGGGTGCAATTGCGTTATTCTTCTTCTTTCCATTTCTGTGCATTGACGCATTTCACTGGTTCATTTATCAATAGTTCAAATTTGTTTATTCTTGTTATTAATTATTTATAAGAAGTATACTGTTTTTCTCCCAGGACGTGATAAATTACCTGGAACGAATAGTTGGCAATAACTTAGGGAGTCAAGGTGATTCTGGAAACATCCCTCAACAACAATTAACAAACCTAGTGACAAAATCTACCTCAACACCGAGCAATGTGATGTTATCATCAGATCCAATCAACTCTGATCAAGCTGTCAACACAAATGGGCCTGAAAGTCCATTATCCAGAACCCTATCAGAAGAAACACTATACGAATCTCTAATGTCAACACTCGATGTCGGTGGGGCCCAAAACCCAACGAGACCATCAAACGATCTCTCAAAAAGTCAAACCGATGAATCTTTTATTTCAACACCTGAATTAAGGCTGAAAGTGCATTTGTACAAAGTTTGGATTCTCATCCTCACAAGAAATCTGAAAGCAGCCAAACGTGAAGTGAAAATGACAATGAATATAGCACGTGGTAAAGATTATTCACTCGCTTTATTTCTAAAGTCACAGCTCGAATATGCTAGAAATAACCATCGAAAAGCGATAAAGCTTTTAATGGCCTCAGTAAGTCAAACTGAAACTGGAACCTCTGCATTGTATTACAACAACCTCGGGTGCATTTATTATCAACTCGGGAAATACCAAACTTCAGCTGTCTTTTTCTCCAAGGCACTTGGAAACAGTTCTCTACAAAGAAAGGAAAAACCTATGAAACTGTTGAGTTTTTCACAGGATAAATCAGTTCTTTTTGCTTATAACTGTGGGTTGCTTTACTTGGCTAGCAGGAAACCTGTACTTGCAGTTCGGTGTTTCCAGAAGGCGGGCTCGGTTTTCTTTAAACGGCCTCTTTTGTGGCTTCGAATTGCCGAGTGTTGTATAATGTTTTCAGAAAAGAAAGCAGATATTAATGTTAACATTATTGGTAGAGGGAAATGGAGACAACTCGTTATAGAGTGTTGGAATTCTAGGAACGCGGTGCAGGTGGACCCGAATCTCTCACTCAATTTTGCGAAAAGTTGTCTTCTGAACGCCTTACACTTGTTGGACTGTTCTAATGAGAACTTTAACCTGGACCCCAACTCAAACAACCCTGGGTCAAATGTAAAAGAGGGTCAGGGTCCGGGTCAGGGTCAGGTGAGTTCAAACGGGGAAGCTAAAGAGACGAAGGTGGGGAACAGTAACGGGAATCCAAATCCGTTGCTACAGAGCTCGATTAACGAATATGAGGGTCTTTGTGGGAAAGAGAATCAGATGATCTTGCAAGCTGTGCTCGCTGACCTGGCGTTTGTTTACTTGGAACTAGGGAATGCAGTGAAGGCGTTGGCAGCTGCCAGTTGTCTCTTGAGACTTCCAGAATGTTCGAGGGTTTATGTTTTTCTTGGAAACATTTATGCAGCGGAAGCTTACTGTCTCTTGAACCAGCCTAAGCAAGCTTCTGAGCATTTGTCGAGTTATCTATCAGGGCAAAATAGTAATAATACCGAATTACCCTACAGCCAAGAGGATCGTGACATTTGGCAAACAAGGAAAGCCGTGGATCTCGATGAACCAAATTCCAATAATGCCCCTACCCTCGACCAACCGTTACCTCAAGGCAGCTCTGACTCTTGGTTCTTGAAGCCGGAGGAGGCTCGTGGGGTCCTGTTGGCTGACATGGCTGCCATGGCAGCAGCTGAAGGTGACATGGATCGTGCCCATGAGGCTGTGACACTGGCCTTGTCATTAATACCTGACAACACAGAAGTTGTTTTAACAGCAACATACATAGATTTGGTCCGTGGGAACACTCAAGAAGCGGTTTTGAAGCTGAAACAGTGCAGTCGTGTTAGATTTCTCCCAGGGACATTAGCAGAGAAATGATGGTATTGATCGATGGATGATGAGGAATCATAGGTAGGCAAAAAACAATCCTTGAAAACCGAGGATTTGATTTGTAACATAAATATAGCTAGCTCGAAGTTGAGGGTAAAAAGGTTTTTTTTGTCGTCTATTTTTGAGCATTTTTTAAACAATTCAGTCTGTTTTTTTAGGGTTTTCAGTGATCATTGGATCAGCATTAGATTGTTGTGGCTGGCTGAGTTTGGCTTGCAATAGATCTGAGGTGTAGTGGTATTTTTCTTTTATAGCATGTTGTTGGTTCTCCTGATGTACTGACTTGAAGAGATATTTATTGGCAGTTAAAAGTTCAAATAGTCTCTTGTTTATAAATTATTAAAGTATTTTCTGATCTGTTGACTGTTGAGGTAGTCAAATGCTGCAGATTTGGTTTGGTTGGGTTGGGTTAGGTTAATGGTTAATTATTCATTTTGTGTTTAGAAGCATGTAGGATGCAACCACATGTTCTGAATGGAGTGAGGACAAACAAATGTCATGTGCATTCACATCTAAAGGGTCCATCTTTTCATTCCTCAACATAAAAACAAACCAACCATCTACTGTTTCATTTTCTTTTCAACTTTCACCATGTCTACAATAATTGTCAAATTTATAACATTATCATCGTAATTATTGTATATACGGTTGATAATAGTGCGAGTATTAGAAATTCTAGCCTCATGCTTGATTGTAAAATTATGTTTCATAGTCGATCCAATACTTGTTAGGATTGAGTATATCGTGAATATCTTGTGTACTTGTTAGTTTGTTATAAATTACATTTTTGTAGTTTTTAAATATATTTCTAGCCATTTTAATTTTCTTTATAACTTTATTACCATAAAATGTCATTGGAATAGCAAATTTATTTATCAACCATGGACAAAGAAAAATAAAGATAAAAAGCAAAACTTTTTGGGTATGCTTCCTGTAAACTCGTATGCATGTTTTAAGAAATTGGATTGGGTATCAGCTAAAACCATACTCGTAAACGCTTTTAAATTAATCACGTACCTGGTCTATACATGAATACAAGTCTTAAACGTTTCAGGATTACCTACTGAGTTCATGTTTATTTTTCATTATTGATCACCAGTTTAGAAACTCGTATATTACATGTATTAAAACAGACTTGGCTCATTGGGTAACAAACCTACTCAAAACCTACGATGAAAGTGAAAAAGAGGTGATAATAATTTTGTTAAAGCTAAAAACAACCAAACATGTTCGTCGTGAAATATTGGAGTATGTATGCAACTAAAAGACCAAGCGTGATAAGACTTATCAGAGTACAATAACATTTCTAAAAGTAAAGGTATGCATGATTGACAAATTTTTTATAAATGTATTTAACTACCATCAATTATCTTCCGATCCTTGCATAGTTGCATGGGTAAACATTTTAGATGGTTACCGATGTTAGAAAAATTAACTAACTTTGTAACATTAAATAATATCATTTTAAACTTGAAATTTATCTAAGAACCTGAAATAATAGGGAATGATACATTTCTTCAGGTACTTGTTGGACACGTGAAATGAAGTAGCATGTGCATACAAATGTATAAAAACCAAGGGACAAAAGCCCCGTACAAGCATGTTTTGCATCTGGCTTGTAACTTAATAAAATATATAATATTATCTCGATATTCAAAATCTGTATTAAAGTAAGATAAAAGGTCTCGTTTAATTGAATTATATACTCTTTTATTTAACTCCCAAATATTTCTATACATTACTAATAATTATATATCTTTATAAAAACTATATTGTTACCAAATTATCAACTTTCTACAAACTTTGAATATTTGATTTTTAATACCCAACTTTCTAGCAGTGATATAACTAAATTGACTTGTAAGACACTAACTAATTTCTATTATGTACATCAACCATCATTCAATAACTATAAGTCCTTAACTAACTAAAGTTTTGTGAAAAGTTATTAATAACCGTATATTAAGCATTCAGTTTCTTGATTAATTACTGGTGGTCATAACTCATATGATTTTACATATATAAAAACAACCATCCATGCATGCATCAAACACTGATCATTAATCATATCTGAAACGAGATCAAATTGAAACATCAATCAAAACAATCGAAAATTAATTTCCTTAAACACCCCATACAGAGATAGTTCTTGATTTTGATGGCGACTTCATCTATGGATTCATCATTCCGATCCCTGCATCAACGCATTTTGTTATACACTGAAATTATAATAAACTTAAATGCATTCTTGATTTAGGTCGGGAAGTTACTTGTTTGAAGAATTCAAATTTGTTTTGGACAAAATGTGTATTAAAAATTTAAATTAACTGGTCTGTAAATAATGAACCTTAATTTCAAACTAAACATGCCCATGCTAAAAAATTTAAAACTATTTATCATCATAATATAAAGTTTAAAAATCAGTTACAATAACTTCTAAAAGTCAATTCATGAATAATAACGCGTAAAGTTGATCTAAAATTATAATATGTGTAAAGTTGATTAGAAATATTGTCATTTAGTATGCCTTTTTGGTTTTTACTGTGTGTATTACTAAGCATCAATTGCCCGTGACAAAATATGACCCCATTACACAATGCATATATACAATTACACACATACTTTTCTACGCATAAGGAAGTTCATTTTAGAACCATTAATATGTTAGAAAAGTATGAAAATACATAATGCATCTATACAAATAGCTTTCATTGTGATACAAAGATAATTATCCAACCTCTTTTGTTTCTTTCTTTCACTACATCTTATTATATATTTGTACCTATAACTATATTATGCAGTTCTTATAGTTTATGATACTTATAGAGTTATAGAAAAGAGATTAAACCCCGAACCCATGTTGGAGTTAGTTAATACCAAACTAATCAGCATCCAAGAATTAAAATGTGAAGTATGAACACCATCTACTAACACTATCAACCTTTTATAAACTATATTTTGTAAAATAGTTTTTATCATGTGAATATAACATATATGTTACCTAAATTTCATAAACTAGTTGAGTTAAGATAATAAAACACTAAAATAAATGCACAAACATGCAATCTAAGTAGGGGCACACAAAGATCTAGAGACAGATATCCAATAATATTAGTAATAGGGTTAGGGTTTGCATGAGTAAAGAAAGATATTAGTTACCTATTTATATGGGATCTTGAAAACTTAAATAGCACAAGTGTAACCAGGAGGTGGTGTTTTGCCACAAGTAACAAGCAACTGAAGAGCAAGTGGCAAATAGAGGTTGATGTTCAAAAGCTTAATCTTTAGGGTTGTACACAAGCACACTGCAGCCTCAAGCTCCACCAATCCAGCTAGCACAGGGCAACATTGGTTCACCACAGGGTCACCCAACCCAATATGAACCAACCCACCTAAAAGATCCACACAAGCTCCAAGCTTTAGTGCGTCTATAGGGCAGGTGGCCGCTGGTGTCGGCACAAATGGTGCTGGGGGCCCACATGGGGCTCCCGGCGTCCCGCCTGTTGGTGGGTTGACAACAGGCGGGAGGGTGACTGGTGGGTTGAGAATAGGTGGGAGGGTGACTGGTGGTTTGACGATGGGTGGGAGGGTGACTGGTGGTTTGACGATTGGTGGGAGGGTGACTGGTGGTTTGACGATGGGAGGGAGGGTGACTGGTGGTTTAACTACTGGTGGGAGGGTGATTGGTGGTTTGACGAAGGGTGGGTGGGTGGATGGTGGTTTGCCGCCACCGGTGGGTGGTTTGGAGGGGTGGTGGTGAGGTGGTTTGCCGCCGCAGGGTACACAATCAAGAGCAATTGGAGTGGCAGTGGAAATGAAGAACATTGAGATGAGAAGAAGAGCTGTAAGCTGCTGCTTAGAGGACTCCATCTTCACTCAATGTGTATTGGTGCAAGTGTGTGAATTGAAGTAGGTGTTATATTTAGAGGGAGTGTACAATTATTAGTTACTCACTCCTTGCCTATACAATAATGTCATATGATATCTTTCACTTTGATTTTGATTAAAGTTTTTTGTTTAGCTTTTGGTAAATCAACACTACGATCTATTTCTAGTAAAAACATATATTAAATCAAACATAAATGAGAAATAAAATAGATCTCATACTGTATGTAGGTGTCTGTCGGTGATGAGTACTGATGGATTTCAAAATTTTGGATTTTGGATAAAAATTTGTGTCATGCTTTTTGATTGTTGTCGGTGAGTTTGAATTCATGACGAACCCTTTGGAGATTTTGAAGATAAATTTAAATGAGATTTTTTGTTAAGCTTTTTAACTGTTGTCAGTTGACATTGTAGTTTGACGACTGGTAGACCGTTGATCCATTAGTAACTGTTATTATAATCACTATCAAACCTCAATGTATTTCACATTCTAGCTTCGTAGTGCTCAATATCTATCTAGTGGTAATATTTGTAGATATCATATAATGTTGGATAGAATGGTAATTTCGGAAGTTAAATGTGGCAATGTATAGTTCATCCATGATAATGCAGTAGTAAATAGTTTTTTGTACTTTATGATAGTAATTAAAATAAACCATACATGTGGTGCCAAAGTACTGAGTTTGTCAAATAGTTTTGCAAATGATCATCATTCTTTTTTAACATGTTTAAACATATGTGGTTAGTTCAAGTTGGAATGAGTGATCCCCTTATATTTGTAACTATAAGTGCCCAAAATGGTGAACTAGTGCACTCATCACCAGATATTTGTAATTAAGAGATAAATGATTTGTTATCATCTAATTTTAGAATTTATGTAATATAAAACAACTTATTTACACAGGTCTTTAGCACCTAAATAAATTAATATCACATAATGTGGTCATTTATGGTCTAAAGCAGCTTATTAACATATGATAATTCTATTAATAACGTATTAGTGAATTAGCAAATTGGTAATTTAAGGGTTTATCATAAATGTATGTATTAACAACATATTGGCAAAACTCACAAAAATTATACATCTTGTAGACTTAGCGTTATTTTCTCCAAACAACATATGAAATGTGTGTGTTTTACGACGTTATTATTCCAAAAGAACAGATATCAATGCATTATCAATTAACCCTAAATTTTTCACACTTAATGATACCCGCAAAACAAGCCAAACATATAAAATGCATCACATTGTCTTTTATAGGATATGATTGAATATACATCTAACTTTTCATCTCCATGTCTTATCTTTAGCAAACCATCATTCAACCTCATTCAACCTAGGATCTTGAAAAATTGTATCCGCTTTATTATGAGCATATAAAAAAATAAATTCTTAACAGTCAAGTCATTAATAAAACCACTAGTTGACATATTTTTATTAAAGTTAAGAAGAGTTAATGATGTTGTGAGTTGGGTGAACTTTTGAAAACCTTTGATCGGTTTAATACTGACGAGCATATGTATTTAAGCTATATTTTTAATTTTTCTCGTGACTCTAACAAGGCATCCGTAATGTGATATACAATTGTAAGGATGACATGACAAGTTACTAACTTATCGATGTTATCAACGATGAGCATTTGTAGGATTCGAACAATATCAATGGTGGTTTGTTTCACTCGTCGCGGATAGTGATGTGGTGTGTCATTTGTTTTAGTTTTTTTACCAGTTGACATGACCACTCAATGCTCATCACTAGTAGGAATGATGGTGACTCAGCTCACCACCAATACTAACGGTGATGTCTTGCTTGGTCATGTGACCTGCCAAATTAACCAACTCATCATCATGACTATCGATGGGCACCTAACCACGCACTAACATTTGTCAGCATGTCTGCAATTTTCATAAAATGAGGCTACTCATCGCCAATGGTAATAACGATGACCACCGGTTGTGAAACTTGCTCCACAACAGGCCCCATAGCGAAGCACGTCTAAAAAGTAACACCATTCCTAAAAAAATTCTAAAACTTTTAGATGAGTTTTTTTAAATAAATATAAAAACCCAAGCAGTTAAACAAGATTTTTAATATTTGATTAAATAAATAATATTAATCTTTACTTATGAGTTGCAACAAACGACCAAAAAAGTGAATCAAATATATAAGATACATCATGTACCAAATGAATAGGAGGCTAATCACGTGAATGTGAAATGGGCAGATTGGGCCCTGCCAAATTTTGCAAGTTGCCCTAACAAAATCATGCACCGATCTTATTTGATGTGTTTTCGTTTATTGGAATCCTATCATGATCTAGTTGCAATATTGGCCCCTACAAAAAACGATCTTTGTAATTGTCCAACCGTTACACAAGCTCTTGCCACTGCAATTTCGGTGGCAAATGATGCTTTGTGTGAGGCATAGTTTTCTAGATGTGAAACTTTTACAACATTAATAGAGTTTGTTATTAACCTCCTTAACCATCAAAAAGTCTGTGATCTAGTAGCATCGAGGTGTGTTGAAAATGTGTCACTCCTTAATCGCTTCAGGGTTCAAGTTTTATAATTAACAAATGCGTGGATTTAGAAGTAGGATTAAAGACGGTGTGAGTTTAGCGTTCTAATTTTTTTCCTTAAGTGCCATTAATATTGAGATCTACTTTGTTTACGCCTCTTAGACTCCATACTCTATTAACCATAGATATTTAGATGAACTTTGATTCTTCCTAATGTTATAGAGATCACCATTTACATTTTCATTCTAATTAACCTAAAAATCACCTTTTACGAATAAGTGTTCGGATATTAATATAGTGCACACACTAACTCACTTCAACTATCGCCATCATTGGTCTTAAATAGAAGTATGAGATGTGTTTGGAATAATATACCATTTAAAATAAAAAAAACTAGTTCCACAAAAGTTCAAAACATAGATCCACAAAACTATATAAAATCCCATGTAACTAGTATGATTGTAGTCTCTATATATAAATAATGATACCACAACTCGGTAACCTATACATGTGCTAGTGATACAAAGAGATAAGCTTCCAAAATGTTTAAAAATATATATTTGATGATAACTTTAAATATTATAAAACTAAAAATTAGAAATAGAAATAAGGTTCCCCAAAGCACTCATATCATATGCACATACACCCCACATCATTTCCTTTCACATGTAACTAGTAAAACATTTAGAGGAAAAAATTAACAAAAGTGTTGCTTGTGAGTTGGTGATTATTCATATTTTTAGACCCAATTTATTAGATAAGAGAACTAGCGAAAGCGATATATTTGTAGCATGAGAATGGATATTGGTTTTATGAATATATTTAGTGTTTTAACTTTCTTGACTCTTTTAAAGGAATGAAATCTTAACATTTGAAGCTAGTAAAATTTAAATTTTTAACAAATATAGAAGTTAATGTTTAATTCTAAATAAATCTAGAGACCCAAAAACAATTCAAGCTTGTCAAAGTTTTCTTTAAAATTTTCAAATTGAACTTTTACTACTTTAAGAGGATAGATGTAGATAAAAAATTCTCAACCGACATCCTGATGATAAAATAGCGTGATCGACAACTAAAAATGTTTAAATCCTGCATGAAACACTCTATGCTGTATTTTTTTTCTAGATAATCAAGAAATTATTGTTAAAATTAATGCAATAAAAAGATCACACATTCATAAATATGCAAAATTAACAACTCTCATTAATCAAGATTATAATTCAGGTGTACGTATCTCTCTTTTTTATTATATAGATTCTATAAAACTTGAACTTCACTTTATAAGAGAGAATTTTCACGTGCTCTATAAGGTTATGCGTTATGATGCATGAATTGAGTGCATGAGAAGTGAGCTGGCTCGTGGTCGACAAGTGAACAAGGATGTGGGATTTCTCACGAGCGTGAGTTGATAGAATATTAGTGCATTCTCATTCATTTACATTGTATATATAATTGCACAGAGCAATTCTAATCAAGAAATTGTGTAGGAAGCTTCACCAAACTCTAACCCTAGTATGATAACACTCCAACTCATTGTAAAGTATGGCATGCATAGCTAGAAGTGCTAGAGAAAAAGACGGAACTATAAAGGTTGAATGATAAAGACCATGATCTTGATATCGGAGGACCCATGGGAGCATTCATGAGTCACGACGTATTATGTAGACATGTCATTTCGGACATCCATGAAGAAACGCCCCTGATAGGTTTGTGGACATGTTATTAGTCGCGTATGCTCATGACCTTACTATTTGGTCCTAGATATATATTGTGTCCGAGTACGAATGATTTTGTGTACATCAAACTTAGGAAAATAAAATCGACATTGAGTAGAGATTAGATTTTAAGGAACGAGGTTTGGATGCTCAATGGATATGAACACATAGAAGTTTATAATGAAAAAATGTAATAAAAGTTAAAGAGCTCAAATCACAAAGAACCTATAGATCTTAGAGAACACACTTTTAGATTCATAGTAGAAATTCTAATTGCTAAAATAGAAGAAATTTCAAATACAAATATATTTTTTCTATACCTATTCTTACACAAAGAACCCATGATGAAACAATTCATACATAATATTTTCATCATTGGGGAATGATCAAACTATGTGATGTCAAGGTTAAAGATATACAATAATAGACGCCTCATGTATATGGTTGACAATTTGTTTCATTCAAAATAGCCATTCTAATATCATTAATTTGTTGAAGATCATAAGAATGCACTCATCTTAGTGTTGGATTGAAGTTGAAATTACCAACTTATAAGATTTACTAATTCAAAACCGCTAAACGAAGTAATTCAATAATAAACATAGGGGCATTGGCCATGCAAATTAACATCACAACAATCGAATCTTAGACATAGAACATTCATACAACCTTTAGATACAAACATAATGATGATTAACAAAATAAAAGCAAGAAACACACAAAAAGGGATTTGGTTGCATCATTAATCTTATGATACATTTCACAATAACTAGATCATTATAAATAACATTTTCTTACACGATTGGAAGTTAATGGATATTGAATTTTGGATTGTTTGTACATATGTATATGTGGTATAATATGTAGTACTAATAACTTTCTAATTATAACTAATAATTTTTTAACTAAAGTATAATACTATAAATATCAACACCAAGTCAAGTGAACCGTATGCAAGTATATGTCGGTGGAAAACAATATCATAACGGACCAATCAATGTCAGAGATTTTATATTGTAAACTTATATCTTTAATTAAAAAAATTTACCAAACAGACTCACGGGTTGGATATAAATCCAAAGAAGATAAGTGTCCTGCTATCATCACGGGTTGGACCAAACACAAACACCCACAGAATTTTAAAGTCTGGTTTTGGGTTTAGAATAATACACACATATATATATTTTATATGTATATTAAAGGGTAATTACGCGTGTATAAAGTTTGGCTTAAGCTTGTTTATTAAACGGGCACAAATTTAGGATTACTTATGCCATGAGTTCGATACTTCGATCCCTTAGGCTCCATCCCACATGATCTCTTAGCAAGGTGATCTCGAATAGCTCACAGGCAACTCAACTTGTTTAGTTGTTTTGTATTGTTGACGTAAAAGGTAATGGTTATTGATTTTCAGAGTTGCTACAAATAGAAACGTAGTATCGTGTCATGTCAATGTATATAATTATGCCATAAACAATTTAGGGATGGACATAAATCTGCATAATACGACAAAATCAAGCAGGAATTAAGGGCCTTCGTAACGGTAGCATGGCTGGGGCATGACCCTACCACATGTTCATGAGGCGTGAGGAACACCATGACAGGGTAGTAGGGGTGTTCAATATTCGAATTGGATTCGAAAAACTCGAAATTCGATTCCATTTGAATCGAAAATAACTGATTCGAAATTCTATTCGAATTTTCAAATTCGAATTCGATTCGATTCGAGGTCTAGTTATCGAATTCGAATCGAATTGCGAATTTGTGATTTTCGTTTCGATTCAATTCGAAATTCGAATTACAAATACACACATACATTTATTTATTTTGTATATTAATTTAGGAATATGTATATGAGAAACTAAAAATTAAAAAAATTTAAAAAATATATATTCTAAAATATTAAAGCCTAATTGATACCATTTAACTTATTTGAAACTTGTAATATTTTATATATTATGCTTGTTTATTTATTTTGAGCATATGCAATTGGATTTGTCGTATGAATTTTGAAAATGTTATCCAATTAAATATTTTTTTATTAAATACGAATCGAATAAATATTCTTTTTATTTCGAATACGAATCAAATTCAAATCCTGTTTGAAAGTTTCAAATTCGATTCGAATTCAAATTATATTTTTCGAATTCGAATCGAATTTGAATCCAGTTTGAAAATTTTAAAATTCGACTTATTCGATTCAATTAACTCGAATTCGACTCGATTCGATTCGATGAACACCTCTACAGGGTAGAGTGTTGAGGGGCGTTTGTGGAGGTTTCGTGGTTGGGCTCATGGTGGTATAGAGCCTTGTGCTAAGGAAATGTAGTCGTTGGCAACGGCTAGGTTAACCAATTTCTTTTTTCTTTTTTCAATTTCACACACTAAATAAAGCGTCATTTCACCTGACTTATGTCACACCCCAACCTTGACGGCGGAAACGTCGAGATGTGAGGGTTAAGATTGTTCACAGCCATATAACGCTATATTTAAATTGCAAATATTATAATCATAAGTCTTAAAATGAAATACAAGCATAGGTTTCAAACATGAAATAAGTTCCAAACAAGACTAAACATTTCATAAACTTTTTATTCATTAACTAGGTCCAAGTCCTAGTTTTATTGCAAGCTTCAAATGTCCACTTTAAACTTAGGGATTTCCTGAAACATGATGAAAATAAAGAGTCAACTAAAAATAGTTGGTGAGTTTCCAGGTTTTCATACATAATAAGATTACATGTAGCAATTCATGTCATGGATTATAAGCTAGTAAGGTTATAGAACACATATCGTTACAACCAAACCTCGACTTGATTACAAGTATAAAAGATTGGCTAAGTGTATTTGGTTCCCTAGTGCACAAGCGTACGGCCCCTAGGAGTCGGCAATACCTCGACTTTAGCACCAAATAGGCTTGTCAGGCCCAAAGATCTAAGACGTCGCCAGGCTAGCAATAGTTAATGATTGTAAACAAACTATGTATCTCATATAAACACTTACAATACACAAATAACCATGACCAAATAATAAGTAGAATTGCATGTGCATTACAAGTCTCAAATATTTAAACGTGTATGTAATATAAGCATCATGTTTCACCCCAAATAAGTGTGAAATTATAAAAAAAGGGACAAGGAAAACTCACATGACAATAAGTATAAAAATGACGATTAATAAGATAAATAATAGGCGTCGTTCCAAGGTGAATCGTCACAAGGCACCTAAATATATGTATTCACAAGGTTAAAGTTTAATAAATAAATTTAACAAATTAACGTGAACTAGAGTTCAATTTGATGTTTGGGGCTTTGTCAATTATGTTTAACAAATGGATATCAATTATATTTTCTTGAGAACAATATATTTATATTTTATATAAAGATGTGAAATAAGAATAACATTTATGATAATTTTGTAGTATTTATAAAGTTTAAACAAAGTTTTGTAACTAAGTAAAATAAACACGATTTAACCAATAGTTTAAAGGCAATATTTGAAATAATAGTTTGTGTAAATTAAACTAGTATTTAAAGTCTAAATTTTATAAAAAATATACTAACTATATCATTAGCTTTAGAATATTAAATAAAAATATAAGAATATTTTTATGGATAAATTACAGAAAATTAATTAAATGGTTTTTAAATAAATAAAGTTTATAAAATGATTTTTATAATTTTTAGCAATTTTTATAATTTTTTAGAATTTTTATATAGCCTTTTTAAAGGCTAAAACCCTTTAAAAAAATAGCATGAGGGTGCCCGGGTTCGAACCCGGGACCTCATGGATGGAATGCAACATGCCGACCACTCTACCAAGGCTTCCAGCCGCGGTTATAACCCCATTTTAAATCTTAAAACCATTGCCAATTAAAAACCCCCAAATTTCACATGAACCCTAGAACAATCGGACCCAAAATTGAGAAGCAATTCGTTTACGTAAATGATTGGAATCATGGGGCTTTTGTTCCCCATGTATAGCCGAGCCTATTCATGCGTTTAACTTACTTGATTACTTTCGAATTGAAGGTTTAGGCTTGATTCTTTTCTTCGGTTGACTTGCGATGAACACGAGATCGATTTCGAGTTTGTGTTGGATTTTTCTAGCAATTGCGTGTATAACGGGTTTAAAGGGATCGAATGTGGTGATTCCCCTCTGTTAAATAGGTTCCATGTAGTCGATTCAGTCCCGAATGGGTTCCGTCTTTACTTGTTAGCTTCGGTTATGATTCGGTGATAAATTGGCTGTTAATCTCGCATTTAACTGCACATTTAGTTTCGTAGTGATTGGAGGTACGTTTCTAATCAATCGAACGGTTCAATTCATCAAACTTCAGGTGAATTTGATTGACGTGTTTCGGTTTCAAGAAACCTCTTAATGAAACCATCATTTCGATCAAATTAACAGACGGTTACGAGTTCGAATCGATCCATGTTCGCAGAAAAGAGTTTAATTCGGTTGAAACCGGTCGCTTGAAGCGGTTTTGGGACCCGCCGGAGGCCGCAGCCGGCGGTGGCCGGTGGCCGGCCGGAAAACCGGGGAAAGAGAAAAAGAAAAGAAAAGATTTTTGAAATTTTGCAGTTTTGGTCCCTGAAGTTTCCATTGTTAACCTTTTATGTACAAACTTTAATATTAAAGTTTCTAAATTGACATTAAAACCTCCTAACTTTAATTACTTAAAATTTTAAAGCATTGTTAAGTTTAGTAAATATTACAATTTATTATTTTATTTTATTTTATTATTATTAACAATATTATTTTATTACTATTATTAGTTATTATTTATTGCTAATATTACTATTATTATTACTATTATTATTATCATAATTATATTCTATTTAATATTTAACATTATTAAACTTCAAATTAAGGAATTAAAGACATAATAAGAAATGAGCATAAGAAAACCACAAATTTCATAAATGGTCCTTACAAACACTTAACAAGGTTAACTTTTAATTTAATGAAAATACAAGATGTTACAACTTAAGAAGAAATGACAAATCATCACTAATTCAGCACATGTATAGGAAAAGGAAAAAAAAAAATTAAAACACAATGCATGTTTTATTTATTTATTTTACATAACATGAACATAGAGAACAACTACTATATGCCAACATTTATGGACCTGATAACCCAACTATTATTCAACTTCAGCACGAGAGACTAGTCAACTGTGCGTTGACCCACAAATCCACAATAAAGACACAAACGATATCCTCAAAGCGGATTTGGTTAACCATGTTTAATGACACCATAACGATTGAAGCATTGTATATCTTTTTAGTGGTTAAAAAACTAATAGAACTTATTTTACTTAAGTAATGTTCTTATTTATATTTTTTTCTATATAAATATATAAATCAACAATTTACTTTACTGGTCACCACGGCAACCTATTATTAAAATGCATGTTTAGATGTTGTCTTTGTGTCAACATTTTTTACTCACACTCGTTAGATTATTACGGATGCTTAGTAGAAAATGGTTGCAATCAATTTGGTTCCTAATTTTGTTTCGGAAAAACCGGTTCTGGCTTTGGTTCACCTAAAACTTGTCTTGAAATCCTGCAAGTCGAAACCTAAGAGCTTAAAATTAGAAGGGAAACATAAATTAAGAATGAATGCAACACTTGTTGATAGTGGGCCGGGGCGGGTCACCGATGGGCCTCCAAGTTCCCATTATATGACTCAAATGATATGAGTTTTGTGTTTTACCAATTACCACCAACTTTTTGAATTTTAATTTTGACCATCAAAAGTCACCTATAATTTCTAACTTTTTTTTTAATTTCATTTCCAACCATTATACTATATATAATATACGATTTAACACGCTTGTTATTTTAATAATTTTATTTTTCCATAATAACTTTTGTTCCTTGACTTTCTTTTTTAAGGGAAATGCGCGACATTTTTTAATTTTCTTTTGTCAACGTCCCGACATAATCTTTTTTGAAAACAAAATTGTATTCAAAATTAAGTATTTTTTGTGTCGTAAACTATAGTTATTGCCATTATTGTTCTAGAACCGTGACAAGCCAAACGGGATATGAATAAACAATACTGAGTGGCAGTGGCTTTTACAATGGGAAACACTTTAGGGTTTACGTAAGAGTGATGGTTATCGCATTGTGTTGTATTATCAACATTTTGATACTTAGAATCTTGTCAGGATCCACGATGCAACGTGCGTGGATGAACATCTAGTTTACTTATATTTGCATTTTGACTTTTAATTATATAATCACACATATTAATTAAGTTCATTTTCTTGAAATATACAACACTGTAGTACATATTTTCTTAGTAGTTTAGAAAAAAAGATTTAATAGAAGTTAGATTTAAACTGTATTTCAAATATTCTAACTTTCTTAAATTTTATAAAACTAAATAGATTCCACATCACAAAATCAATGATTTTTTTAAATTTATTTATTTAGTACAAGCGTAGCCTAGGTGATAACTTATTGCAATATGGTATAATTATGATATATCACAAATTGTTATAGTATCACTATCATCACTCCGATCATGTAACGAATGATTATCTATGTATGATTAATTATACTTCAAAGAAAACTAGAACTCATTCTGTAACAATGATTTTTTAATATGTATGTCACATTGTCACGTAAATAAACTTTGACAGATTCTAGTAATCAAATAGTCATCCTAGTCTCGTAGACTACTTATTTATAGAAGGGCTTACTTTTGTAGTCACCAAGAAAGACCGAGCGCCCGTTTGTTTAAATACTCAAACAGTTGTTTGAGTGTGAGATTTGATGAGTGTTATGTATATATAGTAGACCCCTTAACTATTATATGAGTAACACTTAGGTGACAAAAATCTTTAATCACTATTAGGGATCAAAGCACAAACAGATACAAATCAAATGCAACCTAATCATCAACCTGATCATATATAATCTTAAGAATATTTAATTGAAATACCCCAACTAATAGTGTATACAGTATTTAGGAATATCACCAGATTACTGTTTTCTTAACGGTAAATGTACGACACTGCTTCGATAATGATTATTTTACTTAAATTATATAAATAAATATGAGAAATCTACTGTAAATGTTATCTAAATACTTATCAGTAGAATTGCTTAAGTAGAGGTGTACAAAACGGGTTAAAACTGGGTTGAAAACCCATTCTGAAACCAGTTTGGGTTGGGTCAACAAAAGTCAAAGCTAGATTTCTTATGAACCGGTTCGAGTTGAAAGCGATTTGGGTGAGGGGAAGGACCAGGTTTTAATCAGGTTGAATCGGATTTGAGACCTGGTTGAAGCCGGTTTCAATGAATAGAGTTAAGAATCGATCTCAAACCTACAGGTAATTCCAACAAAGTTAGGAATTGGTTTGGATTGAAACCGGTTTGATTCCAAACCAATTCCTAAATACTGTATACACTATTAGTTGAATAGGAATTGGTTTGGAATGAAACCGGTTTCATAATTGAAATACCCCAACTAGGTTTGGAATTCCTAAATTGGTTTGGAATGAAACCGGTTTGACAACAAGGTTAGGTCGTTTGCCAGTTGTGGTTTTCAAACGGCTTTTTTTGTCATCTATAATTGTAGGAGCCAACATGTAATTCCAAAATTAGAAGCAATGTAGTAATCTATATTCCAAAAGGAAGCACACCAAAGGCTAAGAGCGTTGGGCCCAACGACACCATACAACCAATTTATCGAACTGAAAAGTTGAAATTGAAAACCTTGCACCGACGAACTTAGTAAAAAACAAAAGAATAAAACTAAGACTTACGATAATTTTTGGGGATGGTGTGTGTGGTTGTTGGTATTGACGTGTATGCATAGATAATATGATTTTTAAAAAATTAAACTTATATTAGTAAATTATAGCAGTTGATCTTTTGGTTCAATGACACGTAGGGGATGGTTTGGGTGTTAAATTTTTGTTCTTTAAGTTCTCAGGTGCAAACCTAACTTAAAGGGGTGTTCGCATGATAGTGGGTTTACTCTTTATTGATGTCTCGTTTTAAAAAGACTCGCTTGCATATGAGTGTAGATTCAAACTCCATTAAAAAATATGAGTACATTATTTATTTTAGGCATATTAGATTTTAATAATAAAAACTATTACATATTGGTCGGTAATAATCCATACTATCATTTTGCCCGATGAAAATCTAAACTTTTATTTTTGTTATCAATAACAATCCTAGTGGCATAATAATCATTAATTTACATTTGACTTTTACTTAATTTACACTCCATTCCGTTATGCATTTTGCTATTTTATTCACAATCATCATTGTAGAAAATCGAGTGAAAATCAAATGTAAATCATTGACCAATTATGCTATTAATATTGTCATTGACAACAAAAATAAAAGTTAAGATTATTATCGACCAAACCGATAGTATAAATTACAACCAGCCGATACGTTATAATTTGAATTATTAAAATCTTAATTCTTATTAAATTGTAAAAGAAAAATTATTTAATAGTAAGCAACGTGCCTATCTTATATAGTTATACGTCGGTTATGATACTGGTCCCAAAAGGTGAACATTTGTCATTTGATTTTTTGATAAAGAGGCAAAGTGAAAGTTGAAAAACACCCTATCCCAGGTATGTATATATACAGTTATACACACGTGAAATCCTCAATGTTGTTGCAGATACAAACCCTAAAACAATAAATCGGAGTTTATCTCTCTCAGTCTCAGAGATGGATGATAAAGGTACGTAAATTCGTAATTGATACGATAGAGTTATGTTGTATAAATTCTTCTTATTCACGGACGACGTGTTTTATCGTAGTTTTTGACAATCGAATCGAATTGAAAAAAAATCGTTGTTTTTGTGTAAATACTCGTTTCTTTTTATTTTTCTACGTTTGTCGCCGCTATTCTGCATAATTCTTGTAGTGTGTTGTAGTGCATGACAATTGTATTTTATTGAATTGAATTGAATTTAATTGTTGTTTTTGTATGTATACTAATTTTTATTTGGTTTGATTACGTTAGGATTATTTACTTTTCGGCTTAGTGTGGTGGTCTAATTATTCTTCAATGCAATTAGCATAGATCGTATGTTTATGGCAAATCACTCTTTCGTCTAATAACTTTTATCCCTGTTTTAGTATATACAAAAGGTGGTTTACCTATGATGATCTTGGCTTGTATAGTGCCTTTTCTCAAACCATTAGTCAAGGTATATGGATAAAGTGGTTTTACTTGAGCATTGCTTATTCAAGTTAATTATTTGCAATCGTATTTATCTTGTTAATTGATACGTATATAGGTAGAGAAGCTCACGAGAAAGGGGAGCGCGCCTTTGAAGATCTCGACCAGTCCTTTGTTGAGAATCCAAGCTCTACATCAGCTGCTTCTGGTAAGTGTTTGTTTGGTTGGGTTGTATGACATATCAAGATATTTCAATTGTTTTTGATCTTTTATTTATGTTGCAAAATGCTACAACTCTTATGGTTATGATAAGTAACCATATTGTATTATTTTATTTCTCTCATATTTCTATTGAACAATTTATTTATACCTAATAGGTACCAAAGCTGAAGTGACCGGAGAATCCATTTTCGAGATTTTGGCATGTATAGTGAACAAGTTCCCTTTTGTCTCACCATTAGTCTAGTTTTTTTGGATTAACTTAATCTGGTTTTGTTAATTAACAGGTAGAAAGACTCTCAACTGCTCTTGTGAGGAGGATCTTGTTAAATCTACATCAACCTCTAAAGGTAACATCTCGTATGGTTGGATTGTAAACCATATTATTAAGATATTTGAATTGTTTTGATCGTTTATTTATTTTATGAAACGCTACGGCACTTATGATTATGACAAATAACTCTATTTATAACTAACAGTTACCAAAGCCAAAGTGTCTGGAGGATACATTTTCAACCATCTTTATCACACTGGGGGTTCATCAGCATATGCATATCTTCCTCCAGGTAACAATGAATTCCGGTTGATCGTTTGAGTTATATATATTCACCTCTTTGCTTAAGCTTAAAAGGAAATTAATGTGATATTTGTAGAAATGTCAGTAGCTTTAAGAGTTAACCAAATAACAAATCCGAATGTGTATCTCAGACATTTGGTATGAATTTTACTGGGAGGGAGGCCGCTTAGTTAGAAAACTCAAACAGGTTCCATGGTGTGGGTGTCGGCCACAAGATCATGATCCGCGTGGTGAGAAAAGTGTGCCCCCTGAGAACTTGCCAATGGCACCCTCTATAGGCAATCCATTCTATAAAGCTGCAGTTGATGCAGGTAACATCTCATTTGACCTTTTAATTTGTAAAATAACGCGATCACTCGGTCTTTACAACTTCAACTAACATAATTTCTGTTGGTTATTAGGTGCCAAAATTGAATGATAAGAAAGTTACTGGTCTGCCACGCCTACGAATGAAGGAATACGTGTATTACCCGTCTTTCTGGGATAACTTGTTAACATCTGAAATGTTTTGGTCAAATCCAATCTTTGCTTAATGTTTCATATGAAAATGGAATTATTACGTGTGATAATTTTATCAATGATATAAAATATCACTAAGAATTTGTTGATTTCCTTTTTATTTTTGAGATTCAATTTATACAAGAGATTTCTCGTTATGAGCTTTTTTCGCGTTTTAATGTGAATTTTTTCAATGTGGTTAATACAAAATATAGATACACTGTGAAATTAAAGACTCCATGGTCTAGATTCTTTTGGCATTCATGATTGCCTACCATAAAATTTGTATGTGTTTAATTCCTTGCAAGTAAAAGTTGATACTTGGTATTAGAAGTTAGATTGTTCACAAAATATATACAAGTCAAAGTTAATAGTTAGTATTAAAAGTTAGCTTGTTGTTCATAAAAAAGTTTTTTAGTGCATCTTTCAGTAACATTGAAACTAAAAAGCACGAATATATGTATACAAATACAACAAATGCTGATGTATAGTGCACCAGATGACCAAAATGCTATAATCAAGCTAAGTTATGAGTTGAATGAGTTCAATTGAACATTTAGTCTTCTTAGCCACACAGAATGAAGAATCATGTGGAGGACATCAAACTCTTTAGCTGGAAGGTTAATCTTAAAGTGTCTTTGAACTTCAATCACCTTTTTTTGCATCTCCAAATATTTTGCAAAAGGTATATCTTCCAAAATTCTTTTGATATCTGGAATCTTATCTACTGATACTTGTACTGAAAACTGACTCCAATCCAACACATCGCTATGCGGTAGAACATAATGACTCTTGATCACTACGGGAACACATCCCGTGTAGATTGCTTCAGTTAATCTACTACTCGCCACTTCATAACCGCTAGGACATAGACAATATCTACTTTGGCTCAATAATTCAGTGTAATTTTTATCTTTGGGAAGGTAAGTGTATACTTGAATATCATCATCTTGTTTGTTTCCCCAATACCGAAACAACCTTTCTCGAACAAATCCATGGTTTCCACCTGCGAAAAACGCGAGGATTGAACGCTTGTAAGGTGATTCTCCATTACTTACGGTTGGGATATTATCTAATGGCCCGTTAATCTCGGTCATGGATACGTCCCGGCTTGGAATGAAACCCTCAGAGCTGTTGGCATTGCAAAGAACTCTTATGAAGTTTTTAAAGAGTTTAGGGTTGCCTGATGAAACAAATGGTCCCTGCAAAACACATGCATAGACTTTTAGTACTTCTGCAGATATTAGAGAAAATATATTAGTTAGTGTTTATCGTATCAGTCTTTATTAATTATCATAATTGGTAATTAATTTCGTTATACTGCTATAAATAGTTGATCAATAACAGTAGCCTAGTACGTACCCAATCATGACATGATACAAAGAAGTGATCGGCTCCATTGCTGCGGTTCCAATAAGGATATCGCTCTGCAATGACATTGATGTAGTCCTCGACGATTGCTTGCATCCTTTCTCGAAAACCAAAGGCTTCTTCAGGCTTGTAAAGATAGTACACAATGTTAGTTATACTTATGGGGATAAAGAAGGCATGTGCTTCATCTGGATCTCTAGCAACCATAGGGTTTCCTTTTCGCTCCATCTCTTCTATGAAGTCGCCCTCGACGCTGTATATATATTTCATTGGACCATTGTGCATCAAGGGGATGTCTCCTTCCTTATAAGTCCATATTTTGAATGTCTTTATCATCTCATTGTGACTTCTGCATGATCAGATGAAATCTTTTTGTTAAAAGGTGAAGGGCTAAAAATATTAATGCTTTATATTTCAAGGTTTGGTTGTGGGCTAAAAATAACTAAATAAGTCCATATTTTGAATGTTCTCATGTTATATTAAAGTTTTATATGGAAATTATATGGTTCTAAATCAATACATAAGAACCTTAATAATAAAAAACTTAACTGAAAAAATGCATGTGGATTTTTGTAAATGCTTCCTTCTTGGATGATACTTTCATTTGTGTTACTTGATGCAAAGCCCTTCTCAACAATCGCTTTACGAATTTCGCCCCGAGCTTTAGCTAACTGTTCTTCAATTCTTGCCAGTGTGATATCTCTTTTCTGACAATCAAACATATATAAAAAAATTTGATACACGTTACAAAACTTACATGTCGAAAAGTTTAAAAGATCGAAGGAAAAGGATTTAGAATCATATATGTTGCAGAATTACTTTGATCTTGGGTACATCTTGATGATCATCTTGCAGAAGTCTAGAGGTTGATGTTAGTATTGACAAATTGGAGATGGAGAGAATATTATGGATGTGATTCTTTGGAGATGAAATAATTAGAAGAAAAAGAAGTGAAAGTAGGGCAAATGTGATGATGATTTTGGTAGCACCGGCCATTTTTGTTCCTCCCTAATCATCATCTATATGTATATAAGTATATATGTGTACGTGTGTGTGATATAGAGAGAGTAAAATGGTTATAAATGGTAGGTCTTGAATTTAGTTTATCTTTTTCTAGTTGTTTCAACATCATTAACATAATTAGCAAATTATAAAAATTAACAATACAAGACTTAATCTTTGAAGAATACCAGTATTTAAATATTAATATGAGATAGATTAAAAGAGAGACACAAAACGCCAAAGAGTATGGAGTACGTTTGGGGAAGTGGTGGCTTTCAAAATATAACATTAACTTAAACTTCACTCCACTCTCACATGAAAATGCCTAATGTGCAGATGCATGTATTTTTAACTTTTTTTCTTCGGGTTTACTCAATAAGTTTTGAGCATTTACTTTGTTGTTACATTCAAATGGATGTCATAAAGTTTTGTTTTTATTAAGTATTAATAGCACCTAGTGAAACTGAACTCACACCAGATTGAAACCATAGGTAATTGGATAATTAAGTATTGTAGAACTAACTCTAATGTCACTAAAATTTCACATTGATATATAATCATATGTTGTTATCCTCCATCACACTATGCTAGACAAATGGATACGAAACTAGATGGATTTTATCAATTAGGATCGAACATAGAATAGTTTATAATTACATGAGATATCTAATTATTATAGCCATATGACATGTGACAAATACATATAAGATGACTAAAACTGTCTTAGCATAAACACCCAACACTGACGTCGCTTGAGTTGGACTTATGCCATAAGCTAGTCACCGAGTTCTTAGTAGGGTTCATAATTATATTGGATTGGCATGTTGAAATTGATGAAACTGACTACTATCTCTATATTTAGTTGTGTCAAATATATAAATTTTAACCCGTACACAATTAAATCATGTAACATAATTATGATCAATTTAACTTGTTTATCTAAATGGGTCTGATGGGTTGACAAGTTGTAATACAGTTTTAAAATTAACAGGTAATCAGGTTGAGTACTTAAACACATTTTTAAAGTTGCTGTAGTTTTAAAAGCGTCGCGTCTTGCAATTCAAGGTATCAAATCTATTTTGTTTTTTTGACTTGCCGCTTCTTTTAGACTTGTGTCTACCTTACCATTACCATTTACTATGTTAAATCTTCTCCCCTGCCTTATGCATTTCATACGAAATTTGATTACTCACTCAAGTTCTTCCTCCAGATCCACTTCAAGAACAATATCACAAATTCCTTCAAAATAAGCTTACTTCTCAAGAGACGATTAAGTGATGTAATTGTTCAAGGGCAACACGTTTATGTGATTAATCTTATTTGGTCTTCTCATGGAGGATATTTAGTGGTAACAACGATTTGCATCCAAATTATATGTTTAGAAGACCAGATAAGATAAATCAAAAGTATAAAATAAGCAAGGAATATTAGGGGTGTTAGCTGAGCTACTAGAGCTGCACTCTTAACTATTCGATGTCAACTCGTTAAAAGTTTGATTTAAACTCAAATGAACTTGAATCGAGCTCTGGCCTAAATTGGATCTCATTAATTAACTAGAGTCTAAATTTCATAAACCAAAACTAAACTTAATTATGACGGTAAGCCTAAAAGGTTGTAGTACTTGTACAAGTATAACCATCATCTAGCTCGATTCCATGCTTAAGCTTAAATGAACTATACTTGTTTAATACCCTAAATTAAAAACCTGTCACCTTATGTTGAATGAAGTAAAATATTAATTTATAAACTATGAACAAATTTTGATTTATTTAATCGGATTTAATCTGACTGAAGTGGGTTAAATGGTTGCAGATCCAATGGCCATAAATTGGGCAAAAGAAGGTGCAGCACGTTATGGAATAACAAATGATCTCCGATGTCTTCTTCGAGAGTGTTTAGAATAGAGATTAATTATAAACTTTTTTTAACAAGTTTTATTATTGGAAAAATAATCGTTAAATTTACACACTATACAATTTAAATGTACACACAACCATTTAGTTGGAAAGTACATTTTTTTAGGAAATTATTCTTTTAGTTTAACTTTTTGTTACAATAACGACGAACATTCAAAGTGAATATCGTATATCATTATACAAAATTAAAAGAGCGCATGTAGGAGAAAGAGAAATAGATAACACATCTCATCATCATAAAATGATATGTCTTTACTTACCAAATAATTAACAGAGAAATTACAAAAACAAGTGTACGTTTAAAATTTGTTTTAAAATGGTGTATCAGAATTAAACCAAAAATTAAAACGTGTCAATTGACGATTAACACTTAACAATAATAACTACTGACAAGTGGACAGATACATCAATGGGAAAAATCGTTCACAAGAAACTCCATCAGTAGTATTGCCCAAGTTGTTGATGTGTATTTGCAACTTACAACTAGTTGCATTGTTGATCTATTGCCACTAATGACCAGTTGCCACTAATGCACTAATATATCATCAGTTACTATTAATTATCAGTTTATCATGTAATTTTCTGAAAATTATGTAGATTGAGCAACTTTCCAATTGCTTTCCAACTATGTATCAGATAACTTTTTTCATTGTGTACGTCACTCGCCCACTTGACAAGGTCAAACTGACTGAGCCCCTAGACAAGGGTTAGGGGGCTACTCCATGCGCGTAAAAGAGGGCTGAGCACCTAGTGGGACTTGTATCAACATTAGTAAATGAAAATTGCTATTTACTATGATCAACTAACAAATTTGTGCTATCAACAACATTAGTGTGGTAACCAGTTATTAGTAATAACCAAGTTATTGTTGATGCAGTTACTGTTGATGGTGACCGAATTAAGCGTCAAGCATTTTCTTTGCCAACTGATGTACATTTTCACAAAGTATATATTGTGTCACTCAACTAAGCATTGACACAACTATAAAAGAAATGAATATGGTCTATTTGTGGTACGCTTTCACAACAAAATATTACAATACATTCATTCTTATTTCTCTTTGAATTTTCAAGTTAAGATCGATTTTAAGACTACGATCGAAGTATGTTAGCCTGAAAGATATCCAAAAAGTTTCCAACCAACAAGACCTAAAAATTTCACATATATACACAATTGGGGCATCATGGTTGATTCATCAGCCATCAAAATTGTGCAAAGAAACTGCAATACATTTAACTAGTTATAGGGAAATAAAGGGCAGACCTAGTGCGCAAGGCACTCATATGCATGGCCACTTGGGAAGTATTTAAACTAAATTGCTTAGAGTCAATAAAGAGTAAACTAATGTGGATTTTATATTGTGTTGTTAGAAGAAATATGCATACAAATTAAAATACAAAAGCAACGGTCCTTAAATTATGCAAATATTTAAAAAAATCCAAAGAAATTAGAAAAAAAAATTATGAAAAAAGCTGGTTGTGTAGTGGACATTGTGCCACCTTGTATATATATGGTTCAATCGACTAAGAACAAAACACAAGAACATATTACAATTATAGTTCATTTACCAATGATTAATACATTGATGAATCTAAAAGCCGAACATTAAGTCTTCTTAACCACACAGAATGAAGAATCATGTTAAAGACATCAGTCTCTTTAGCTGGAAAGTTAACCATAAAGTGTTTTTGTACTTCCATCACCCTTTGTTGCATTTCTAAATACTTTGAAAAAGATATATCTTCCAATATTCTCTTCAAATCTTGAATATTATCTACTGGCACTTGTACTGAAAACTGACTCCAATCTAACACATCGCTATACGGTAGCACATAATGGCTCTTAATGATCACGGGTATGCATCCTACATAGATCGCTTCTGTCGCGCGAGCACTCGCGACTTCATAGCCGCTAGGGCATAAGCAAAACTTGCTTTGAGTTAGTAACTCGGTGTAGTTTTGGCCTTGTGGAAGGTATGTGTGGACTTGAATATTGGGATCTTGTTTGTTTCCCCAATATTGGAACAACTTGTTTCTTACGTAACCGTGGTTTCCGCCTGCGAAGAATGCTAAGATTGAACGACTGTGAGGTGATTGGCCCGCGCTTACGCTCGGGATGCTGTTGTATGGCCCGTTGATCTCGGTCATCGACACGTCGCGCATTGGGATGAAACCTTCTGAGGTGTTGGCGTTACAAAGCACTCTTATGAGATTCCCAAAGAGTTTAGGGTTTCCCCGTGTAGCAAATGGCCCCTGTAGGTATGCATATGAAAAACTTTAGATCATTCACTATTTTAACATAGAAAATCAACGGACGGACCGAAAGCTAGGACAGTAAACGATCGAGCCAAATTAGGGTAGGCTCGTGATCAGCTCATTCAATAAGCGAGTCAAGTCGAGCCAGCTCGTTTTCTTAATGAGCTCAAATTATGGGTCCAGGCTAGGCTCGGTTTTAAACGAGTGAGACGGATCTGGCTCGTGAGCCTATTTTTTTTTAAAGCTAGGTTAGTTTTGTTATTCTTTAAACAAATTTAGATGCTAATATTTACTTTTTATTATATAAATGCCTAAGCTTTTTGAGTTATAGTTCACCCGTGACGTACACGTTTAGTTTTAAACTCTCATCGATCTTTTTATTTATTTATTTTTATAAAGAACAATCATCAATATTGCTGGACATAGACTTAGAAGGAATGTACGTACCCAGTCATGACAAGAAACATAGAAATGATCAGCTCCATTGCTACGGTTCCAATAAGGGTACCTTTCGGCAATGACACCTATATAGTCTTCGAGGATTTCTCGAATTCGCTCAAGAAAATTGTATGGATGATCTTCTTGCGAGTAAAGGTAATGAACAATATTGGTTATGCTTATCGGAATAAAGAACGCGTGTGCTTCATCAGGGTGTTTCGCGGCTATAGGGTTTCCTTTTCTCTCCATCTCCTCAATGAAGTGACCCTCGACGCTATATATACTTTTCATCGGACCATCATGCACTAATGGGACATCACCTTCCTTATAAGTCCATACCTTGAAAGTTTTCATCATTTCAGTATGACTCCTGAATTAATGGTTTATCAATCGAAATCACAAAGTTAGAAATTGAAATTGTATTTTAACAATAAGTTTTGTGATTCATGTGAACTGATATAAAATTAATTAATAAAATTTTTAGGGTTTATGATAGCTTAGATTATAAGATTCATCTTTAATTCAACATGCATGTACACTGATTCGTTTAAAATAACAATATATTTTTTGTGGATTCGGGAGATTATAATTACCAATAGTAAAAAATATTTTTCTGTTTTATAATACTAGTTGTATTAAATTTAATTAAGAAAATATGCATATTAAGATCAACGTTCGCTGAAAATAAAGATAAATGATAACATTTTCAACGGAAAGTATTAGAACTTAATATTTTTACGTAGCCTTTTGGGATTTTTATGACATAAAAATAATCATTATTGCTAAGTTGAAAACAGAACATACATGTAACAAGATGTTGGAAAACTTTTTTAGGGTTATATGCAAGATAATAATCTGTAGATTATAAATACAACGATGAGTTTTAAGAAAATTATTACAAGATTATGTGAAATGTAAAGAAATCATTTATTAAAAACCGCTTGAATAGGACAGAAAGAATAAGAAGTTATATTAAATAATGAGATTTGCTAATTACAGTCCTTAAGACTAGGATGAACAAGTAAACAACCATTTTTTTCGTGAAAGTAAGTCTTATTCAACCAACATATATATGTAAATGATTGATTATATATTTATATAAATAACAGAAATTAAATATATGACCATAAGTTACTTGTTAATATTTTCCTTGTAATTTGATTTTATAATCTAAAGTTTAACTCATTTGTTAATGATAATTCATATATACCTACAATTTATACAATAAGATCTTTAACTTTCATTTTTATTCAAAGACAATCTCACTAGCATAATGCTCATTAATTTCCAATTGACTTTATCAGATAATTACGAGCAAAATAGAGGAATATGCTTTGATAGTAAGCAAGATTAAGTGTAACAGTAGTAATGTTTATACAAAGTGACATTGTCTTTTACAACAAAAATAAAAGCTAAAAGTGTTAGTGATAATATTTACGGTATCAGTTATTATTGACATAATTTATATCATCAAAATCTAATTCAGCTTATATAACTTAAGCACTTAACTGGAAAAATGAGAACGGATTCCTGTACAAGGTTCCCTCGGAGATGAAACTTCCATTCGTGTTAAACGGCACAGAACTTCTTTTAACAATCGCTTGGTGAATTTCTCCTCGCGCTTTAGCTAACTGTTCTTCTATTCTTGCCACTTGGATGTTGTTATCCTAATGAACAAATTCGTAGTCAAAATGGTTTACAAAAGAAATAAGAGAAAGTAAAAGTAGCATCAAAGAAGATGAAATTAATCGCATATTGTTAAGAAGAAATGGGAATATATAAACATACTTTGATATTAGATACTGCTTCATTCAGCAGATGTCTTGAGGTTGCTGTTAATGGTAAATTGGAGATAGAGAGAAGAAGTGAAAGCAGTAGTAATGTGATATTGGTAGAATTGGTAGCAGCTGCCATTTTGCTCTCTCTAGACCATCTCCACCCCTCTCTATATACATACACACATGTATGTATGTTTACATATATATAGGAATGATAAAAAAAAAGGTTCTTTTAGAAAGTGTGAAAAGAATGTGTATAATAAATATGTTATTTTTTAAGAAATTTACTAAAATAGACAAAGTTGACCACTTAAAAAAAATAGATGTGTTTTTTCAGCCTGTAAGTCTCATGTATATTATAGAATTCAGTTAATCAGAACTTTTCATTTCAGACTTGTCGACTAAGCAGACTAAAGACTTACATCAAGGACTAAAACCCACGCAATTCCTCACGTGTATGGAGTAGGGGGGTCGCGACACGTGTCATGTTGCAGGCTATCTAGTAATTAAAATACCATGCAATTTGTATTAAGAAGAGGCTTCGAATTTAATCTTTTTTTAACTTCAAAAGCTTCGTTCTAACTTTTGTTTAAGGTATGTTAAATTTACAGAGTGTGTGACTTTTGCTACTAGAAAATATATAAACTTATAAATTAAGTTATATTATCATTCATCAACGGCCATATAATCCATTATTGTATTATTTTTGTTGACTTCTATAAAATCGAGTGTCAATGAGCTGCAGATCCGATTTTGCACAGATCAGGGCAGAGAAGTAGCAGTACGTTGTGGGAATGCCAAATTAATGTATTATTATTATCATTCGTCGAACTTGTTGAAATTTATATATTTTTTATTCCATGATTTATAATATGTAAACAGTGGATCATGTTCTAATCATTTAATTAATTTGTGGAAACTTTAGTATTTTTATTTTAATATGATTTTTTTTATAATACCTTTTTTCTCCTTATAACATTGTTATATGTTTATTATTAAAATTACTCTATTATCACAAAGTAATCAGTGATGATACTACTAATGGTAAGTGATGTGTCTCACAACTAATAAATAAGATTCTCTAATCTTGTAAGTACAAATTATAATACATTATTTTAAAAATTAGATTTGTAGTTAAAACTAAAATGACTCGATCTATTTATGTAAGTAGGAGGTAAAATCAACGTAACTATCATGGTTCAGGGTTCATCAACCTACAACAACAAAATTTTCTATTAACTGATATATCAAACGATAAAGTTACCCTCCAAATTATCTCCCATATAATAGTTGAAGTGAAGAGAAAAGAATGAAAATAACATCATCGGAGCTTTTTCAGAACTTTAGCACATACACCACTACTTATTAGAATGAGACTTTATGTGTCAAGAGATAAGTAAAGAATAAGCTTTTAAAACATAATGTTTAATTATGTTAAATGTAACACTTTATTATTTTTACTAGCTTTCTTTTGTTTCTGTGTGTATGTGTTACGATAGAAACCTAAAGAAATCCAAGTAGAGCGAGCTATAATAGAGACATTATACATTAAACCACACTACATTGTTTTCTAATCGAAACATAAAAAACAAAACGGCAACAAAACATCGTCGGATGCACCCTCAAACTTCGGTTAAAGGTAGCGCTTAATAGCTAGCTAGTTGCAGAGAGCGAGTGACGCATACAAGCGCGTGCGACAACATAGTGAGGTCGGATTTTGTTAGAAGGCTAGTCCGAGAATGTCGGTCTTGATGGTGGCGGCGGTGTGATATAAGATGCCCTTCAGAAAAGATTCAGGAACAATGGATGGAATCTTTAAACTTCGGTTAAAGGTAGTGCATAATAGCTAATTGTTATGTATGTTTGAAATATGTTGTAATCAGGGTCGTTGTACAACAAGTAACAATAAATTCCTCAAAATAAAAAAACTTATATATAAACAAAATTCTTACGGTTATATAAGGGCCAAACTTATCATAGTTAAATTAAGCAATAGATGCAAATGATTATTCGGTTCTCATATTTCACTACCTAAAAATAATTGCGTAATAGAAGGACATACATAGATTAAGTAGGCATAATATATACACCGGTAAGTAATAAAATCACCAAAAATATAAATATATATAATTAATGAAATAATCTGTATCACATTAGCTACAACTTGTACATGTCATGCCTTTTTATGTTACAACAATATGATAACAAATACATTGAACAAATTCTATGGTAAACAATATTGAAAAAAAAACATATTAACCATATAGACAACATCCAACTGATGTTTTAAGACATGTATATGTATGATTTTCACAATACATGTTCAAAACATCAATTAGATGTTTGTCAATAATATTTTTGTTGTGATGTTTGATGTTTGATATTCGATAGTCGATACTAACAGCCAGCTCGACCCCAAGACTCGAGAAACACTTGAGCTGCACCATAATGAGCCAATGCGCCCATAATCACGAAGCAATGAAAGATTTGATGGCTATGACCCGCCAAGTCAAACCAACCGGGCCTCCACCTTTCTGGGATCCGGGTGACATAGAACATAGTACCAATCAAATAAGAAAGCGCCATAACGGACTCATACGCCAATGTGACATTTCTCTGTGGTTCATCCCAGTTCAAGAAGACAGCATGGACCGAGGGTATTAACCCAAAAAGGCCCATTGCCATGAACAGACAGGCACGAAAAGAACGAAACTTTCCACTAGAGAGTGCTGGCGATAGCAACGTTATGATGGTAAAAACACCCATGGTGGTGACCCCACCGAGGTAGATGAACTGCCAAAGAGGATTACATTGGAAAATGTAGTAGATTGGCGGGAAGAAGGAGGTGATGATCATGACTGTGATGCCGACGTAATCTAGTTGGAGGAGTTGAAGGTTTAGGTGGCGGGAATGGCAGCCGAAGAGGTGGCAGGTGCTGCTGGAGAGGAGGCAGAACATTGCTCCGGCCAAGAATACGAAAAAGGGCCACCGTGTTTCCGCCAGTAATAGTGGTGGTATGTCCATATCTTGTGGTGGTATGTGCTTCAAGTCTATGAGTGTTGATGCATCCTGTAATAACTTGATGTATTTAGTTACCTCAATGGTTCAATAGAAACAGAGCTGTTGACTTTTTGGTCAAATGAGTCTATCTTTCTAACCAAATATTTTGAAAATCTAATTATCAATGTAAGAATTTATAACTGCTGTGGTTGGTATTTATATCTGTGAAATATAGTTTCATACTCTTGTAGTCTTTATACACACAAATTTTGAAAAAATCCACAACATTTGTATTCATCAGAATGACCAAAAAATGTCAAAACACAGTAATTGCTTCAATAGTCAAGTCCTTACCATTATTGAATGATTTGAAGCGTTTGCACCTTGATTTATCGGGACGGACCTGCAAAATTAGATAAAAATTTAGGGCCGGATCGTGATAAATACTAATAAACAGCTAGAATTCTTAAAGAACATCAATGAATATAAGCTATGAGACACCCTCACACCCACAATCACATTTTTATTTATTTCTCATACACAAATATGAGAAAATTGTAACCATCAGTTCAATCTATAGATGCGTTTTCGAGCCGAAAAAAAGTTGAATTGACCAAAATACCCCTCTCATGAAACTAAAGAAGTAAAGAGAAAAGATGAAATGTTGAAATACCATGTTAATACATTGAAGAAATCTGATACTTCAGGAACATGCATCAAGTTTGAAATTGTCAAACCCAAAAAGACAATGAATCCAATTAAGTGTCTGCACAAGCAAAAGAACAAATCAAAATCAATATTAGTTACCATCAAATATAGTTATCATTATAAGTCTTTAAGCTCAATTCTGGTTTTACACTTACAAGTCATGCTACCTCAGTAACTTGCTTCATGGACTAAACGATACATTGTATCGAAGGTATTTAGCGAATGAAATCTTTAATTAAAGAAATCTTTCACTATTACAATGTTCGATTCCTTTCTTACACTTGCAAGTTATGCAATCTCTCCTATTAAGTTGATTGGCTAGCATTATGATTATAGTTAAATCCCCTAAATTGACTAAGATATCGAATTTTAAGGACAATTTAACAATAAATGAAACATAATCTTGATAACTTGAACATTCACATGATTGTATACTGCATAAATAAAAGTTAATATGCAAAAGCCTTTATGTTCATCAAGCACAAGCATATGGTATCATAGTAATGAAGAAAAAATCAAGAAATTAGAAAGCCCTTTATGTTCATCAAGCTACAGGTTGCTCACGATAACTCGGTCAATGTTAGAGCTCCCAGAAATGTACAAATATGTGTGCACATTGTACAACACTTCTTAGGCTTCAAACCCATTGAATCTTTCAAAGTAATCAAAATCAAAACTTTGATCCAATTCATGTATACTAAACTCAACAAAGATTAATATAACAACATACCCACAAATCATACGCACAAATTAGCAACAATTTCAAACACCCAACATAAACAATCGCTAAAAAGCCCCAAAATTTAAGAAATTAATCGTTTCTGAAGAAAGAAAGATGTGATACTTACGTCCATACGTTTAGGGTTTCATTATGCCAACGAAATAAACTGAAAAGGGCTTGCTTCAAAGGCCAATTAGCTCTATAATACTTCAAAATGAACTCATTATCCTTCATGTACTCTGGTAATTCTTCAAAACTCAACAATGGGTACTCCTTTTGACCCTCTGTTTCGATCGTCTTCTTAATCGATGAAACTTTGCCATCGATCGGCGTCTTCTCTTTCGATTTCCGCAATCGAACAGACCCTTTAATCGCATTCATGTTTTCTTGAATCTTTAATGCAAAAACGTGAATGTAGAGTGATTTCAAATTGAAAATTGGGATCAATCGATGATCGAATGAATGTTTTGTGGGTATCTGATGAGATGAAATTGGGGTATTTAAGGTCTGTTGGGAACAACTGCTGACAGCAAGAACATTGAAGGCAACCAATACAACCTAACAACAGAATTGAAGGCAAATTAAATAACATAAGATATTAAAAAAGTTGAAATTTTGTTTCATGGATATTATTAGAAAATTATATTTTCTTTTTGTTACTGATAAAAGATGAGAAATTAGGTCATCTATAAATTTTCAAAATCGGCACCTCTTCTAGAGATGAAAGTCAGAAAGTCAACTATAGATATGTAATCATTGGTTGATTTATGATGTAATATTTATATTAATTTTCAAAAGTTGGATCACAATACCGTTGGGAGTTGTTTTAACTTTTTAAGGATGGGATATTGTTTCCTATTTGAATTATAGAATTATGAACTTATTTCTATAAATGTGATGTTTAATATCTAAACTTTTATCATGATTATGTTTGAAATTCTATTTTGTTAGATTTCTATATATCTATATTAGTTATAATATTATCTGCTTCTAAGATCGTACTAACCATATTGATAGGAAAGTTTAAAAATTGAAAGCCAATCCGTTTTAACAATAATACTTTAATTGATACTAACTTGCTAATTATAAGCACTATAGACGTGCCATGATATAGTTTTTTAAAATTAAAATTATATTTATATTTTAATAATTTAAAAGTGTTTTTTTAATAAATGAATAAAGAATCAATGAACCGACCCTACGGTCACTACAACTAGAAATTACGCGTTTTAACATAAGTAGCTCTCAATATTGAGCCACATGCTTATCAATTATCATCTTTCTTGATGGCTACAATTTGGTCATAAATGGTTGACCATTAAATATTGACCATCTAAAAACTTTTGGAGTTAGAAGTTGACCTAATTCTAGTGCTGATTTATTGGACTTGTTCATCCACCAGGATTTATCATCTTAAATTTCTATTAATATAAAATCCTTAAACATAGTCATTTTCTCGTATGATCAAAGATTCAAGTCTAATGATGTACAAATGTTAATATGTACATTAAGGGTAAGATTAGAGGATATGTGACCAGTGACATAGTCATTTTAGTAAGATAACACAATTTTTTTAATATATATTTTTGTAACGGCAAACTCACACACACATTTAAAGTTACTCCTATAACTACATCACTCGTCTACAATGGAAATTGCACCGTTAATTTTTTCAGAGACACTTTGATACATGTATTATGATATATTAATCTAAATGATTATATCTATAATTATAAATTACATAAGATTATTTCGTACCTACTTTATATCTACGTGCTAACTTGAAGATCAAATCATTAAAAGTAATACATGTTTATTCTTAAAGATCAAGAAATATTAGGTTTGAATGTTACACGTAATTCTTATTTAATTATTTAACATAATTATACTAACTAAAAAAAGCAAAATATTTGACAGTTGAGAAATAGATTACCTATATTACACCACTTGGTGTTTTAATCTCCACCACTACTTGGTTTCCCACAAGAAACCTTAAACCAAACTTGCAAGAGACACACACATGTCAAAATCGCCTCTTTCAGGGTCAAACTATTAAACTTTGACTTACAAGATTAAAAATGCCCACTCCAAAACAAAGGTGCAATAAACACGATCCAAATAGAAATAACTGCACCGATGTTATGACTGGCTGGTTCTTACTTTAAATTACTTCAACGATTTTACATCATGTTTGGATTTAAACCCAAAATCTTCTTTTAAAACAAAGTTTCTATCAAGTGAGTTAGCCATACATTAACGAACCCTAGAATTGCTTGCCCTCTTGTTTCTTTTATTCATTTAAGACTTGGTTGGCAACCTTGTGCTGAGTCGTTGAGATATTAAAAGAATCAGAGATATCCTCTGAATCAGTCAATATGTTTTCAAAATTACCTGCTAAAAAGATCCATGAACTATTAAAAAGTGTTTTTTAATGAACCAAACATAAGTTGTCTTTGTCTGGTTAAATAAATAGTCTTTTAATAAAATCATTAAAAAAACTATTAACATCCTTTTAATTTCTTCAATTAGATGGCCCATCAAATGCCAATTGTGGGCCTGCCTGATATTTAGTTGCAGCCGACTAGCCGAGTTACTTTAAAGTTGTGGCCCATTAAACCTCTCATCAAATTAAATCATGAGCGTTTCCATAATGCAAACCCACAAAACCATGTGATTATTAATTTATGGTCTTAAATAAAGTATTTTAATTTAAATCAATAATGGAATACACATTACAATCTATTTATGTTAGAAAGTTGTTAAAGAAAAGAAAAAGCAAATACAAATGAAAGTAATATAATGTGACACCCTGTATAAATCTTACATCGGTCGTGGACAGTAGAGATTCCTGGTTCATAAAAAATATCTGGTCTCTAATATCACCAACATGTTTTGGACGTATTGGCTGTGGATGAGAAGAGAACTCTACAGTTAAGCGTGCTCAGGTGGCAGCAATCCAGAGATGGGTGACCTCCCTGGAAAGTTTTCACCCTGGCAACCAAAAGCAACTTCGTGAGCTACTCGTGGGAAAAGCGGACAATATTGGTGGTATGAGAGGCCGGTTGTTACAAAATGGTATCAGAGCCACTCCTGTGTCGTTAGAGATGTGGGACATACCTCACCGAGGATGATGACTTCTCGGGCTCATCGAGGACGATGCGTCCAAAGGGGGGGTGATTGTGACACCCTATATAAATCCCACATCGACCGTGGACAGGAGAAATTCCTGGTTCATAAAAAATGTCTGGTTTCTAATATCACCAACGCGTTTTGAACGTATTGGCTGTGGATGAGATGAGAACTCCACAGTTAAGCGTGCTCAAGTGGCAGCAATCCCGGGATGGGTGACCTCCCTGGAAAGTTTTCACCCGGATGTTGGTGGTACGAGAGGCCGGATGTTACATATAATCTATAATAATAGTTCTGTATTTCCTAAATAATTAACAAGAAATAAAAGTGTACATAGAATGCACCAATCATTACGAAAATGGGTCTGGAGGAATAGCGTATGACGGACATGATAATGTCCAAATAAAGGCACATTCATCTCAAAGTTGGCAAGTTTGGCGTGATCTACAACATGAACAACAAAAAAGCGATCAAGACTACATGGATTATTTTAATGATTCGTCTAAGAAATACAAGATTGGCATGGGCTAGTTGTTAAGCAAGCAGTCTCTCTTTCTGTATCGGCTTTATCTATACGAACAGAACAGTCAATCTACGAGGGGTGGAGGAAGAATAGTAAAAGAAAGGGGACGCATAAGGAAGGATCTCTCTTTCCTTGCCTACGATCTTGTCAAATGTTGAGAGTTGTGAGGTACTGAGGTTATGAGAACTTATTCCAATTGGTTGAACATCCCATCGATAACAATCATCAAATCAGTCTTCCTATAAAAACTTGAAGATTCAAGTTTTGTTATTATAACTGACATGAATTTAGGGTATTATTAAGGGTCCTAATATTAAGTTACTTACTCTTATAAATTTACCCCCCCCCCCCCCCGATACGTCTCTTATAGCCTTATATTAGGCGTAAAATGGTCTACGACACAAAAAACGAGGGAAAATCAACGGGACTTATACGTCCCATATAGGGCTATATGACCCCCCCCCCCTCTATTTCTACACGTCACGTCTAGAATTTAAGGGTGTTGATTTATAATTAAAAGTGTCTAGGTATCACGTCTCATTTTTAAAGCATGAAATTATTTTTAGTGAATTATTTTAGTGTAGTCTGTTACAAACTCACAATACTTAAACCGAAGTTGGCTAGAGTCGTTCAAATCAAAACCTAGCATACATCCCCACACACAGGTTAGATTCATAACCTTGTCTCTTCTTAAACTTAAACCGAAGTTGGCTAGAGTCGTCTTGCTAGTTTTAACATATTATTTCTCTCAAATGTATACATGTGTTTCTTTGAGTAATGTCGATGTTTTATTTTGTTTTCTTGATTCATCATTGGCTCTCTTTTCTTTTGTCCCTATTTCATTTAGTATTGGTCGACCACTTAGGAATTTTAAATAACAAATTTTAAGAGGGTACGTATGCATAAACAAATGTATTTGTGCCATATTTAGCTAATAAGAGGATGGTACTTCTAATGTTGATTGGAGATGGTGCACCTAATGAGGTATATATAAAGTAAACTTAAATTTGCTATTCTTATCTTTTGTATATTTTATTCATGGTTGACGTTGTTGTTAAGCACCGTCAATCATAGTAAGCTAGGAGTTCTTTATGTTTTGATTTGAGCTCATAAAACGTACATGTTAAATATGCTAGCACTAATAATGTATCAACACTATCATCAAACATCTGTTGTTAAAAGTTCAGTAGTTTGTCGATCACCTCCAAATTTCTTACTTTACATTTCATGCGGCTTTGACTTTTGTAGAAGTCAAAGCATGATAATTATGTTTACCAATTACCATTTGGTTTTTAGTTTGGATCCGGGCAAATTGGATTTGAAATAAAGAGGAAGAAAAGTCAGTTTCTTTTCTTTTATTTATTTATTTATTTTGCATAAAACATCCAATTTTAAGAATAAAATAAAATTAGGGCGAGTAGGTTTATTTAAAGTACGTACGTTGAAGTGTTAGCAACCATCTAGACAACAACCAATTTTCCTTCTTGTAGGCTTTTTTTAAAGAAATCACATGTTTAGAAGTCTCGGATCTAACCACAAAGATGCAAGGTGATTGTACGAAATTTACTCAACTCGATTTCAAGAAATTTCTTCCTATCATAGCATCCATCAAACAGTATTCAAAAATTGACAAGATGTTGAGTACTGGTGGGAAGCAAAAGCATTTAAAAAGCTTCCTAAAAGTCATGATGAACCGGAGAAGATTTATCAAGGTAAATATCTAATGGTAAGTTCAAAGCTGACATTATGAAAAAAGACATGGTGATCAACGCCATGGCAAGAGAAGAGGCTTTTGGTAGAGGAGAAAGAAAACGTGGAAGAGGTGGGGGTCGAGTAAACATAGATAAAAGCAATTTCAGTGTTTAAAATGTGTTGCATTCGGTCACTTTGCATATAAGTGTATCAACCCACGGTTCGCTGTAATATCCGATAGTGCAGACGAATGAATAATTTACCAAAATACAAATACAAAACTAATTGACACAAATAGAAATTGGTTGATGATATCATATAGAACTTGTTGACATATCCATGAAACAAAACCAAACAAAAGAAAGGTCATACAAAGAATTGTCTTTTAATGTAACAACAATAAACCATAAGTAGTTGTTGACTGTTGTCATGCGACGACCCTTGTGCCCTCATTCCCTCAACCATTCTTGCATTTAGATGTTTATTTTAAAATCTTTTAAATTTAAGAGTTATAAAATATGTTGTTAAATAGTAATTTGTTTGTATTTTATAATACATGTTGTTTGATATTGTTTTGATTATAATCACCTTACATATACAAATAACTCTTCTTTATTTTTCATTTTATTTCTTAAATAATAAAACAAGTTTTTAAGCAGATATGTTTAAATCAATTTTAAAAAACACACAAAAAAACCTAAAATTATTGACATTCCTAGATACGTTGAATGATAATGACAGTTATTAGTCGGGTCTCATGCCTACTTATCCTAATTAACTCTTAAATATATGACTTTCTTGTACGCCACACTTTCATTTTATGATTTATTTACCATTTTATCTTTTCTTAGCCAAATTCACACGCACCCACACACATTAAACAATAATGTTGTCCATAGGTTTGGCTAAAGTAGTGAATGTGTATTGATCATAATGTGTGGATGTAGAAATAAAAGATTTTGGATTTAATGTTATTAAAGAAATAAAACTAGCAAGGAAATAGAACACATGAAACATAATGTTTTCATTCGGTAGGTTCTTGATTGATTTCAAAGATGATCTTTCAACATGTGTACGTTTCTATATGAACAATTCATTGAATCTCGTTGATTAGTGGGACCTTATGTATTAGTACGAAGCTGAAAGCACGACACGAGATATTTGCATCACAAATGAGGATTTACAACCTATAGCGTTTTACCTAAGTTTTTCACTAGTATCACTTTTAGAAAATGTTCATGATATGTGCTATCAAGTAACCGTTAGATATGATATAAATAACAAAAGGAGACATAAAAAAATATCCAAGTTTTTTTCTATTTGATTCTCCATTGATTATAATGGATTATTAAAATAGTGACTAAATTTAGAAACTGTTGGCTATGCATTAGAGATAAGATGCCTCTGAGATTTATTTCATAAAATTATAATATGCATTTAAAAAATAAATAAATAACTGTTATATTTTTTTAAATTCAATTTGATCATAGTTTCTTTTATCGTTTATTTTTTGAATGGAAAAAGAAAACTTACGTGAAAGTACATATGTTTATTAATTGGTATGTTCTTTTGAAATCGTCAGTTTATGATGACATAAGAAAGTCAATTTAATCAAACTCTTTAAAGAGATATCAATTATAATATATATTTCTTAAAATAGAAACTAGAAGATGGCATTATGGTAACTACCACAAGAATCAAAACCAATTATATATCTAACGAGTATATAAGTATCAAATCACCTATTCATCCCACCTACAAGAACAAACCAAAAGCTACATATACAAAATCCATATTCAAATCAAAACCAAAAATGTCTTTAGTGACACAAGAAATAAGAGCAAGTGCATCAGAAATTTACCATGGGGATGCAATCTGTCAAGAAAAATCAAAGCTTTTACTGACAGAAATGGGACTACCCAATGGTCTTTTGCCTTTAGAAGACATTGTGGAATGTGGGTATGTTAAAGACACCGGCTTTGTGTGGCTTATACAAAAGAAAGAGAAGCAACACAAGTTTGAAAAGATTGGGAGGCTTACATCGTATGCAAGGGAGGTAACTGCGGTCATAGAGAAGTTCAAGATCAAGAAAATCACGGGTGTTAAGAGTAAAGAGCTTTTGATGTGGATCACACCGAGTGAGATCACTGTTGACAATCCATCCACTGGAAAGATTAGTTTTAAGACCAATTATGGCCTCTACAAGTCTTTTCCAGTGTCCGCTTTTCAGATTGATGATGTGAAGAAAGATGTTGGAGGTGTGAGGGTAACCAAGGATGCCCAAGTAGGGGAGGTGAAGGAGGTTTGAGTAACAAAAAATGAAGTGGTCTTTGGTTTATGATGTTGTACCATTTTATCAATAATTCTAATGCTTTTATGACTTTCATTACTAATAATAGCGTAATGATAAAATGATGTTTCTCTGAAGCGGTTGAGGGTCTAAATCTCATATTAATAAATGATCTAGATTTAAAGTAGGTCTAATTGATGTGTGAGTGATTGAATTCGTCGCGAAAAGAATACTTTCTTGGGTTCAAAACAGAGCTTTGAAGAAACAAGGTTTGTGCTCTTAAACTCGAGTCACTATCTTGTTTGTTCAATTATGAAGAAGGAATGAACCAACAACCACCACCCTTGTTTATCGATCGGTCTAAATCTTGATAATCTTTATCATTAGTGTGGATCATCAAAGGTTCAAACATTTAGGGACTATAATTAAATGTTTAATGACTAATTATTTTTTTATAATACTAATACAAAAGTGTGGAGTGTTGGAGTACATGGGATGGGAAGCTAATAAGATTTATGAATCTCACAAAAGAAATAGGAACATGAATTATTTTAAATTATAAATAGTAAAATTTTGGAAAACAATAATGCATAAATTCAAATAATAATGTTTAATTTATAATCCTTGGAAACAATCAACTCATAACAATTTAAGTTTATTTAGACACAAACGCAACAATTTTAAATAATGAAGGGTCTTTGGTTCACGTTCAAATCAATAATGGTTCCATTAAAAGTAAATGATAAACGACCCCCAACCTAACTTAAGTTAATTTGGAATAATTTTTTCATAAGCTAAGCTTGAGCTTTAACTATGAAACTTGAAATGAGTCATTTTAAGCTTCGGCTCATTTTCACCCGGACCTAAATCTAATAACTAAATAAGTTGATCTCGCTATGTTAACATTAATTGCAGTTCAATAAATAAGTTAGATAATTAACTTTTGTTTCTTTGGCAAAATATAGTATCTAGTAAATTATATAATTCATCCTTTATGTATATTAGTAATTATGGATTAGGTACTTTATCTTTACTAATTACAGAAAACATCCTTTAGTTTAATAATTTGTAACGATCTCATCCTTTAGGTTAACCATCTTTAATTAGAGAGGTTAAATTATAAAGGCATAATAGTAAAGTTTCCCTCTACTAACTTCTAAATAAATAATGATAGATACAAGTATGAAAACGAAATTATATTTAAACATAAAATAAACAATAAATACTTGAAGTTCCATATTAAAATGTACAATGATGCCTTGCCCAAGAGTACTTGAACAAATATAATTTTTTTTTATCGTATATTGTTTTTCTATACAGTTCTAAAACAAAAAATACATCTAGCAATGATCTTGTTTTTAATTTAAGAATTGCACTGTTCATAAACGTTTGTATTTAAATGTATATATATGTATGTAATTACTAGGTTGAACTTTAATAATCACAAAGAGTGTATTTTTGAAAGGACATGCAGCATAAGCTAGCTTAATGAAAAGATTAATGTAAATAGTATGTCATAGTTTGAAAAACGAAAACAACAAAATAGTTCCAAAAACCATACGATAATAGTTCCAACAATTTAGATTGTTCATATTTTCATAACCAAAACCATAAAAGCGTTATACTTGTTCTCCAGATATATTTTGAATCACATCCAAATTTAAGAAACAAAAGAAAAGGATAATCTGGTCTATAAAGAGAGATTTATTCTAAAAGCTAGGAGAGGTGAATATGAATTTACTATTATGCCTTCATGTTATTTGCATATGGATTTAATTTAACCTCCCTAATTAACTATGGTTAACTTAAAGGACGGGATCGTGACAAACCATTAAACTAAAGGGTGTTTTTGTAATTAGTAAAGTTAAAGGACCTAAATCATAACTACTAGCATACAGGATCAATAATGTAATTTACTCTATAGTATATTACCTGGAAAGTTAGGAATATAGTTACTTAGGATTGATTATTAAAATTACAGAAACATTGTCGGACTTTTGTAAAAATTCACTTCTTAAAACTTTTCATTTAAATATTATACGTTTTGTTAAATTATAGTTAAAAAAACTTTTCTTATGATCAAGGTTTTATTATAAGTATACTTTATTAAAACTATAATTGAAAAAAACTTTTCATAGGTGTCTCAAAATAGATCGGGCTAAAAATTGTATAATGTCAAATGGGCCATGAAGAAAAATTATGTAATGATAAAAAGATGTGAATGGTATTGATATTAAGGTAACAAGTCATCCTATCTAATAAAAAAATAGTTTTTTTAATCACATTTTTTTACACCATTTTGGCACATGTTATTTTCCCATAACTAGTAAGTCAATTATTTAATGATAATATTAAATGTTAATTATGTTATTTATTTTCCAAATTATACAAATTTTTAAATAAATTAAAGGCATGTTTCTTTTTATTATAAAACATAATTTTTAAAAAAACAAAATTGTATAAAAAATAAAGTTTTTAATACAATGAGCTCTTAGAAAATGACATTGTTTAATAACAGTTTTTCTTTAATAGAATGTTTGAAAAGCTATTTTTTAAAACAAAGAAATTTTTTAATACGGAAGTTTAGAATGTTGTTATCGTTCAATTAGTAAACTTTAGCCCTTGTAATACACTAGTTTTTAAACCAGTAATATAATAAGCCTAAAGGTTACGTAATTTGTTTATTAGCGTAAAGTGGACAAACTGGAAGGGTTGAATTAGAAAATTGTAAATTAAAAGTAGCTTAATTAGAAGAAATTAAAAGTTATAAGGGGCTTTTTAAATGAAAATAAAAACTGAAAGGAGTTTAGGACATAATTAGAAGCAACCTATTAAAAAATTTTATAAACTTTCTATTGCTAAGATATATTTGTTGAGAATCATTTTTTCCTTGTTGTCTACTTCATTAAAGTGTTCTTTTTCTTGATTGTGATAACAAATTCAATGTTTACTTTGTTATTCAGTATTTACTATTGACTATTTCATGGTATAATAAGAATGGTGTCTAAATACCTATATCAATCTCGAAGTTGAGGGCACAAATGAAAACAACCAGTCTCAAAGATCATCAATGTTACATGCTGAAGAACAATAGGGATTAGGGGTTGTAAATGTAATTTTAGATAAACAAGAGCTATACATACAATATATGACTAAATCATATGAAATACACGTGTAATTAGCTCTAAATTATATATTAGAAGTACTCATGTTGTTGTTACACAAATCCTAATCAAGGGATTAAGACTTGGGAGCAGTGCAAGAATGGGGTTGCTACCGAGGATTAGGCAGAAACTTTGGCTTTGATTGCTGGGGGAGTTGGATGCGGCTGGGCTGGGATTCGGCTGGGCCTGACTTCGGCTGAGGCCTGGCTTCGGCTGAGCTTGGCTTTGGCTGGGCAGAGTATCAAAGATCTGGCTGGGACTTGGTGTGAACTTCAGCTGACTGGAATATCTGTAAGACAAAAACAACACTGTGGGCCTCGCCTCGGGCAGAAAGGGTTTTTCTCCCCGAGACCACACTCCGGCGTGAGAATAAGTATTTGTATTGAGAGAACTTTGAAAGGGAAGATTAGTAAGTAGGTGGTTTGTAATGAGAATGTTATGAGAATGTGGAAATGTATGTCAATGTATGTGTGAATGCCCCTTCTACCTGTGGAATGAAATAGTATTTATAGTGTTGGTGTATGGAGACCAAATATGACATGGTTCTATTCTTGGAAACCTGTAGTCAACGATCTGGGACTGAAATTCCCTAGCCAGGGGTTTTATACCCTTCTTGTGTAAAGGATTTCTGACTAGCATTAGTGGGGTTTGTCTTTGTAGTTGACTTAGAGATTTGGGGGCTGCTCTGACCTCCTGCCAATGTTTTGGCTTTACTCGTTTTGTCATTTTATGGTTCTTTCTTATTCCCTTTGTAACCAATGAATGGCTTCCTTGGTTGCCAAGTTTACGTGAAAGTTTTCATGAGTGTTAAACACAAGGTCTTTACAAAGTTGAGCATTTGTTTTGCCTATAGTGTGGCCAGCCGCGGCATTGGGCTCGCCTCCCCAGCCGCGGCTTTTAGGCTTCTGCTTCTTGCGGCCGTGGTACGCCTCTTGAGGGTGAGCCGCGGCCTTGTTGGCAATCCGGGCCAGCCGCGGTATTCCCCTTAGGGGTGAGCCGCAGACCACGTTGTTAGTACCAGTGTCAGCCGCGATATGCTCCCTTATGAGTGAGCCGCATACCACGTTGTTAGTACCAGTGTCAGCCGCGGTATGCTCCCTTATGGGTGAGCCGCGGCCTTGTTGGCGATCTAGGTGTAATGTCAATCTTTTTATCATTCCGGGTTTTATATGGTTTTTGGGGTGATACCCCTTCACATGTAATTAGCTCTAAATTAAATTTTAGAAGCTCCCGTTAAAAGAAAGAAACTTAAAAATTAAAATGGCATTCAGGTAATTACCACAACAAACAAAACCAAATAAATATTTGTTGTACAACGTCACCATCGTCCATTCATCTAAACCCCACCATAATAAACCAATAGTTTTAAAAAACCCAACCAAACCAAAGTAAATGTCTCTAGTGAGTAATGACAAAAAATAGGGCAAGTGGATCATACAATTTACCATGATGATAGGGCCGGTTTAATATTTTTTAAGGTTTCAATCAAATAAAAAAAATTAGACTTTTAAAAAAAAAAGTTTATTAAAACCCTACTTTTTTATCCGGACTTGAGATCAGCAATAATAAATTAATACGTTTATAGTTGGCGGACTTAAAAAAAATTAATCAAGTATAAATGTTTAGATTAAATTTATTTTTCTAGCCTTATATGATGCAAATTCGTTAATGATATTTTCATAGTCAAATAATTCTAGGAATTTTTTTGATGGGTTGGATGCTTGTAATTTACCTACTAGATCCAATATAAAAATAATTTTAAAAAAATAGGGGCCTTTGAATTTTCGGAGCCCAAGCCCAATGCATCAATAATAACTTATTCAGGCCGACCCTACATGATGACATGATTTATCAAAAAAAATCAAAGCCTCTGCTATCAATGGTCTTCTTGATTTAGAAGACATTGATAAATTTGCGCACGTCATAAACACCGGTTTTATGTGACTTGGGCAAAATAAACTAATTATAACCATTACAAGATTGGAAACCTCGCATCAATAGCGACAGAAGTAACTTCTTTCAAGTAAAAGTTCAAAATCAATAAACTTCCGAGTGTTAAAAGCTAAGGGGCTTTTGATGTAGATTACATCAGGTGATATCACTTATTAACAAAACGCCACATAAAACATCACTTTTGAGACGAGTTCTAGTATTCACAGATCTAATGAGTGATGGCTTTTCGAATTGATTATGTGAACGAGGTTGTTGGAGGTGTACTTGTGAACCGTTTGACGGGAAGTTCATTTATGTTGGTTCGTTTGATAAATGAACGAACACGAACAATAAAATTTCGTTAACGAACTAATATGAGCAGAGATTGCGTTCGTTTATTTATGTTCGTGAACATTTGATAATATATTCACTAAGGTTCGTTTGTTTTCGTTTATTTAAAAGTTATGTTGAGATAATTCTGTTAAATACATATTTATATTTGGTAGATATTACATAATGTTTGTGATTTTAATTATAAAATCAGTATATGATGGTTTGTATTTGTTTGTTTTAGAAATTTGTTTGTCTTTATTAATTTCCATGAATATTTGTGTGCATTCGCTTGCCTTCGTTTGCGTGCGTTTATGTTCGTGAACAGTTTATTAACAGATTTATTTCCTTAATGAACGAACACGAACAAAAAATCTCGTTCAGCAAACGTTCGTGAACAATTCATTTACAATTAATGAACAAGTTATTTTCTTAATGAACGAACACGAACAAAGCCATATTCGTGTTCGTTTGGTTCGTTAGCGGTAACGAAAGTAAGGTTGGATCAAACCACGAGCTATACAAATCACATCTAAAAAAAAGGGTTGCTTGGTTGTTTAGTTTCTAGGGATTCATTTTGTTTGAATGGTTGAAGAGTAGAAAAATAGTAGAGAAACATGTAAAAAACATGAATATAATTTAGCATTTATACATTCTTTTTCTTTTAATTTAATTTTCTTTAAGTTACGCGTTGGCCAACGACTACTTACCTCCAACAGTTAAAAATACGGTGCGATAGAAGGGTGGCTTCAACAACATCCCACCCCACAATCACATTAGGACGTGACACCTAATCACACTTCATCATAACTACAGTGTGCGGGTGCAATGTTGCACATTTTGCACACTTGCACCCGCACACTGTAGTGGCTTTCAGGTGTCGGGGACCAGAATCATGCCCGTTTTGTATATTATTATCATAAGCCGGCCCTCCGGCAGGATGATACGATCACGTGGCTCTTCTTCGATCGCAAAATCCCCAAATTTGTCTTCTTCTTCTAATCTCCATTACACCATCGGCATTTCCTATGCTTCTTAACAATCTTATCTTCTCTCAATCAATTTGATTGCAAATCTGATACAATACCATCATGAATTGGTGTTATCACTTGAGTGGGATCCGATTATTCAAGCTAATAATTGAACCACTGGTGGATGATTTCAGCCAATCAAAGCTACTGATGATCCATTAGTGGGTCTCACTTTGTCTGCCATCAATTACCCCATTATAAAGACCCCATTGGAACAGCTTTCTTGAAATTTAGCTTTCATTGATGGAGATTGTTTTCAATCATTCGTCTTTCTGATATGAGTTGATGAATTGTTGTGTTTGATACATCATAAGTTGGAGATTTTTCTGGGTGTTTTTGTCGAATGGCTGGTACGCTGCCTGGAGTCGAAAGCGCTCGACGGAGGAGGTTTCGAGGGAGCACTGGATGGTCGGATTCTTCGTTTAACATTCATTCGGCTTTCGGGTCGACGAGGAGCAGAAGCTATGCTTCGTTTTCGGTAAAGATTAATATACACTGTATATGTTTAGTTTCTTTTGAACCACGAGTTTCTTTACTCTTGTAAGACTTGAACCCAAGACCTTGTTTCAAGAGGTTTTGTGATGTATCATGTATTATGTATATGTTAAGTTGCTATGAATACAAGTAATTAGTTTGTCATGTTTGAAAACAGCATACAAGTATGGTAAACCACTCCGATCAAGACGAGAAGCTTGGTGGTGTCGCGAGAAAAGCGAAAGAAAGACTCGATGAGAGGCTCCGGAGCCACCGGAAACCGGAGACCAACAGGTACTAACGGTAACGGTCATGGCGCACGTTAGCATTTCAGTGCATCTCTTGCTAACATGCGCCTGTGACATAAAAAAAAACAGATTAAAGTTGTCATCTTTGGTTACCATTTTCCATTATATGAAATGGGTTTTGATCTTTAGAACTGATTTTGTATTCAAAATCTAGGGGTGCAAGTGTTGTGGAAGAAATTAGGAGAAAACCAAGTAGTTCTATGGTGGTGGGAGATTTGCAAATGGAGGTTTTTGGGTTGAAAAGAAGTGGATCAAAGAGGTTTGGTTGGGGGAAAATGGGGTCGATTTGGAAATCGTCGGATCAAGACGAGTGTGTTGTTTGTTTGGAGAAGTTCAAGGTCGGCGAGAAGCTGGATCGTTTGCCTTGCGCGCATCGGTTCCATTCGATGTGTTTGTCGCCCTGGTTAGAGAGGCATGCACATTGTCCCTGTTGTAGGATGAGCCTTTTAGGTTCAAGTTGATTTGCGTTATAGTTTAATCTAATAATGAATTTGTAATATTTGTGACAAAACTTTTTTAAATGATTAACGCATACACTCTTTAATATAAATCAATGTTTATTACCAGACTATAACATTTAATCATTCAAAAAAGAATATCTTATTAAACCCTATGATGTTGTTAAGTTACAAGTTATTCGCTACGAAAATCATTTTACTGTTAATATTCCTAAAAGAATTTTAATATTCCTAAAAGAATCAAATATAATCCAAGGAAAAGAAACAATTATCCGATGATATCATGGTGAAAATTTTGAAATGAAAAGAATGAATTTTCGAATATTTATTGTTGTAGTGGGACGGTAGTCATCAGTCAACATGCATACCTAAATCAACAAGCAATAGTCATTTTCACTCATTATCATGGATAGATGAGTGGATCTATGTGGCACCAAGTTGAGGTGAAGGAAACCACTAATTACTTTTATTGTTTTACTAACTTCTTATTAATTTTTCTGGATTATATATACTAACAATTTTATAGGTAAGTATAAATAGTAACGTTTTATTACTTTTTATAACATGATATATACAATTTAGTTAGATTTAAAAATAAAAAAACTAAGATAAATAAGCTAGTTGTTAGGCAACTTTCAAACCAAAAGGTTCAGCCCGTACATGGTTTGAAACCCATCTGTGCAAACTTCGTTCTTCTTAACAGCCTTTCTTCTTCTTATTATTATTTTAAATTTTCTTATCATTTTTTATTCTTTATTACCTTTTATTGTTGTTTCAATTGAGTGATTGATCATACCCGCTAATTTTTAAAAGGGTTTCCCCCCTTTAAGTTTATTATTATTATATTATTACGTTTATTATTTTTTTGCTATAGTTTTTTTCCAGATTATACAATTATTACGATTTCTGTTATTATTGCTATTACTTTTACTATTGTTATTACGTACTATTTTTTATTTTCATTTTCTTATAATGAAAGCTGATGATACCTTTTGTTGATTGGTCATTTTTTATATTTTTTGAGCATGTGACGGTTTTATCTTGAGCGAACATTTTATTTAACTAACCTAAATATTATCTAAATAAATATTACTATTTTGCATTTTACAAGTTTACTGATGTACAGGGCGAAAAATTCTTAATTGGAAACATATCTTTTCATTTGATTTGATGCTTATTTAATTATCTATTTCCAACTATTTCACATTTAAAATTCAATAAATCAAATAATATCTTTAGAAATGAGACGAAAACTCAATGGATAAAACTTGTATTTTCATCAACTTTATGAAACATAATATGTGTTACAAAATTTTATGATAACCTAACTTTTCATCATCAAACTTCGACTTTCTTCATAGAAAAAAGTTTGTCCTTCTTTGTCCGCCCAACGTAAACAATTATATCCTTTCGTCAATAAATCTTTCATTGATTTCTCCGTAGTGGATTATGTACAATGCTTTATGGACTCTTCACTAATAATAATACTAAAACTGTGCCGTGAATTAACGAAAGACAATATATATATATATCATAGTGGATAGAGATAAAATAGCTTTTTGGTTCTTTAATAATTAATGTTTTTTAGGACTGCGCCAGAGACTAAACTAGATGACTCAAAAGTCCGCTCGTCGGACATAATTTAAAAACCAACGCTCTGTTTCCGAGTTTACTTAACGAGAGAAAAGAAAATAAGTATTTTTTTCTTTCTTTTTCTTTTTCTTCTTTTCTCTTCTCTTCTATTTTTTTCTTTCTTTTCTTTTCTTTTCTTTTCTTTTCATTTCCTTCCATTTTGGAATGCCTGATTTTAACTTTTATTTTCCTTTCTTTTCCTCCCTTAAGTAAACTCGGGAACATAAATTTTTAAAAATCATTTCATTTCCTTCCATTAAAAAAACTCTGAAACACAACTATTTTTTATTTACTTTCACTTCCTTTCTTTTCTTGAAACCCAGAAACACAGTGCAAACAATATTATGTAATATATGTATTTCAAAAATATATGCAAACATAAACCAAATTTAAAATTAATAACTAAAGTTTACATCATTAAATTATTACAAGTTTGAAAAAAAGTAATCTTATTGTATTGTTGTTTTTCTAATAATATAAAAAAAACAAACTAAAAAGAAATGATTTTTTTCACTGGACCCGTGAATAAACTGGCGCTAAAAATAGGGGAACAGTTTGGACAAGCTGGTTAACCGAAAATCGAACCAATGAATCTGACCAACGAGGAGGGTGGTCGGTGGGCAGGTTGGACCGACGGTACAATCATGTTTGCCTTTTAAATAACTGATTATAATTATGTGTTTATAATTTAAAACAGATCTAAATGGATCAAGCTCAAGTACGATCATTGTTTGTCTTCACAACCCACTTGTTGTTGCTGACACCACTCCGAATCCACCTTCGTCTACACCACTGCCATCCACTCCACTCCACCACCATTACCGCCACCTCCACATCCTTATCACCCCTAGCATCGGCATTCCCTATCTCCATCACAACCGATACCACTAGCACAATATCCATATTTTGCCACCACAAACATCTCCACACATGCCACCATCAGTTGCAACTGCTACCGCCATCACCACCACCACTCACCACTACCAGCACTACTTGTCGCATCCTCCTCTGCCATCGACACCTCCTCTACATCCACCGGCACCACCTCTACCTCTAAAGCCATCACTAGCACAACTTTCACCATTGCACCCTAGCTACCACTACCACCACAATCATGATGCCACCGGTACCATCACTGCCTCCTTGACGCTATCACTATCTTACCTGCCACTTCCACCCATTGCCAGCGTAAAAAGAAGTAACTGCTGAATCCATTTTATTCATTTTCTTTTCTAAAACGACTCATTTTACTTCACACTCATATGGTTAAAGCCTACTCACTTTGACTCGAAACAAATTGATACTTGTTTTAAAACGATTTGTAACCAAACCATTTTACTTAAAACCCGTAATGACTTGTTACCCGACTTGATCTTCGTGCTAGGCTTAAAAATAAAAACGGTTAGAGCATATATTTGTAAATAGTTAGAGGGTTAACAATTTAAAATATTCGCGCATTATGAATTATGATTGAATATAAAAGTTAGAAAATATCCTACAAGTTTGTAGTATGTTTTTGAAAGTTTAATCGTGTACTTTACAAACAAAAATATGTTTCAAAGATGAAAAAATATAAGCTTTCAAAAGGTAATTTGCTACTGAAATAAAAATTACCTCATTTAATTTTTTTTTGTTTTTATTATAGGTTCAAGTTGTAAATATTAATATTTATCTGAAGTTTTTACGATATCTTTTTCGTTTTACGTTTATGGTAAACTGTTATGCAGGTGTAACATTCGATTTTCATAGATCCTTTCTTATTCATCCATTCTTTCTATGTCGTTCTAGATACGTAAAATGCTAAATAATAAGATTAGATGTACCTTTAAGATCGATTCTAATATTCTATAAAGTTATTATAACTTTCAAACCTATCATACATAAGGCAAGATCCACTAGTCATCAAGCAAAGTTTATATTATAGACGCATATGTATATTAGTATACTAGTTTTAGTAAACCCGTGTATTACACGGGTTGAATAAATAAAACAAAGCGTATAAAAATGTCATTTTTAAAAATTTTGCTATTATAACTCTCAAATTTGATTATTTTTGTTTTTAAAAAATGACTTTCTAAAAATACTAATTTCAAAATATTTCGTATGTTAAAAAAGTTTTATGCTTTAGAAAAATTTTTATTTTATAAAAAATTATTTATTTAGAAATAACATTAATAAATAGATTTCTTTCTTAATTTATTAAATCTAAAAAGATGTTAAAGAATATTATTAGTAATTAAGGTAATTATTTAATAGGAGAGAGAGGCAGATAAATTTTGGTGAGAATGATTGTGCTGATGTCACGTGTCATCCCAATATACATTTTTATTAGAGTAGGTAGATACAAAGAGGAGACACGTTTTTTTTTCGGTCCAAGTAGAAATATTGATATCTATAATTCTTCTTCCGATCTTTACCAAATAAACCAAACGTCTATTTTCGTGAACAAATGTCAACAGCCACATATGTTGTCGCTTTGAGAGCAATGATACATATTTATGTATCATATTTTGGTATTTCTATAGTAAGATAGAGAACTTTTATTTTTTTAATTATGTAAAAAAATAACTAATATAAATATAATCAATTTAGGAGAAAATAATGCAATGATTTTAAAGCCTGTTTATTTTCATGTTGATTAATAATGTCTTAAAAGTTAAGAGTGTTTGACTTGTATTAAATAGTACAAGTTTTAATTAAAATAAATTTTAAATATTTAAAATAAGTAATCACGTTTTATGCGCGCTTATGTGATTGGTGGATGTGCCACCTAACCCATTAAGAGTTGAAATTAACTTAATGATCATTAAGCATGACCTTTATAAATTAGAACATTTTTCCAACCAACCACAATCACGATCATAAGATTCAGATAACACAAAAGAAAGATGACTAAACCAACACCACCATCAAGCCACCACCACACTCCGCCTCCTGTCCACCACACGCCACCACCACCCGTTGTTCACCACCCTTCGCCTCCAGTCGTTCACCACCCTTCACCACCGGTGGTTCACACCCCTCCACCTCCTGTCGTCCACCACCCACCACCACATAAACACCCCTAATGAAATCCATTCGCACATCTAGCAAGTAACACCGTGTGTTGTAATTTGTAAAAGTCTACTCCTATCTACATGAATGGATCACATATTTCTAATTTTCTTTTGTTATTTAGAGTATCAATAATCATGGTGTTATTTAAGGTTTCATATGTGTTGTAACATGTATCAACTAGTTGTATGTGTACAAATGCTTTAATAAATTTATTATTGTTGTATGTATATGTATGTGAAACATATGATCGAACAAAGTGGCTCCCTTTTGATTTGGATAATTTACTTGTGAATAAATGTTTCATGGATTTTCTTTCAACTATTTTGTTTATGACTGGGTCAAAATTAAACCAAGGACTCAACAACGAACCGGTTTCTTTGATTATGATCGGGTTTTCCAGGTTGTAAATGAATTAATATTAGCAATATATTTCTTCATGGACTCTCTCTATGCAATCTTAACAAGATCTTTTGTTTCACCATATTTGTCTAAGATTAAATCATCGTAGTATTGATTTGACAATAAGTTCGTCCTTCATTTCCTCCCTTAAAGTATCAACAATGAACGATTGAGGTGGCTGACTTGGAGGAGACGACCGGTGTATGTGAAGGAGAGAAGAGGAAATGATGTGAACTCTCCAACCATGTATGATTCTTTATTTTAATAATTCAGATTATATATAATAGGTGATCTTTTGAAAATACATACATATGTAGCATATTATTTAAAAGAGGTGTGATGTTCAACAATGAAACATGTGTGTTGTGCAACAACAATAATTTAGAATCAATTGAACACTTGTTTATGGAATGTCAACATGTAAAAAAGAGTATGGAAATTGATCAAAGATTGGTGAAAAGAAGCTGCTATTGGGTAAGGTTCTTTAACAGTGACGATAATGGCACCTACAAAAGCAAATGGTGATCAGCTTTTCCGGAAGACAATTCACTTAGGGGCTGTTTGGCAGCCTCTTAATCAGCCTCTGAATGGTTCAGATGTTTGAATGGTTCAACACTTAATGGTTCAGACTGTTTGTTTCGTGAGCCAATGTCTGAATGGTTCAAACATTTGCCTCTGAATGGTTAAGCATTATACTAATGCTGAATAGTTAAGAGGTCTAATGCTGAATGATTAAGACCTATTATCTGAATTGGTCAGACATTTGCATTTTAATAGTTAAACGATATACTACCTCTTAATGGTTCAGATCTTTTAATGGTTCAACACTTAATGGTTCAGACCTCTTATTGGTTCAGCACTTAATTATTCAGAAGTTGCCAAACAACCCCTTAATGGTGTTGATGAATGGTGACTTCATGGTTCATTTGACAAGCAGAAAAACAATGAAAATTTGGAGATAGCCAATGGCAACCAAAAGATTGATTGGAGATATTAAAATTGTATCTTTTTTTATTAATCAAATGAAATTCAATAATATAGGAGAAATGATGTATTTTTTAAGTGTATTCTTGATATTTATAACCCGTCTTGCTAGAGTTTCTATAATATATATAAGCATACTTTTGTTGCTATTACACGTATCATATTTATTTTATTGGTGTCACACTACTCTAAAAAACCAAATTCATTAGATGGGAATACGATTCCATCCAAGTAAACACCCTAGATAAAATAAGCATTAAACATTGAATTTTGTTTGAAATCATGTTTACCTCTTAAAAAATTTATATCACAAAAAGGTGTAAAAGGTAATTTTTTGATGGGAGTTTAAAGAAGTCGATTAAATCATGTGCTGTTTAAGCTCGAATATGATCGTAGTTAAACAAGTTTGAAGCAAGCTTAAACCTAAAATGAACTTCATTTGCTAAACAAGAGCTCAAATTTTAACTACAAGCTAGACTGTCATATGGTTCGATTTTTCCTGTTATACCCTCTTCCAGTCCAAGACCAAAAACAAACCGGCGATTGACTGATAGAAAAGTGGTCTTTACTGTGACATTGCGGTACCCCACTCTAATCGGTCAAGATAAAAAAAACATTTCTCACTACATCTAGCTAAGTTAAGTGTTTTGAAAACATAACTGTAATCGATTGACCGATAGAAAAGTGTTTTGATATCAATGTGTTATTAGTGCTCTTTTAAATACATAACTAAACTCGAGTATGTTTTTAAAAGAACATTCTAATGGTATAACCATATACTCATTAAACAAAGATGGTAAGTTAAATATAGAATACAAATTTGAAGTTTCTAAGAGTAAGTAAATACTCAAAGACAATAATCTTCAGTCAAAATGATTCTCGTAATTTACTTTAAGACTTTATTAATATAAAATATATGTTTTAGGAACTATAACTAAGAAAAAAAGAGTTTTTTTAAGGTGATTTCAAGTTACATATTCGAGTAATGAAAATAATCTTACGAGTGTATAGCTGTCCATGATCATTTAACCGTTCAAAAAAAATAAATACTTAAACGCTAATTATCGGAATATTGTGGCAAAATTGAAAAGAAACCTCTAGTAGTATATCGTGAAATTGGAGTAAAGTTAAGGGGCTACACATCTGAGTGCTTAAACCCTTATTCTCTGAAACCCTTCCTCCGGTCACCACCGTCACTATCTCCGGCGAACATTCAGGTCAGATTTCTTCTTCACTGCTCTTTATATTCATGTACTTTGATTGGTTATAGCTTACACAATCGTTTAATTCCTCTGTAAACTCTCAAAGAAAACCTAAATACGTAAACCTAATTAACACTATAAGCATTATCACACGGTGCCTTCGTATAATCTCTGCTACTGATTAGTTTCGCGTTGTGAAATGTGGTGGGATGTTAGATTTTACTGTAAGTAGTATTACAACGATTATTGAAGAAACCCTTTTTAAGCCTCGATGAATTAGGTCAATTGAAGTGGAAATCAGTTGGTAAAGTGGGTTGATTTAATGTTTCATTTTGGAATCCAAGAGATTTTAGCCTTTTAGCCGTTTAGGTATGAAATTACGCAAAATGGATTTGATTTGTCAATTGTCATTAGGTTGAAGTGAATATTAACGTGTTACTTAAAATTTAGGTTTTTGGTGATTTCAGGATGGATGACAGTTTATATGATGAGTTTGGAAACTACATTGGGCCTGAAATCGAGTCTGATCAAGAGAGCGATAGAGAGGATGAAGACGAGGAACTCCCGGACAAGCTTGAAACTGAAAGGGCGGATTCGGATGGAGAGAATGCAGCTGCGGGACCCAACGGGTGGTTAACTACAGGTGAAGATGTTGATATGGATAATCAGATTGTTCTCGCGGAGGATAAGAAGTACTACCCTACTGCAGAAGAGGTTTATGGTGAGGAGGTGGAAACTCTGGTAATGGATGAAGATGAACAACCCCTTGAGCTACCTATAATTAAACCTGTTAGGGATATTAAGTTTGAAGTTGGTGTTAAAGATTCATCCACTTATGTTTCAACCCAATTTCTCTTGGGTCTTTCTTCAAACCCTACTTTGGTTAGGAATGTTGCTTTGATTGGGCACTTGCAGCATGGGAAGACGGTTTTCATGGATATGTTGGTTGAGCAAACTCATCATATTTCTACTTTTGATCAAAACAGTGAGAAGCATATGAGATACACTGATACGAGGGTAGATGAGCAGGAGAGGAGAATATCAATCAAAGCAGTTCCTATGTCACTTGTTCTTGAGGATAGCAATTCGAAATCTTATATGTGTAATATCATGGATACACCAGGGCATGTTAATTTTTCTGATGAGATGACAGCTGCTCTTAGGCTTGCTGATGGTGCAGTGTTGATTGTAGATGCTGCTGAAGGAGTCATGGTAAGTCATTTGCTACATTGTTGAATTGATCTTGCATAAAAGATATATTTTGTATATCGATAAATATGAACTTATTGTTTGACATCACTCCTGTACAGGTGAACACAGAAAGAGCGATTCGGCATGCAATCCAAGAGCGTCTACCTATAGTAGTTGTTATAAACAAGGTATTCTTCTTGTTATCTAATTATTGCTATGTGAAGTCGCAATAATCAGTTTAAAATGCTCATATACCTTCTTTCTTTTTTCTGAATATTTAGGGATCAAACGATCAATTTTTATATAATCTATTTCATAGAAGTTTTCAAAACTGATTATTGATCAAATATAAACTGAAATCACCTATTTACCTACCCTTTGCTTTAATCTAGCTTGGGAGATCTATTGCCATGTTACAAAATCTACATCTTTTTTACACATAAATGTCTACTTTTTGGTAATAATGTTTTTTTTCACAAGCTAGAAACCTTTATTACAACTTCAAACAACAGAAAACACATACAAACATTACCTACGACATTCAGTTTAATTAACAACTGTTTATATGATTTTGATTATTCAACAATCAACATCACATCATCACTTTTGGAATGCACTTACATACATCTCCTGTACCTGGTACTGCTAAAAAGTGTAAGAAATTTTTTATATAATATAGAAGTACTAAGAACTTCTGTAATTTTTCGTATTTGTAGGTTGACAGATTAATAACCGAGCTCAAACTTCCTCCAAAAGATGCCTATCATAAGTTGAGACATACAATTGAAGTGATCAACAACCACATCACTGCAGTCTCTTCAACAGCTGGCAATGTCCAACTCATTGATCCAGCTGCTGGAAACCTTTGTTTTGCTAGTGGTAGTGCAGGATGGTGCTTCACTCTGCAATCATTTGCCAAGTTGTATGTTAAGCTTCATGGAATTCCTTTTGATGCCAACAAGTTTGCATCTCGACTTTGGGGAGATTACTATTATGATCCTGCTACTAGAACTTTTAAAAAGAATCAACCTGCAAGTGGGGCAGAAAGGTCATTTGTACAATTCATCCTCGAACCCCTTTACAAGATTTACAGCCAAGTAATTGGAGAACATAAAAAGAGTGTGGAGACAACACTAGCAGAACTCGGTGTTACTTTAAGCAATGCCGCCTACAAATTGAATGTGAGACCTTTGCTTAGATTAGCTTGCAGCTCGGTTTTCGGTTCCGCCACTGGTTTCACTGACATGCTCGTACACCACATCCCGTCTGCTAAAGAGGCTGCATCTAAAAAAGTTGACCATATTTACACTGGGCCTAAAAGTTCAAGAATCTACACTGCCATGTCAAATTGTGATCCATCTGGGCCACTTATGGTTAATGTTACCAAATTGTATCCAAAATCAGATTGTAGTGTTTTTGATGCATTTGGAAGGGTTTATAGTGGGGAAATCCATACAGGCCAGACCGTGCGTGTTCTTGGAGAAGGCTATTCACCTGATGACGAAGAAGATATGACTGTAAAAGAAGTAACAAAACTATGGGTTTATCAAGCACGTTACAGGATACCTATCAATAAGGCGCCACCTGGATCTTGGGTTCTTATTGAAGGTGTTGATGCTTCAATTATGAAAACTGCTACACTCTGTGATTCTGAATATGATGATGATGTGTACATATTCAGGCCTCTTCAATTTAACACTCTTCCTGTGGTAAAAACAGCAACTGAACCGTTAAATCCAAGTGAATTACCGAAAATGGTTGAGGGTCTTAGGAAGATTAGCAAAAGTTATCCTTTAGCAATTACTAAAGTTGAAGAGTCTGGGGAACATACTATTTTAGGTACCGGAGAGTTGTATCTTGATTCTATAATGAAGGATCTGAGGGAACTATATTCAGAAGTCGAAGTCAAGGTATTGTATTTTTTTTACTTTCTAAAGTGGATAGTTGTGCGGGTTGGGTAACAAGTTTATGATCAAAACAAGATGTATTGGTAGGGTTGAAACAGGTTGGTCTGGTCAGGTGGGACCTGAAACAAGACTTTACCATTTCATAATAAATAGTTGTGTCAAATATGATGACAAACATTTTGTTAATTCAATGGCACATTTAGATTTCTGAATAAAATATATAGGAGTTTATGCACTAAGAATATACTTCGGGTGACTCTTGACTTGTTTGAACTGTTCGGCCCAATTAACTGGTTCGAGATAAAGCATGACATTAGCTAATCTATTCATAAGTAATTGGGTCAAGATGGCTTCTTTTTGTGAAGCGTGTTAAATTAAGTTTTGTACCTTCCCCTTGATATATTTTGGCTTGTGACTTGCTTATTATCATATTACATTATCTATTAAACAGGTGGCAGACCCAGTTGTCTCATTTTGTGAAACGGTGGTGGAATCTTCATCAATGAAATGCTTTGCTGAAACGCCTAACAAGAAAAATAAAATTACCATGGTATCTAAGCCGATAAACCGAATTATATATGCTTCTTTTTATCTTATAAAATATATGCCTTACATTATATTTTTGGTTAGATTGCTGAACCATTGGAGAGAGGACTTGCAGAAGATATTGAGAATGGTGTTGTAAGCGTGGACTGGCCCAGAAAGAAGCTAGGGGACTTCTTTCAAACCAAATATGATTGGGATCTGCTTGCTGCAAGGTCTATATGGGCATTTGGACCAGACAAGCAGGTATAATGAATTTTAAAAGTTTGTATTATTTTTATTCCCTGTTTTTTATTCCTCATTTATTGTTCTAAACTATATGTTTAATCATCTCGCAGGGACCTAATATATTGTTGGATGACACTCTCTCAAGTGAAGTTGACAAAAGTTTGTTGAATTCTGTGAAGGATTCAATTGTTCAAGGGTAAGTTGTTTCTCTGTTAGCACTATTTGAAGTTGTAATAACAAGATAGTTAGATGTTTGAATCTTTTTCACTGCATGTCAAAACAATTTTTTATTGTGGAAGAAAACAAAACGTTAAGTGGCATATAACTACATCATGGAAATAGTTGACGTGAAAATTGCACCAGAGCCACTACATCAAGTAAGTACTAATATAAGCTTTTAACAGATTCCAGTGGGGTGCACGTGAGGGTCCGCTTTGTGATGAGCCAATTCGTAATGTCAAGTTCAAAATCGTTGACGCGAAAATTGCACCAGAGCCACTACATCGTGGAACCGGTCAAATCATCCCAACAGCTCGACGTGTGGCCTACTCCTCGTTTCTTATGGCAACACCACGCCTTATGGAGCCAGTATATTATGTGGAGGTAATAACCCCAAAAACTTAATTGTACCAGATAGCTAATATTATTGTTTTTCAGGTTCTTTATACTTTTTTATTAAGTTGAACATTTATCAGCATATCTGTTGTTGATATAACTCGGTATCTCTGTCTGAAATAACATATCAGATACAAACACCTATCGATTGTGTTTCTGCTATATACACGGTGCTATCTCGAAGACGTGGGCATATAACTGCTGATGTTCCTCAACCAGGAACCCCTGCTTATATAGTCAAGGTCAGTACTTCTTTTAATAGAGTTGGGAAAAGTGGGTCCGGTTTAGGTAATGGGTGAAAACTATATTAGACATGGTTTTTTTTTTCCTAATACGTGTTTCTGGATCCTTTTCTGGGATTGTTAGGCATTTGTTCCTGTAATTGAATCATTTGGTTTTGAGACGGATTTACGATATCATACCCAAGGCCAGGCGTTTGCGCTCTCAACTTTTGATCATTGGGCTATTGTTCCTGGTGATCCATTGGATAAAAGCATTGTATTACGGCCACTTGAGCCAGCCCCAATTCAGTATCTTGCACGTGAATTTATGGTGAAAACAAGGCGTAGGAAGGTATACATTATCTTAACTTTTTGTTTACCCGATTTTTTTTTTCCTTCTGATTTCTAATTATATTTATTGGAATTTATAGATGTAGTGGTGATTATGATCTATCTACCTTATAAATTGTTGATCTGGTATATGTTTTATCACTAATGGGCCAAATGGCTAAAGATAAAAGCTCAAAAGGAAACAGGGCAAGCTGGTTGAATGTTTTCCCAAGGGTATTTTGATACATAAAGCCTCAGAATTAATCTTGTTTAGAAAATTAGGGAAACTAATTTTTCTTCATAAGAAAGTAAATTTTGAACAAGGGGGTTTTGGGTCAACCCGGGCTGCACCAAAATCACTTGTTACCCGGCCAACTAGCCCGACCCATTAATACATTGTGAAATGATCACTTTTAACAAGAAAGTGAAAGCGGGGCTAATTTTCATTTTGATCAGCTACTTTGTGGCTCAATAGAAATGCTTGTTGATGGATTAAATGCTGATTTTTGTTGCGTTTTTGATAGGGAATGAGTGAGGATGTGAGCATCAACAAGTTCTTTGATGAAGCTATGATGGTGGAGCTTGCCCAGCAGGACGCCGATCTGCACCAGCAGATGATGTAGCGTTAGCAGCCTATGCGATGAATTTATTGATCCACCATGGTGAATGACTTGTAGCACATTTGTTGTTAGAGTTTTGGTAAGATGGGTGGGTTCAGTCTGTTTTTAGATATTAATCTTTTATACCAAAGGAATTGAGACTTGTACTATTAGACTTCTTTTCTAGCAAAGTTGCATCGAAGAAAATGTTATTGTTTTTAGACTTCTCTTTATCTTTGCACTCAATTTAAAAAGATTTGCAAGAGAAAATCGATTCCCTCTATAAACTCTCGTTTGATAAATAAACATATCTCGGTGACTATGTACATTGATTTGTTTATATAGGTTGTGTTTAGGTTGCATTAAAATCAAGTTCAACCAGTCAACTTGTTTATGACTTGTTTTGTTTGGTTACAATTTTACTACATGTTTACAACCTGTTAACTCATTCTGTTTACAATCTGATTACAACTAACTTATAATCTGTCAATTAATTAACATGTTTCGATAGATAAGTTACACAGATGTAGGGTGTGTCAGTTAAACAACTGACTATCAAATTTAACCCTTTGAAAATGTGTAATTACTTACTGTAAACATTTATTTATTAGCATTGTTTGGCAAATAACTACTCGCTTTATCAAGAGTATTCTACATCACCTTCATTATATTCAAAAAACCAAAATTAGATCATTATAATAAAGTCAAAATTAGCCAAAATAAAAGTCAAACCTATCTCTAAGAAATCTTCGAAATCTTGAATCACAATCTTCACTCTCCCCCTCCTATTGTACCAGAATCTTGAAATCTAACCCACAACCACCACTATTCTTCTTCGCATATCATTCCTCTGCAACTCTGTTTCCAATCGTCTAATCAATTCACGGGGACTTCCGCCATGATCTCGAATATCAAAACGTGCATGCCAAACACGTTGCAATGGTTGTCGTTGCAACGGTTGTCATTACATTGATATCATGGGCTTAATAATTAGGTTTTAACACCACTATTATCATTTCAAGATTTCTTGAAATCAACTTATGATTCTTGATTTTTGATTTGTGTATCAAGCTGTTGATGGAGTTCATTTATCTCACAAAACTACTGGAATACTGTCAACAATACATGATATTGCAGGCGTTGTTTGTGTGATTTTATCAGGGCATATATCCGATCTGATTGGACCTCGTGTGATCACTTCTATAATATTCTTGACACTATCCATGTTCGTTCGTGTTCTTTACCATTTATATATGATTAGCAGCATTTAGTTAATGTTCCTTTCTGGGTTATTTGTAACGGGCCATATGCGCTTATTACAACAGCTGTTGCAGTAAATCTTGGTACACAGAACGCGATAAAGGGAATTCTCGAGCATTAGCTACAGTTACTACAATCATAGATGGTACTAGCTCGGTTGCCGCAGCCCTGGGCCCACTTTCAGCTCGATCTATATCGACGAGAGGATGGAATATTGTGTTCTTTATGCTCATATTATCTTTATCTATTGCTGGTTTGTTACCGGTTCAAGTTGTAGAGCTGAGATTAAAGGGAAAGTAAACGAGGGGAAATGGCTCTGGTGAAGTGGAATTGTGCATGTGTTGTAGTGTTAGATTTTGTTATATTAGTCGTTTGCAGAGCAACTTTAGATGTTCTGGCTATGCATCAAAACATGCTAGAACATCTAAAATTACTCTGATTTACTCCGATGTATCAAGTAATTACAAGCATATAAACTCTTGTAAATTTTTAATTGTACAGATAGATACACATTATATTCTTGATATCAATACTATATATAAAGCATATGAGAAGAGTATTTTAAAATACCATAAAATTAAGAACACTTACTATATTCAATGCATAGAATACAATCACTTTTGATGGTAAAATAGTATTTATAACATTATTTACAAATTACACCTTACAATTAGTTACATAATAACCTTATACTTACTAACACTTGCATCAAATTTTATATTATCTACCCATAAACCAAAAAAACTTAATATGTTTTAATATTTCAGTTATATCTTTTAATCTATCACATTTAAAAACGTTTTGAGACTACAACTTAACCTGTGTTTTTTTAAACGTTTTGATGTAAACTTTTTGTTAAACAGATATGTACTTTGTGAGGTACAATAAGTTAATGCGTATATGTACAAGTAGTCATGCAGAACCTATTTATTTGGTGTTTTAAATTTTAACTTAGAAAAAACATAATAAACTTTAGTAAAACTACTACAAGAATAACAAAATATTAAATGCATGTACCAGATGTAAAATGACATCCCGCCGCAATGCGCAGACACCTTTCTAGTATATATAAATGTTTCATGTAAAAAGCTTCTCTCGTATTTACACCATTAACTGACATTTACAAACAATCGATCACCAACCATCATAGCAAACTGCCACCGTTGTCTGTCATTACGATTTAAGAAACTCATTTCTTCTGGTTAAAGTGACCCATTTAAGAAAGGGTTCGACACTCGAGAGGCCAACCTGGTTCACGCGTTTTATTGACCATGTTTAAGTATCCTTGATACACTTATGTTTTCTATTCAATAAACATGAATAAAAACTATTTTCAATTATGATTACAACACTATATTATTATAATATTCCTCAAAATATGTATATAACATCATTTAAAAGTGTATATATACGTAACAAAAAGTATTTTTATAGCAAAGTAAAGTAAAAACGCTAGAAGGAGGGCTTGAACCTCCGACCTTGTGGTTAACAGCCACACGCTCTAACCAACTGAGCTATTCCAGCTTTTGTTTAGCATTATTTCAAAGTTTATATTAAATTAGCAGCACAGATATGAAAATTTTATATTGTTGATAGCTACCATATGTGATGGTTTGAACACTATATACTATTTACTTGTGAAAAACATGTTTAATTATTTATTTGTATTATATATAGAAATAATTAATAACATCTTATCTTGTGTAACTCAGACTTGACCTGTGTTATTGATTCATCTAAAGAATGGATTATTATTGTCTAACCAATTTTAATTGAATATATTGAAAATAGTGAGTTATTGGTTCCAAGTCACAAAAAATAACTGTATTTGTATATGATATTCTTAATAACTTGTTTATGATATTTTTATATATGTAGAATTACTAAAGCCGACAAAGCTCATCCGGAATTTATGATTCTTAAAACCAAAACAAACATACATACTAAAATCCCACTCATAATAAAAAACTCTGATAGGGACCTGAAGAGTTACATAAAACGAAATTTTCCTCAATATCAGGAGATGAAGTACGATACAAAGTACGTTCTGGTGGGACCCGTCCCAATAAAACCTTTTTGAGGTGTTGATTCTTAAATCATCAATTTATATATTTTAATACCGGATAAATATATAATTAACATAGGTGATAATTAAGTACATAATCTTATTCGTTGCTCCTAAACACCTGCAGCATTTCCTCATTGCTGTCTGATTTAGTTCCTATTTTTATTCAGAAAGTTTTAATTATTTCTCTTCCTTTATTAGTATTCATTTTTCCTAATACTTGTGATTCTGTACATGAACAAAATAAATTTATATAACTAAAAGAAATAAATTCTTCATTTCATTAAAGTAATGATGATTTGAGGAAAAAAACAAATATACTGGTGGTATAGTAGTGCCCCAAGATGTAATTTTGTCATAAGTTTTAAGGTTACACTTGCAAATAAATATAATAAAAAACAACTTGTAAGATACAAGAGAAAACAAGTAACAAAGAATTATGCCGTTGATGTAAGATTTTCCCACAATCAACTTGTGATCAAATAACAGGAGTCATATGTTAGAAAAATGTAAACACTTGAGTGTTTTTGTTATGTTATATCATGAGTCTATGACACTTATGCAATTGTTGAAACGAATTACTCCGTGACGTTTAATTTCTTGAACACGCGATATGATCAATCGATAATGATGTCAATGGTGTCTTGGTCGATGATGTTTTGGTCCGTAGTAGTCTTCATGAATCTTCGGTAACCAGTGGTCGACATGATGAGACTTCTTGGTCACTACTCTAGACAATGATCTTCTGTTCTTTAACGCGGTACTTGATGGAACTTCATCAGTTTTAGCTACCAATTCATGATGTTGATTGCTTCTTTTTATCGATGAAATCTGTAACAAATGAACATAAGATCAATCATGATTTCAGGAGCTATAATCACATACCACTAAAAATGTCAATGGTTAATTTGACATGAAATATGATTAAGATACTGACCTTGATGATTTCTTCATTGCTGCTAGCTGATAATGTGAGAACTCTACCCAACCTTGTACCTTCATAACATCAATAAGAACCCATATTTAGATGAAAAGACTTCATGATATTTAATCTCTTTGATCCAATTTACATATGTAATCAAGTGCAAAAATGATGATCAGTTTCTCGCGAGTGATCGAACATACCTTCAGCTTCATATCTTTGGAAGCTTAAGAGAAGAACCACAATAAACATTACATAAAGCTTCATACTTTGTGATCAAACTAAAGGTAACAGGCTTCAAAATGCAAGTTAACCAGCCTATTGACAGTTTTTAAGTGGCAAAATTGAGTAACAACTTATGTCTCACTCTCTAGAGTCTTAAAGCAATGAATGAGATAAATGAGAACTGTTAGTAAGAGGTGTATAATCCCAACTTATTTATACAAACAAGCTTAGGGACCCATGATCATGTTAATGGGTATTGCTGCTTTCACTTATATTATAATGGGTTGCATGTTTTGTGCTCCATTAATTTGATTATTAAATGAGTTTGGGGTTTGGGATGAAAAGGTAAGTGTAAGTAGGGGACAAAAGTGTTGATACAAAAAGGTTTTGTTTCCATTTTCTTATAACCTATGATCTTTTACAACTTTAAAAAATGAATTATGCTTTTAGAAGATGTTGGAGCACAATGTTCGAGTTTGAATTAGCGGTATCGACTACAGTATGTAAACCTATAATACTTGTGTGAATAATCGGTATTATTGTGTCTGAATGGAAATTATGTTGGTAAAATGCAGTGCCCCCTCTATGCTAGAGGTTTAGGTTTAAATCCTATGAAGTGCAAACAGATTAATTAGAGAAAATTAAGAGTTGTTTTGAAAAGAAAAACTAATCAGTTTTAGTTATATTTTTATTTTTTTGGAAAAAAACTTTTTTTTGTACTTCTAAAATAATATTTAGTCTTGCACTTGTAAGAATTGAAACACACATTACATTTGTGGTGACAATCACCAATGAAAGTAGACTACAAGACAATGTACATTTTTTTAACATGTGATGATATTAGTTGTATGTATTAGATGTTATATGTTAATTATGATTTATTATAATAACTTTACTGTAATTACGAAATTTGATTAAAATATTTTGTAACTATCCTACGCACTATTATAAATAGGTTTTTACTAATTTTTTTAAGATAAATACATCAAAACTTACACATTGGAAGATTTAAGCAATAACATTTTTATTTTGAGAAACACCATTTAACTATGAGGATGTACTCATAAGGACCACTACTTTAATAATTGATCAATGCTTAGATGAATTTATTATTTTATTATACAAAATTAATTTGAGTGTCTTTGTTTAAGTGGTGATATAAGTTGTAGATCAACGTTGATTTCAAGATATTGGAAGAGAGAGGTGTACTAAACTTGTAAGGGTCATTTGGCTGACATCATTACCCTTTTAGGGTTTGATGTCTGCTTAAAGTGGCTTTAGGATATCCATATAAGATTTCTTTAGTGACCACAACTACAACATACACACGCATGACAGCTAGTTGTTGTCAATAAGTGCTGCCATTTGTTGATATATTTGTCACCAAAATATGCTTTTTATGCCCATTTGTCTCACACTTATAATTTATTCAAGTAAGTCTTAGGCAGCTTTTCATGATGAGTGAATTCAAAGGTTGCATTAGATTAGATTTGCATGGGTTAACACAATATCAACCTACAATTTAAATAAAGTAATTTACGACCCGAACAATGGACATGGTGCAAATAGCTAGCAAGATTGTAAATTACTACACCATTAATCCACCTTCGAGTCTCGATCCTAATCTTTCTATGAGCTGAAGGGAGACAAGAAAAATAAAAGCAAGGTGATAATACTGGCAAAATTAAACGTTCAATATGCTACGCTTAATGTTATAGGGAACTAATGTAGGTTTTGAGTTTCGTAATTTTTGCATAGCTTTTTGAATCGTGTAAATACATTTACCGATTAAAGTATTTCGTGTGTATGGGCTTAATAATCAGATAACACATATATATTTGTACAAGAACGAGAATGAATGCCTTGTCAAATTCGTGTTGGAACAAACCAAACAAGTTTCCATATATCTGTAGTTAAATGATCATAATGATTGGAATAAAAAAACTACAGCTCTTTGTGAAAAAGTACAACTGCCAATGATGGTTATAAAGGACGATAGTAATCTATTACGCGCAAGTTGCTGGTGAAAACTATTAGACACTGATAAGTAATTACCACTGATTAAACCTGCTGATCATGTACCATCTTACTGTTCGTGTTAGTTACCAAATGACAAGTAGAAATTATTACTATAATAACTTCATACTAATGTTTATGCCATGCAACTTTTTTATATCAATCAAGTAAATCTGAAACTACTTCTAGTAGTTTCCCCTTAGGCTCCATTACTGGTCATTAGTACGGCCAACACCATAGTTGCTAACCCCTTATACCCCATGAGGGGCGGATCCCCCTTGAAACCCTCATGGTCAGGGGGCTTCAACACCTAGAACCTTGGAGGTTCCTTAACGACTAAACTCACACCTCCTAAATCGTATCAACCTTTATTCTAGTTTCTCATTTAAAATTAAAGAATTTATGAAATCTATGTGCAAATGCGCTTCAATGTGTAGTTACATGATAAGAGGATACATATATAAGATCAAAATGAGCTATGACAAGTGAGCGATTAATGCAGGAAGGTTTTGGTTTTACCTCCACAATTTGCATGAATGTGCACTAGTATTCATACTTGCAACATTTTGTTAATTTATACATAAGTATGTTAAAAAAAATTATCTAAAGAAACAAAAAAAACATGTTAATTATGTTAAAAAATAAAAATTACTTAAAATCCACGTCACCACTGCACGTAAGTATTAAAAAAATATCTTCTGGTTGAAACAAAAAGAAAAACATGCTAAAACATGTTAAAAAACTTCATGATTTAAATAAAACATGAAATCTAAGTGACTTAACTAGAACACTTTTTAAACTTGAATAAATTAATTAAAACATTTTTTTTTAAATTTAAATACTATTATGTAAAATTAAATTACTAAATTAATGTTTGTTTACTTGTGTCGCTAAATTTATATGAATCTAACGAATGTCATTGCAGTCAATGGTTTTATTCAATCTATGCTAGCTATATTATGCTAGCTAGAGTAACTTCATACAATTAAGCCAAACTTGTAAGACTGAACTACTTTATTCTAGTGACTTTTTATGTGCTATATATCTCATGCTGGCTTGACTAGACCCCACTACGAGTTACAATTTTAATAAGAGATTTGAATTGCTAATGTCCATGAACTCATTATATCGACCTTCTACAAGCACATTTCTAATGAACTTTCTCTAGGCCCACGAATTGAAGGGATTAATTAACTTTGGGCATCTTTAAACCTTCAACGATTACATTTACCAAAATATAAGTATTGATTATAACAAGTCTAAATAACTGTTGTTAGGATCATAAGTAAAATGTTATATTAGTAAGATGTATATAATTGCGTGAAAATGAGTAGAAAATTAATGTGTAGGAAATAGTATGAAATATTGTGTAGTACACATGTAGAAATACGTTGAGTTCCCCCCGATATATATCATGACGGGTTCATTATGTTGGAAAACCATCAATGAATGTAAATTCTTATGCATTTCTCACAAAAATATCATCCGAACAACTCAATTTCTTGTACTGAAATTTTAAAAAAGAGTTAAAGCTGATCACTTGACACTTTATCAGTTTTCAAATTTAATAATTATGGACGCAATAATCTTGCTAACATAGTATATGTGTATTATTTTTATTTTAATATTTTAAACAAGCTTCAAATGCTTTTAACCACTTCGGGCTTCAAATTTAGTAGTTATTGCGATGAAGTTTTTTTTTCTCTTTAGCGACGACTGTTTTTTGTCGGGATAGATCAACCTAAGGCGACGACAAGTCGTTGCCATAGGCCTAAAATAACCTAAAGCCCATGTCTTTAGCAGTGACTTGTTTGTTGTCATAGGGTCCATTATCTTGTAGTGAACGTTGTCAAAATTTTTGGGATTTATAACAATCCATACACATATTTTTTTAACGGGAATCTATACTACTTTCAAGCTACATCATTTTTCTAAATTAACTCCGCCCAAATATTAAACACGTGTCTTTTCACCAATACAGTTTATAGGTTCGCTTCTAGAATGTGACGTAAACTAACTCCACCCAAATGTTAAACCCATGTCTTTTCACCAATACAGTTGATAGGTTCGCTTCTAGAAACAGTCGCATTCGTACGTTGGTATATATTCACATGGGTTGTTGTTACCATTTGGTTCTCTCGATCATTTATTATCATGCATGATCAATCTTTGATAGTGATATTATAGCAATGGTGAAACTTTGGTCTTGTATCAAGAGACCATTGGGGCTCATGGGTTAGTCATATGACCCCACCGGACCAGAACACATACACGTTTTTTTAACCTTTTGTTATTGACTCATTGACGACATGTTCTGTCTTGTACAAGACAAATTGAATAAGATATATAGATGGTTTTCATGATGAGGGGGCATGTATGAAATGATCATTTAATTTGGGTTATTTTCCTCAACCACATTATGTCGCGTGTTAAAATCTTTAGTGTCACCTCAACATTAATACGTGTGGTATGCTTGTAGCATATTAAGAAATAATGAATGTAACGAAGTGACTTTAGATTGGTTTGTTTCTGTTGCGTTTTAGTTGGTGTGATAAACAAGAAAATGCCTCTAATTACAACATAAAATCTAACGTGTGGACACATTCGTGGCATCTTAATGGTCTCAATTGATCAGCTAATTCAGTTTATCATACTTTCAAGTTACACTTTAGGACTATTATTCAAGAACCTAAATTTAATCTTTGCAATTATCATTATATCACGTTAAATTTTAACAAATGTTTTCATATAGCAAAAATATTGGATGAAAATGGCCTGCTAAACTCTCTCAGTTTACAACGCGTCTTAAGACTTCAAAAGATTTCATATATCCTCGTCTAATTAATCTCTTTATTTAATATCACCTGTTTATATATCCAATTAAATTTTATAATAACAAACATATTATTTTCTAATATATTATTTTTTAATTTATGGCGGTTTTAAACTATAATAATATACAAACTATTATTATGTTTTTGCGAATATTCAATCCTAGCTAGTATTATTTTCTATTAATTTTTTAATCGTCATACTAAATTTTTTTTCAATCTTTCTAAACAATTAAATTTAATTTAAAGTGAATAAGTGGTTTGACCTACATATAAAGTACTCATGTGAAAGTCTTTTAGAATCCTTAACTTCTTCATCAAATATTGTTATCTATACATGCATTTTTTATAAATAAAGGCCTTGCAAGTTAGTTAAGGGCATAAAGCATTTACAAACGTTGGGGACGAACATCGGCTCCAACCTTCACATGCATAGATACGCACATCGGGTGTACGTGTGGTGGTAGCAGCTCTGCCGAGCATGATGATCCATAAGCTGATAAGAGTGATGACTATGTGGTCACAAGCCAACACATTAATTGCGGATGCTGGCCTAGATCATATCATGGCACAGATGTCATAGTTCAGGGTGATGGCTCCCAGCCAACACTCTAGTGTCGGGATGTGGGCCTAAGAGTATAAGGCAGACGGCTCATAAGCTTAATGACTCATAATCATAATGGCGAGATTGAACTTAGGCTTATACTAGGAGGCGGGTAATTTAGTTGATATGATTTTTTTATTAAATAAACTTATTATATGATGTTTGTTATGTTGTATGTATCTTACTTTTACAAATTTTGGACATACATGTTGTCGAAGATATCACATCGATATTCAGGCCTTGTTTTGTGGTCGTTGCGCTCACTAGAAAGCTGGCACCTCTGAGGTTGAGGACATGCGTAAAGATTTGGTTTACCGCGCCATAATAAGCAGTTTTTACAATTTTTTGACTTTTTTATTTGATTTTTTAAAGTCTCATCGTTATGTGTACGTTTCAATATTTAATTTGTCTTCTAACCTGTTAATGAAGTATGCATTTGTACCTCTTTGCCTACTCTCTGCTGAAGCCAACATATTTAAAAAAGTAAAACATTTTAGTTATTTTTTTAAAAAACATGTAAATATTTGGTTTAACGCACAACATTGCTTGACTTTTTATAATATATGTTTTGTCTTTATTTTTCAGTCAATCTTTTAAAATACCATCGCTTGATGTACGTATTGATATTTAAAACAATGCTTAATCTGTTGATAAAGTTTGTATACGTGACGCATTGCATGGGCACATATGCTAGTTATAACTTAAATAATTCACGAGTACTAGCTAGAACAAAATGGCAACTTGTAGCATATTTATGCATGTACTATTACAAAACCTTGCAAGGTGACCTGGGATTGTGTTTATCAAAATCATCATTATTAATAACACAATCATCTAACATTTTCTTCTTATGCACGAAATTATATATCATCCTTAACCCTAGAGAGAAGTTGCAGCTAGCATTTCTGCAATTGTGCTTATATAAGTTATAACTTCTAAGGCCGTTCCATTCTATTATTTCCAAAATATTTATACGCTTTGAACTATAATATCTTATATATATTGTATGTTTGAAATTCAGTTGTGTATCGGAGACTTTTTCCTAGCGGGAGTATAATCCATTTCGGTAATGTCTGCAACATCCTCATATTGCTCGGGGATGACATGGTTCTTCAGTTCTTCCGATTTTTTTGGAGACGACTTTACTTGTGGTTTTGGATCATGTTTATTCTTCTGTGCATGCATGAAGAAAGCTTCAAAGTTAAAAATATATATATATATATATATATATATATATATATATATATATATATATATATATATATATATATATATATATATATATATATACATGCTTGTTCTATGAATATTTTTAGCCTCTTATTGTTCCTAAATAAATGAATATTTAGTTGATTAAGATATCCAACCTTTGAGTCGCTGGTGATAGTAGTAGAAGAAGTGATTTTTGTCATGAGCTTTCTATTTATTCCTGCAAAAAATAGAAAAATGACTTGAGAAATAAGCAAATTAATTGATAGAGGAACATGATACCATTAACTAAGTAAGAATATTCTATAATCAAATATAACCAACTCATATTTAACTAAACTACTAAAGGGTTGTAACCCAATGGTATCTGACGTGTACATATGTAGTTTTTTATAGTCTTAAAATCCGTCTTTAGATAGCTTCCGGGAAAAAAATCTGATTTTCGTCACGGCCAAAACCGTCGCAAAGGCCCATGCGACGGCTTTGATCACAAAAAATGGTCTTTCATGTTCTAGTGACTGAAAAGTGATAAAGAAATAATAGATTATAGTTTTTTAGCATGTTAATCAACTATGAAACCAATTTTTTTAATTAACTTAAGTAGTTTGATGAGGGTTTCAATGATGTCTAGATGGGTGGTTTCTTGGGCCATAGTAGTCTTCATGAACTTTAGGAAACCATTGGTCATCATGAGGGTAGTTGATTACATATATATAAGATAATCTTCTCTTTTCTATCGTGCTACCTGATGAAAATTCACCACCCTTTGCTAGCAATTGATCATCTTGAACACTTTCTTTTACTGAGGAAATCTACAACAAATTCATACCCAAATTACCATTAGCTAATTTATATGAATTGCAAGAAATGTATGGTTTTCTACAAAAACTCATGAACAAATTACCCACCTTGACGATTTCTTGGCGGTTGCTTGCTGATAAAGCAACTTTTCGCGGTCTTATACCTTCATGAGCATCAACTACCATTAATTTATAAAGAAATTTGATGTTATATAACGATTGACAAACATGTGTGCATGTAGTGGAAATACCTTGAGCTTTATAGGTTAGGAAACTTGACAAAACCAAAAGGGTCATCAGATAAAGCTTCATACTTTGTGAAGGTGAAAGGCTGAAAATTTGCACACTTAAGCTCGTTAATTAACAGAAGTTGTATACCCAATTTGAGTAATCGTGAAGTTGTGGATTGGTGTAAGATGTCCGTTTATCATGCTATTATATATAGATGAGTAGGGGACCCACATCAGGTTGCTATTTATTAGGGTTCTAACTGTTTTCATACTTCTTTTCGTTGGCCTTTATAATTTTACAATATTATTGATTGCATGTTTGTTGAAATTTAAAAGTTCAGTCTGGAATGAGCAGACAAAACTGTCTACACAAAAATTTGGGTTTCCCTCTGCTTGAAGTAATATATAGAAACGTTAAGTGTTCACGAGTAGACTGGACCGGCATGTTGGACTGGCAACCGGGCGCGATCCAATTATGACTATTTAAATTGTATTCATTTGATATGGTGAATTTGAATCTAACTTCTTTAATTTTTATAAAAACATTTCTTTAAAATCTCATTTACTAATTAATTTAAGAATTCGTGTTTCATGTTTTTATTTATTTAAGTTTAATTTTAAAATTATAATTCTATACAAGAAGGTAAAGTATTTTCATATTTGTTTGAATTACACACACATTAACATTTTATAATAGTTAGGACGTCATTCAATTCTTAAATTTGGATTTACTAGTTCGATCAGTACATTGAATGCTAAGACGATCAGTCTGATATCCGCTCTGATTAAGAAAACGAGAACATTAGGTTTGTCCTAAACATTTAGGGCCAACTGCATGACTTCATTACCTTTTTAGTGTAGGATGTCCCCTTAAAGAGGTTTTGCAAAATCCATATTAGATTTGTTTATTGGCCATATACAAAAACAGACACACATGCAAGCTAGTTCTTGTCAATCAATGCCATTCTTTTTCATAGCTCTTTCATCAAAAGAAGCTTTTATGCTTCCTTGTCTCACTTCTCTTCTTGGCCAATAAGAGTGTATCTTTGCTTTTTTTTTTGGCAATAAAAGGTGCATTCAGTTATGTGTTTACTTACTCAAAACCATCTATTAGTGTCCATTGAAGAGTGTATTATATTGTTAACAAATCACACCTTGTGTCTTTGATTAACATCTTAAACACCAACATTTTATTTAGATGATGTATGTTCGCTCTCGAGATGGGTTGTTGATCGAGCTTACACACATAAAATAACGATTCAATCTGTGTTATCCGTCGGCAAGTGTAATCCATATTTTCTTTATATAAGAGAAAACAAAATCTATATTTAATCCAGTTAGTTGATAAACACATTCTTGATAAATACTCAGTTATTACCTACTCATTTCAATTTTAATCAAATCTCATGGACATATTTATTAATAGTGTGTGGTCCTATCATTAAAGCTCACACATAATTAGGGCCATAAGTTTCAGATAGAATAATTTGGATACTAACATCTATAGAATTAGATATTATAATTTATGTCTGTCACTTTCCACTTAATAAAAAACAATTAATCAGAAAACTAAATTCTATAAATAAAATTATATTGCAACTTTTATTTATCACAATACATGTGATATTTTATTTATCTTCTTTTACGGTAGACACAGTCATAGCTCCTATCACCAGAGTCATGTCTTGTGTGATTGCCAAAGCTATGTGAGTGTCACTCTTGTCGTTGCCACTTACGCAATAGATCAATTCCCGTCTATAGCCACAAAGTTTTCTTTTCTTTTTTAGATCGTATGTTCTTTTTAGGTATGCTCCCACGTTCGCCAATGTCATTAATTCGCACTAGCTATGGGAGCTATGTCTCAATCAGTGAAAACTTGTAAAAAATAATTATAAGGGTGGAGGGGGTACAAATGCCACACTCATGCACCACACCTCAAATCTACCAATTGAATCTTGCCATGTCACACTACAGCACGCTACACCACCCACACAACTTTGGTGGTGCCGGAATAGTCACACCACTTCACATGAAACTAGCCATTGATTGAGGATTTGTTGAAGAGAAGACACGACAAGCGGGTGCCGAAAATGCACACCATGCGGCGTGAAAAGGGGTGGCGGCAGTGGTGTTGGGAGGCGGCGAGGCATGCCGTTGGTCACGTCGTGTCTGTCCCTTCCACCCTAACATGTAATGTTTTTATCATTTTTTAAATGAAATTGGATTATTATTGTTTGTTTTATAACTTTATTGCATTTTATTTATCTGACCCGACCCCCAACCCGACCAATGATTCTGACATTGAGTTGTGATACACTTGAGAATTAGAGAAAGCTGACCTTTGAAGCTTGATATATATTTAGTGTAATTGTATTAACTAAATTATTATGTAATTTCGACTATGAAATTGGATTGACTAGAGGTGCAAGGGACGGTAGCCTCTAATAGGGTTCAAGAGGTAGAGCCTTTGGTTGAAGTAGAGCCATGGGTTGAAGTCGAGCTGTGAATTCAAACTAACATTGGGCTACATTTTTAATGTATATTGAATTAGAAAATAATACGTTCATCTTCATTTGGTCACAATCATTGGTTCGAATCACACAATCAATGCATACTTACTTATTCTTAGAGTGTGTTTGGTTAAACTTATTAGAACCTCCTTAAGACTTATGGCTTAGCCATATGTTCTTATACATCCTAAAAAGTGTTTGGCAAAGACATAAGTCTTTCTCATTTTAACTTATCAACTTGGCTTGAAAAGAAGAAATCCTTAAGTTTGGTTTCCCTAACTTATCAAAACAACTTCTCCTTATCCCACACTATCCCACACAAAAGCCCTAATTACCCCTTTTACATGAATAAGCTTAACCAAACACTAACAACTTATTAACTTACTAGTTTCCACACTATTCCACACAAAAGCCCTAATTACCCCTTAACATTTTTTTAGAAACTCATTTTCCAAAAGCCATAAGTTAATAAGTCCTTTTTACCTATAAGCCATTTTACCTATAAGTCCTTATGCATTTCCATAAGCTTAACCAAACATGCTCTTAATCTCATTCTAGTTGTATTAGATTGATTTATTCGGATAAATTTAATTTGAACTTATATTATCCCGGTTATTAGATTTGAAATTCCCTAGCTACACCTCTGCCTATAAGGTTCTTGTAGAGGAATCGACATCTTAACTACGAACAAATGAACAATAGTAAACATAGTTTAGGTAAAAAAAATAAGAAAAAAATAATATATAAGGAATATATCACATAATAGTAATCAAGTTCGAAAGTGTTTTAATTTAGTCATTCATGCATATTTTCCCCAAATTGAACCACTAAACCGTCAAATTAAGTAATCATCGATTTTGCTTATGTCAAGAAAATAATAGAAGAGAAGATGTGGGTCGTAATTTTTAATATATAATATTATTTTAAAAACTAAAAAAACATGTTAAGTATATTATAAAATAAAAAAATTACTAAAAATTCATGCCACATTTTCACATCAGCATAAAATAAAAAGAAAAAATATTTTGCAATTGAAACAAAAAAAAACTTGTTAAAGCTTATAATTTCAATAAAACATGAAAGATAAATGAACTAATTTAAATATTTTTTAAACTTCAATTACCTAATTAAAATAGTTTTAAAACTAAATTACTATTTTATAAAATTACTCCTTTTAACATATATAAGCTACTTGGGGCTCAGTTAAAAGTATGAATATATCTGAATAGAGACCCCATAAACGAAATGAAATTAAGGTCAAAATTGTGGACCTACAAGCAAGTGGAAGGAAACATGTGAGTTACTATGAACGTGACGCGGTCACCCACAGCGACATGCAGGATTCGTCGCTAATAAAAGGCGTGTGAGTTGTGACCATGTATTTGATATGAAAGAATAGATATCAAGATAATAATAAATGTTGTAGGGGACAACTTTTCGAAAGTGTAATCTTATATATTAAAAATTATTATGATGTTAACTTCTTTAAAATTCGTGACTATACAAACTTAAAGGTTTTATTTTATCACCAGTATTTGATCATGAACACTTTTAGTAAAGATAAAATTGTTCATAGTTTGATCCCTTGTAATTTCCATACAACTTTTCTATGGTATGCATAAATAGTAAAAATATATAATATAAAAAATGATCCAACAAACGTCATTTCTTGTATTTTTTATTTGTTACATATATATAATGTTTTTCTAATTGATAAAAATATAATGTGACTATTCAAAACTTGTGTCAACTTGTTTAAATAAACCCAAACTAAAGGTCTGTTTGGTATAATTAATAGAATGAACGATAAAATGAACAACTATTGCTCACCACCATCGAACCCTAAATCTCCTACCATCACCAACACTCACCTTCTCCTTAAATCCGATCAAAACACCGTAAATCGACAACCATCACCATTGCTCGAAACCACCTTCTTCATCTTCATGTGCTTCTACATATCTAACCACTTGCATAAATTATTATTTTCACGATAACGATGTTTTACATAAATGGAGTACTCAAGTATTCTTAAATGTATAAAACATTGAACAAAGGTATTTTAAAATTTTCATAAAAATTTAATTTAAATAAACTAATGGTGTTAATAGTTTGAGTTTATTGAAACAAATTATAACATACCATAAGAAAGAAAAAAATAATATTAAAATCTTTAAAGGTAAACGGTTATTTTGACTAAACAAATTGAAGAATACAAAGTTACTCATGGAATTAATAACATATGTTTTTTATAGATTAGTTAATCTTAGATTTCGTTTGATTTTCAATTCAATATATATTAGCCAAACTTAAATTATTTGGTATATGTATTTGAACAAAATTTTAATACCTTTGTAATAATTTATAAAATTGTTAAGTAAAGTCATAATGCCCTACGAACGATACTTTTAACATGTATTTTTATCGATTTTTTGACTTATACTTTATTAATCGGTTCGTTTTTTTTATAATTCAAGCACTATCAATGCAAGCTCTAACGTGTGTGTTTATGAAAAGATTTTTTTTCTAATAATGTTACGAGCGTGATAATATTTTTCATTGTTTTATACATTCAAGACGCATGTAGGTTTGCCTAAAGGTCTTGTTTTTTTAATATATATAGTATGTTAATTTTAAATTTTTAAATTTTTTTCTACGAGTCGCATAGCTTGCGGGATTATAGCTACTTATGCTTTTGGATTGCAAAATAGGATATACTATTTTTTCTTTGATTCTTGCTATATTTAAATTTTATGCATACAATAATAATATAATTTATACTTATTTAGTTCTCATTTAGACAACTACATTTCTACCCGAAAACATCGATAGACAGATAATCTTGAACTACTTTAAATTTTTTTTCCTTCCATTATAACATGATCATTGAAACTAGGTTGACTACCAGATTGTAGTACAATACATTTATATGACTAAATTACAAAAGTATATCACTAGTATTGTTGGTATCATGCATTACATATATGTATGAACCCTAGTAGTGATTAGAAGAAATCACGGTTGGGTCTAGACTTAGTTGTGTCATGGACAGACAATGTGGTGCATATCTGGAGATCAATATGTATAATTCGCAAGCAATCGAAGATAGGCGTAACAAAGTCTTATACGATCGATCCAAATAATGAAACAACTTAAAATTCGATTAATTTACAAGAAGAAACTGTTAACTAACATTTAGAGATATAAATAACGTATCGATCCCCTGAGATTTGAGACGAGTAGTGGTGAACAAAGCCATTCAAGCGTCGGTAGTCATTATCATCCAAGTGCACATATATGCTCTATTGGTGCAAACAGACACATGTGCATAACTTGAAAAATATTTGTCTTGTCGATACATATTTGTTAATCAGATTCAAATAATTGATCAGAAGACTAAACTAGAAGTAATCAGACGTCTCACATACGTTCATTGTCACTCACATGGAATGTTACCTTTCGGTTAACATGACTATGGATTGTGATAGTGTAAGGGTGCATGTGTAACTAATTTATGTGCATGGGTTGGTCACCTGCCCTACTAGACAAAAATGCGTGCATCAAGTTCTTTCAAAACCTTTCTTTTCACCTTATATACAAGAATTTATTTGCAAAATGTCTTGTCATGTCTAAGCTAAAATTGAATAAGTTAGATGACTTTCTTGTCAACGGGACATACTATAGTATACACATATAAAGATAAAATTGACCGTTAACATTAATAATAATCAATGTTATATAGTTATGGTGCATATTATATTCTTTGCATGCTCTAAGGTAGAATTGCTGTTATACTCATTAAAACACTCATGGAATATTAACGTGTGTAAATAATATTTCGATTTTCAAATTTAAGTCATACTTTTAAAAGAAAATTTCCAAAATAAACATATATTAAGTCAACTTTCAAATAAACACCGATTATTCAAGTTTCATGAAATTAATATACTCTTTGAGCGAACGCATCCTACCTGTCAAGCGTAGTGTGAAAACACACTCGATGTACTCTTAGTCAAAGAATGCAGGTGTTGTCTCGAAAGTTGAAGGACTAATAGTGACAAATGATGAAACATTAGGAACTGAAGTAGCCCACACCACAAGTGGCATAGGGTATGTCGTCGGCGTAATATGTGACATTTTGTCACTGTAGTGCATGGAACATTAGTGTTACAAAATGGAGTCGGCGTAGCCTACAACCCTACATCACATGCGGGGTAGGGTACGTTGGGTGTCACTCTGATCCGGATTTTGTGAATTTCAACCATATGTGGCGTTTTGTCACCGTAGTGTAGGGAACATCTACTTTCAAGTTTACTTGCAATTAAGTCAATTTGAGAAAAATCAATTTCAAAATCACATGTTTAATTTGATGAATCATGCCACTTCAAACGCCAACCATTAACTCTTCGTAGTTTGACACTCAACTTACCGTAACTAGCTTAAGGTGAATATGACTCTTTCTAATATCTGTTTAGTAATGATGCTTATCTTTCACATCTGTTAAAGAAGCACTGGTTTTAACACCACATTAATTTTCATATCATCATTTTGAAGCTCCCATTTTCGGTCCACTACGTATAGTATAATGGTTACAAAACGGAAAACCCTACAACGGATAAATGACAGGAGCTTGTTACTTGATTTAGTTTTGTACTTTTTGGGCCCTTAGAGCATTGGGCTTGATATTTGATACATCTTTGAGTGACACATACATAAATTTATTATATCCATTTAAGATATTCGGCCTGATAACATATAGCATTTAGGGGCATTTATTTTGTGGTGTTCTTTAACATATCTTCAAGGATTATAATTAGTGAAATAATGAAACCTAGAATAAAACAGATTTTTTCTGAGTATCATATTTACCAAGTGTTCATCAATTTAGCCACTTTTGAATGGCTTGGGGTACTAGATTATAATAAAGAAACTAAGGATGATCAAATCTCACGAAATTATCACATTGTAATGGAATTACATTAATTATCCCCTAACATATTAGAGAAAATCAAAAGTGTTAATAAGTGATTATCAAATACCAAACACTTACTTTACAAAATCGTTACACCAATGGTCTCTGAATTATTGTTAATTTTTTTTTATCATTTTACAAGTTCATCCGATGTTAATTAACAATATTTTCAACAAACCGACCCAAAAAATATGAATGAATATCTATATAAAAAAAACTCTTTATAGAAAAGGGTTTGAGGTGGGTTCAATTCACAAACAAATTGACATAGGATAAAGAGAAAAACAGAGGAAAGTCTCATGATTTGGAGGTTTAAAAAAATACAAGGCACATGTAGTGGAGAATTAAAAATGTTGAATTGCATGTTGATAATTCAAAAGTTGTTTTATAAAAAAATGGAAAGATGAGGGGTGCAGCGTGCACTTTCTGACACTTGTTTAGAGATTAGAGATCTCCCCTCGTGCGGCTCACACGCTGACCATTCTGTTTGTCCTTTCTCCTTTTTAATTCTATTCCTTGTCCTCTTTGACCTTTGACTACCACCCTATACTATAACCATGGTTTTGAAAACCGGACCGGACCAGCCGTCGGTTGGATCGGGAACCGGACTCCAATCTGGTCCGGATCGGTGCTTAAAACCGTTTCAACGTTGAACCAGTTAAACCGGTCGAACCGACGGTCAGACCAGAAACCGGACCGGTTGAACCGGGAACCGAACCGGTTGAACCGGTTTTTTTATATATTTATTTATTTATTTGGAACTTTTACATATATTTATAAAAAATAATTATAATTTTATCCGGTTCTTATATACGGTCCGACCAGTTGAAGCGGTCCGACCAGCGGACCAGTAAGGCGTCCGGTTTACTATCCGGTCCGGTTTTAAAAACATTGACTATAACTTTGGTCCTTAGGTTTTTAGCAAATTGCATATCAACATCTGCCGTAGGTGGGTGATGGTGATGAAAAAGTATTAATACGTGGGCGTCAAGTAGACGCTCAATGATTATTATAAAGATGTGTGATCAAGGATGTGTCAAAGAATCTGTGAAAGTTTTTGAGCTCTAGACGAGTAGAAAAAAGAAGCCTTTAAATAATTCAAAGTGAATAACTCGTATTTAAAAAGTCATTTGATTGTTAATAAGGTTTAAGTTTAAATTGACTAGAATAATTGAATTGTTGTTGAGTATTAGATTGGGTAAATAGTTGTGGACTAAACTAATTAAGATTGTTAACGAGCTCTAATGTTTAATAAGCTAGAATAATTAAATTGTTATTGGGTTTGTCATTGAGTTTGTTAATGGCTTATAGATTTTAGAAGGTTATTTCATACAGATTTAGTTATCAAACTATCAAAGAAGCATGGTATAAGTTTATGCTTGTAAACTCAATAAGAATGCTTGTGATGGAATGTATTTTATTTTGTATTTCATATTATAACATTTATTTTGTATCATAGGTTATATCACCTGAGGGTAACATGCTGGTCTAGCAAAGAATGAGACCGATACCAAACAAAGAGTATTAGTATTATTATATAATTGTTAATATCTATATTTCGATCTCTAACACCAAGTTGTCTTAATTTCTTACATTTTTATATGTACTTATCCATATTAATACAACAAGTGTAACAAAGTTCACAAATTACACGGTCTTAATTGGTGTTGTATAAATGCAAAAACTTGTCAAAAAGAAACTCCGTCATCACACTACATATTCTTGTGCAAAATTACATGGTTTCGCAAAATAAAAATATTCTTTTGTATATTAGAATAAGGTTTGATCCTATTTATGGAGATTCCACAAATATCACATTCCAAAAATGGAAACAATTGAGATTTTTTTAGAAATTGGATGTAGTTACTAATTAATATTTTGAACCGACAATAATAAATAGTATGAATGAAGTGAAAATGTACTTTGACAATTTGAGATATTATTATCTGTTTTCGTCATCTTAATTTTGAATTATGATACTAGATATGTAATTTAATTATTGACACAAGTCAATTAAATTATTCTCTGTTGAAAAACATAAAAAAAGCATAAGAAAATATAAATAGATGCTATAATCTACAAAATTATGTTTATGTAGACAGTACAAAATACAATATAAAAATTATACACATGAAATTGGACACAAAAAACAAGTTGAAGAACATGGAAAGGGAGGAATAATTGGGCAAATCGAGAAAGCTAGGCCGGCTCTATCGTGTAAATTGTGACGCATTGGGTTTGGGCTCCACAAAAATAAGGGCCTCCATTTAAAAAAAAAATATATTGGGTTTTGATATTGTATGAGCCAATAAAATTTTTAAGTGTGAATATCACTTGATATTTGAATCCAGATGAAAATTTTGATGATCGACTAGGCCTTTTTTTGTCTTTTTTTTAAAGAAATCAACTATTAATGACTAAAGGTTAGTATATGAAATTTTCTTTGATTTATTGATTTTGTTCAATGAAATTTGATTAGGTTGCTTATGTTTAGATTGCGTTTTTAAAAAAGGCCTTAATTATTTAGTTCCATTGGGGTCCCATAAAACGTTGAGCCGGCCCTGCGAGAAAGACGTACGATTTTTATTTAGGTAAAAATTGGATGTGTGAATGAAGGAGAGAGATGACGTCAGTCATTGGATCCCCTTGCATCTACTTCTTATCACTTGATCATGTGAGGGCTAACATAACAAATTTGCATTTCCTGTTAATTAAGTTGTTTCGAGACTACGGGGTGATTGTTTTTACAGAAAAACTCTTCCTGATCTTTTTTGTTTGTGTTGTGCAGGCCACGCGCAGACGTTAAGGTCCGCAGAGTGTGTGTTTTTTGAAAGACTTTTTATTTAAAAAGGCATGCGCCAAGGTCTGCATGGTGTAGACTTGGTACAACCACTTCTAAAGTCTGCAGATGATTAAACACCATCACCTACCACCACCCATGTCCACCACCACCACCGTTCACGTCCACCACCGCAGACCGCAGACATTTTGCTAAAAAAAACAAATAGTACCTAGGTGATGGTAGCATGAATTCTTGATGGGTGATGATAGAATCTTTGTTATAAGCGTAAGAATTTGCTATTGAAATTTTTAAAGAATCTTTTCGATACATTGTTAAACAGTGAGATTAATGGTTACATGGCCTTCAACGAGTATAAAGGACAAAACAGTGAATACAAATTGAACGCGGATCATTTAGAGTTTATTGTTTATCTTTATAATTTAACTAGAAAATAGTATTTTGAAATCTAATTTTTTATTTTTAAATAATCTCCCATACACATTCTTTATATCTATCTCTATTCATTTAAAAAAATATTTATTGTTTTCTACAACTCATATTCACTCACAAAAAAACAATTTTTTAAAGATATTTACGAATATGGTGGATGTGTTTGATTTCTCAAAAACTATAATGACGTGGTATGGAAACAGGGGATCAGAGCACTCGTAATGGAGTTTGTATCTATCATCAAACTTTAATGGTTAAAAACTAGTATTAAGGCCCCACGTTGCGGGGATGCGTAAAACCGTACCAAGTAATATTAATGTCATATCACCGTCAGCAACCACCTACATGGGAAAAGCTCGCATTAAAAAATAAATAAAATCAAACGAAAAATAGACGTAAAAACGTTGAACCACACACACAAACGTAAAACATTAAAAACAATAACTAAGTCGATCTAGGACCCCGCACGTTGCGACAGAGCTGTTTAATGAAAAAATAAGCATAAGAACGTTGAACCACACACACACGTTACGACTTATCCCTTTCAAAATTTAGACTGAAATGTAAAACGAAAAGTATAGAGGAGGAAAGTTAATAGTGAAAAGATTGTAGGGGTTAAATAGTAAAAAATGTAAAAGTATTAGGTTTAAAATACAAAACCAAAAAAAAAAAGACATGTATAACATTCAATGCTTAGTGTGCAAAAATTGATGCAATTTAAGGTTGCAATAGTAACCTATCAAATTTAAGAGTTATTATTCACACTCCAATATATTATTATTAAGAATGACGGTGTTAGAAGATGAGGATGAGTTGATATCTGCCAAAGAAAAGCAGGTTATGTAACACACCCTTAAAGTGATTTTAGATATGGGCTATATATGGGTGGACCGAAATACAAAATGTATTATGAGAACACACAGAATAAATCCAAGTCATTCATTTCAATATTATAAGCTTTAAACACACAAAAATATACCACTTAATGGTTATATCTTTCTTCTCTTTCCTCTCTCATCAAATTTAAAAAATACATAAACATTGTTTGTTTTTCCGTCTAACTCCATGACGTACTCAAAAAATCTTTTAACGGGGATGGGAAGTTTTAGGGCTCGTTTGAGTAGTGTAATATAATAGAATTTTTCATTTTGATCTGTTTCGGGTTGGATCTGGTCGAGTGATAATCAAAGATTCAATATTTTTATTCTAAAATACATAAATCATATGTTAATAGTTGATGATTTGGAGTTTGTAAAATTTCAAATCCTAGTCCATATTCCCTAATCATTAATCAAATAATCATCTAAACATCAAAAGTTTCTATATAAAATATTAAAACTCTCAATACTTAATTATCTTGCCTCAGTACGGTGATCGAAAGTGGTGATCAGAAAAATAACAGCTAGAAGTGTCGGCGTGGTGATCGGAGTTGAGTTTTTTAATTGGGTCCATGCTAAATATTGGGTTTATAACTTAATTGGGTCTATGTAATATTTGGTTTAAATTTACAGTGTTAACATTTATAAATTATGGGGCCGTTGGACGACGGTTACAAAATTTTACGAGGGACAGTCTTGATTTTCACGTATACGTAACACTAAAAAAATTTAAGGTGAGTGGTTGCCCCCACCCAACACATAGGTACGCCCCGGGCCTCCATCCCGCCAAACACTATAGCGATGTTATATTGTCGCTATATAATTTGAATTGTCAAATTTTGTAGATAGCGATAATAATTTATCACCACCACCCCGTAAATAGCAATGATGGAGGTTGTCGTTATAGGGCTCATCTCTTAAGGTTTTTTCTTGTAGTAATACACAAACTCAGAGCATTCACAATCTATCCTCATCTCCATCCTTATAATTACACTTAAAAATCTTTATTTTTTTCTTTCTATTTCAATTAAATAATATTTTTTCATACTTTTATCATTAACTTTTCTGTCTCATCCACTCACAACCATTTCAAAAATATTAAAGTTTGTACGGTACAACCCCATAATTCTTTACTCACAACCACTCACAACCATCTCTTATAATATAGACTCACATAAAAATAAGGAACGGGCTGTAAATGGTCTCAAACAATATTCAGTATTGTTTTTTATAATATTTTTGGTTTAGTGGAGGAAATTTCATCCATGATTTCTTTAATAAAGCAGCTAGTCACACAATCACATATATATTATGTATTTAAACACTTGACAATCAATGGCTATGTGATTAATCTTGTAAATAGTTGATTGGGTTTACTATATACCTTAAAAATATATAGTATTTTTTATATATATTTAATGAGTATAAGACTAAAGTTTGTTAAATTTAGTTTCTTGCAAAGACTTGACACGCATATAATATTAATTAAGTATAACGTAACAGTGAACAAGATTTTGGGGCTTCAAACCTCAAGACTAATCATGTCTAGAGAGTAAGTTTAATGCTAAAGTGCTCCATAAAACAAGCAAAATTAGGATAATGTTAATTGAGTTAGTGGCATATATGGTATTGCAGTTAGTGTTTATTGTTGTTATTGTCTCTCAAACCCATAAAAACTATTTAAGCACGGGTTTGTGATAGAGAGTTGTTATTAATGTTGTTGCCATGATAGTTTTCATCCATGATTCCCTGCAACATGTCTTTAGGAAAAACCAAAACATTAAGTTAATTACGTACATAAAAATGTTTTGTTACAGAAATTATCAACACCCACATCACATATTAAAGAATATTCTAGAGAGTTCTCATGATAATCTTTTAAATTTATCATTTAAAAACCTTAATAAAAACCTAAAATGAAGCAACCGAGTCGTGTAAAAAAGACAGGAGGGTATATATATCTCTTGCTTTACTAACTGGTTTGACGTCAAGTGTTTTATATCCTTATAAGTTTTAGTAAACTCGTGTATTACACGAGTTGAATAAATAAAATATTAAATAGAATAAAAATTATTAATTATAAAACGATAGACTAAGACATGATATGGTTGAAATTATATATAAGTAATAACTATAAGTAATAAAACAATAATATAAAACTTTTAATTTTTTTTTGCTTTTTTTAATAATAAATTAAGCATTTTATTTTAAAAAATTTTCATTTTAAAAATTTCCTTACTATAACTCCCTATTTTAATTATTTTTGTTTTAAAAAATATTTACTTAAAAAAACCAATTTAAAAATATTACAAAAAAATAGTTTGATTTTTTAGAAAAAATTCTTTTTAAAAAAAAGTATATCTATAGAAATAAAATTAATAAAAAGTTCTCTATCTTAATTTATTAAAAAACTAATTATAATATAAAATAAATTAATAATATTATTAGTAATTAATGTGGTTATTTAATAGGAGAAAAAAACAAGAAAAGTTTGATAATAATGAATGTGGTGATGACACGTAACACCATTATTTACCTTTTTATTTGAGTAACAAGATTTGATCGATATATTGTTAAAGCTAGCAAAACTAGTGGGGTAGAATTATGGTCAACTTATTCTTAGAATGAAATCCAATATATATTAGGTTTTATGAAACTTAAATTAAGACACTACATCTTATTTTAGTGATCATTAATATATTTTGTTTCTGTTTGGTTTCTTATATTAAACTTATCAAAAGATCCCTCGCAAGTTGACCCTTTAGCAAACAATGCATGCATAATATATCATCTAGAGATACACACTCAATATCTTACATGTCTTAATTATATAACTGATAAATATATCTTTAATCTATTTAATACACGTTAGTCTACTGAAATTTCTTTTCTCATCTTTCTTTATTCTTTATCTAGCAGGTAGTCGTTTTAATATTTGCATGTAAGCATGTAATTAAATCATTTTTCATTCTAAACTTCTCCTTGACCAAGACATCCATTCTATCTATATAAATAGTTTATTTTTTTATTTCTTTTAGCACGACTTATAATCTATTTTACTATCTGTTATTTGTAAGATTTGAATATTTAACATGTAGTATATAAAGGCTAACACATCTTAATACTCTAAATGTTTCTTTAAGACACCTATATAGCTAGCTCCCACCCAATTTAACCAAGAATATTATTTTATATAGTATATATAGTAATGTGAAAGATACACACACACATATATATATATATATATATATATATATATATATATATATATATATATATATATATATATATAGAGAGAGAGAGAGAGAGAGAGAGAGAGAGACAGCTATTTCAAGGAGAGAAGCATATATGGTTAGTTTAGGGTTAGAGAGAGCTCTTTAGCCAAGGAGATGAAATTATTTTTATATTTAATTTTAAAATGAGGTTTAAGAAACCAAGCCAGTATTGGGAGACATGGTAACAACACCCACGTTCTCTCTATCTTATTTTAATTATTAAATTAATTACTTTAAGAAATCCAATTCAATTCTAGGGTTTCGCTTTCATCAAAACTTTTACTATTTAAGAAGAGAATGGTTAAGTTGCTATTTACATTTCTCAAGTGATTAGTGAATATGTAAACAAACAAGTAAACAAATAAACGTTACTAGCAACATCCTACTTATAAAGTAGGCTCTAAGTAGTGCGATTGAAAATTCGAGATCTGTGCAACCTCTATTTTAGGAAGATAAAAAGATTGCATGCCATGAGACTTTGCTCAGAAAACCCCATACATATATCGATCTACAGGAAGTTCTATTCAATGTTTTCTTCATGTGTTATATATGATCTAGAAGAACACAGGAAATTCAAAACTTTGAACAATGTGATATAAAAGTACATTGTAATGTTCACATATGTTTGGTTGTAACATAAAATCTAGCACTAGCTACATATGACATATGTCCACTTGACAATATTAATTGTTTATTAACCCAATGAATACATATATACGTATGCATATCCTTTATTTTGCTTAAAATCCTCCTCAAATACACTCATCCACCAATCACTCATCTCTCCTGCTCATCACCATTCTTCCTATAACTATTCAAAGAACTAGAGTTTATGTGGTCATGGTATGGATATATATACATATTTGAAATCTAGATTTATCTTCTCTTCAATTCTTGAAAAGTGAAACTTTACTTGTATGTCTTTGTAGGGAAATCGAAAGCCAGCTTGGTTAGAAGCTCTCTTTATGCAACAATTTTTCACCGCATGTTCAATTCATGAGAACTCAAAGAAGAACGAGAAGAATATATGTTGTTTGGATTGTTGCATCAGTATATGTCCACACTGCGTGCACGTCCATAGATTTCATAGGCTTCTTCAAGTTCGTCGTTATGTATACCATGATGTTGTGAGGCTGGAAGACCTAGAAAAGCTTATCGACTGTTCAAATATTCAGGTAAAATTCAAATTAAAACCAAATTTTAATATCTATTTGAGTAGCATGATCCATTGAAATACTTGCTAACTAGGTTCATTATTCCATCAGGCTTATACCATCAATAGTGCAAAAGTTTTGTTTATCAAGAAGAGACCTCAAAACAGGCAATTCAAGGGCTCTGCAAACTATTGTACATCTTGTGATAGAAGCCTCCAAGAACCCTTCATCCATTGCTCTCTAGGGTGTAAGGTAATTCAATTCCATTTTTCCTTCAACTTAATCATCATAACATGAATAATTTTCATGATCTAATGATGCTGGAATGTGTTGAATTGTATTAAATTTTAGATTATCAGAATGAAGAAAGTTATAAATAATTAACCTATTGTCCAAAAAAAGAAACAAAAAATTAATAAAAAATATTAAATAGCCCTAAATTTCAGTTGAGTGAGTTTCATTCTGGTCATAAGCCTCTAAATATTACCAAAGACTTAAAGTTGAGAACTAAAAGATTATTAAAACACAGTTAAAACCCAAATTTTCAGTTGGTTGAGTTTTATTCTTGTTTTAAGCCTAAAAATGTGATTAAACAATTCCAATTGTGAACTACATATTAAACTATTTGTTTTCAAGTATGCATAATTACATAAGGAGGTTTATCCCAATGGTATCTTTTACCATTTATACATAAATTAAATAACAGGATCTTAAAAATATGGAGTCTGAATTTTATTGCAAATTCACAACTATTATACACTCTTAACAGGAATTTCCACTCGATTTTCACTTCATTTCATTATACATTTTCATATTTCATTTACATCATCATCGTAAGCAAAATTAAATGAAAATTAAATGTAAGTTAATGAATGATTATGCTAATAAAATTGCCCTTGATAACCAAAATAAAGTTATGAATATCAATAGTCAAATTGTTAATGTGGATTATTATGAACAAATATATAGGTCATAATTTGGATTATAAAATTCTAATTTATATTAAAATTTTATCAAATTATATCACCTAGGTTTCATGAAACTAACACCTCTCAAAAATTTAATTAACTAGCTTTCATTTCTATTTTCTTATTACCTTTTATAGTTGAGATATCATTTACATATTTATATTACAAAACAGAATAAAACTAAAAGTTTATTAAATTTCAATCACATCACAAAAGTTTATAAAACTAAAATAGAAGCTTATAAAATAGAAAACTTTAAACATTAAAAAATCAAAAAGTTTGAAAAGAATAGAAAACGCTATAATTAGATAGAATTAAAGTTTAAAACATGAGAAAGTCCAAATGCTACAATCAATAAAAATTACTTAAAAAAGGATTAAAAGTTTTGATATTAATCTCGTGTTTAGTTTAAAAGATTTTGAAGAGAGTAAAAATAGGCATCAAAGTTATTAGTTTTTACTTTTTACCATAACCATGATGTAATTGTTATTACAAACCTACGGCATTGATTTTATATAATTTGATTGACTTAATATTTTAGGTGGATTTTATACTCCAACACTATAGAGACCTCACACCATTCCTAAGGGTATGCAACTCCTTACAACTTGGTCCAGATTTTTTTATTCCAAACGACAACGGAGACGATGACATGATAAATGAGATGCCTCACTCGACCATTGTGAATTTTGATGACCCAATGAGCTCGTGCTCAGGTTCATCAGGTTCAGAAAACATGAGCGTATTGATGTGCACAGAGTTTGTTAGTCGAAAAAAGAGATCCGGACTATACTCTTGGGGGAGATCATCTAACAAGATTCATTCTGAAGAGGATATGACCTCAAGCATGAGTAGAAGAAAAGGTATTCCTCAGAGATCACCTATGTGTTGAGACGTGTGAGGCCATTAATAATAATCTCAGGTTTATATCTTTCTTATTTTAGATGTTGGTTTCTATATATCCAAGTTGTTTTATGTTCAAGTTAAGTATTAATTACTTGGTCGGAGGGATTTTTGTCTTAATCGTATCATGTGATTCCCAATCAATAGTTCTGTACATTTTTCTAAGAATTTTCCACTAAAAATGATTGATTTTATAAATTTAAAGCTTAATTGTATAAAATCTAATTGTTTATTGTTTTATTACTAAACTTTCACCTATCATAGTTAGGGGTGCCCATCACGTCTAATGCGACCAACCTGGACCAAACTGGCCTAAGACGAAATTATTATCCACCTTAATATACTATATTCATACGTATTTAGGATTACCCAACACCAAATTAAAAGAAGAAAAATTATAAGTGACTGAGTTTCTTATTTTATCTTTGATTAAAACTGCATTTTAAAAAAAACTCAAAGAAAACATTTAATAATTGACCAAATGGTAAAAAGTATTATATAACTAGTTTTATACCCGTCCCGTGGACGGGTTGTGAATGTAACAATGACGACATTATTTTTATTTGCATTTTAAATGATGATAGTATTTAAAGTACAAATCGTTTGACTTTTACATAAAAAAAATGACCAACTTGAGTTAAGAACGACAAAACAATGACCGGCGTGGTTTCATCACCGACTTACTCATCGAATGTTCTGCCTAGTTCAACAATACCTGAAATTATTACACAAGTTGGGACTCAAGCAAGTTGCATGCCTTGCGATAGGAACCTTCTAACAACACTCGAAAAAAAGGCCAAAAACAATTAATCAAAAACCAATACTATCATTTCAAGTGTGAATTGATATACTTGTCTGATAAACCTGAACCAACATAAAACCATAACATGTCACAAACTTGTCAGGTGCATGTGACACGAGTGTTATAAACTTACACTTAAACCATTTCTAACTATTGAAACCAAATGAGAGAGTTTGCTACACTTGCGCTAAAAGACTCGTACATACACGCATACATACTTAAAGCAAAACACGACAAGTAATCCACTTCAAACCTGTAAAGAGTTGCAATAGATGAAGGCTCCTCATCATGTTCCCCGCATGTTCTAACATACGTGCACATCAAGTGATCTAACCAAAAAGTTAACTTTCAATCATAATTAAAAGTGAAGATGTTAACTCATAATGTGACACTTAATGATTTAAATGACTAAGCTTTTAGAGTTAGATAAAAAAACAATGAACTGGGTGAAGTGAAGTAGTCCAATATATATTAAAAATGCATAAAATCAATTAATCATTTTTAGTTTATAACACTCAAGAACACTTCTTTTGGCTGGAACTCCAGAATCCCCAACTGGAGTTTCAACAATAAGAATGCAACATTTACTTATTTCTCAATAGGATCAATCCCTATAAAAACCTCACTCATTCTCATTTCCTACAACAAAATTTCCTTTTCGGAATCTGTTTTTGAAAGTATTTGCAATACCATGTACTTTGCGGGACAACCTCTGAGATGCATTTTGTAGTTAAGACAATTTCCAGTCAAACAAAAATGCAATGCATTACAGGAATAAACCGAACCAGTCTCATCAAGATACCAAACTACAAGCAAACCATTAACCAATTGAAACATCCAAAATACAAAAGTGAACGAAGATGACTTATGTTCAAACAGCATGATCCACAGGAAAAGCATGTAGTGATACAAAAATGCAAATGTCAAAGCATGATTGAGCAAGTTACGAGTTTGAAAGACCATAGTTTCTCTCATGCAAGAGTAGATCAATTAACACCCATAATCCAAATGATAAATAAAACCTACAAAATATAAATGCATATTGCTTATTAAAAATTAAAGCTGAGGCTATAGGACATTTATGCAAATTCATGGAAATTGTTAGAATAGAACAAAAAAAAAGGCGATCTTCTAATTTTTATTTAAGAGAAAACTTAATAGAAACCACCAAAACAAAGTTGGTAGGCAATTAAGGTTATGAAATTAATGCCAATAACAACCATATACCATTAAAGCTACAAAATTACCGTAACAGATTTAACAAAGTTGCTATGTATCTTATTGCTAGTTATTCAGTAAATACATATCAAAGACCCAAAAAATTCAAACAGGTAATTTTAAAGTTATACTTAAAATATAGAAATTGAGCATTTGATCTTGACAAAGATATTTGCGATTTAACTTTTCCAAACTTGGCTCCCTGTGAGAATACATGATGTGAGTCGACAACAAAAAGCTATCAATTTTAGCAGTTAATATTTGTACCAAAAGTTAGTTGATAACCAACGACAGGTGGAATATGACCTAGACAAGTCAAAGTCAAAATACAAAAACAAGAGTTAATCGGTGACACTTTCATAAAAACTAGAATGTTGTTAAGTACAATGTTGTCTGAGTAAGATGCAAAATGTTATCAATAAAAAGAACCACAACTTGTCCCTCAACATCTCTAAAGTATTCAACCACGGTCAAACCAGTTAGTCAAACACGAGCATGAGCACCTTGTGACATTTATTTCATGAAAAACACAAGAGCACACTTGCTTTCATTTTATAACATGAATAGAAAAATGCACAACTATCTAGAGAGTATAGTCCATAACCGTCAATATATAACCAAAAAAATGAGTCTCCAATACACATACCTGCATGTCATTTAGCTTAATAACAACACTCTCTATAAAAAATCATTACCCTCAAGGGTTCTTGTCACACCCCCGCTAAAAACGGAAACACGGGGATGTAACGAGATCGGGATCGTCATAACACATGGTGAGCAATAGAGATGCAATATAATAAAATGATGATAAAGCGTGTCATGACGACACCCGACACAAAGGGGACTTGTGTCGTGTTTAGTCAATATTCACGACAACATAGCCATAAGCATAACATAATAAATGATTCACATAATCAAATGAAGATAACATTTTATTGTAATTTCCCACAACCCGGGAACAAGTATCAAAAGATTAATATTGTTTAATCAGACTACAACAATGTTCCAAAATGAATGTTTGTCAAATATGTTTAGTCTAAAAAATGCATCCTAGGGTCTCTACTAAGACAACACACCTATCGAATAATATAGTCTCAAAAATGCATCCTAGGGTTGTCACAAGGCCTGTTAACTGACTTTCACCAATCTCGGCCCAACAAACGGGTGATCTACATTTCCTTCCATACAATGCTTCGAATGGAGCACATCCAATGCTCGTATGGTAGCTGTTGTTGTAAGAGAACTCAATCAACGGTAGATGAGTGTCCCAACTACCACCAAAGTCGATTACACACGCCTTCAGCATGTCTTCCAACGTTTGTATAGTTCGTTCACTTTGGCCATCTGTTTGAGGGTGATAGGCGGTAATCATATCCAATCGAGTGCCCATCGCTTTCTGTAGTGTCTGCCAAAATCGTGAAGTAAATCGGCTATCACGGTCGGATATGATCGACACCGGTACTCCGTGTCTTGTCACGACCTCCTTGATGTACAATCTCGCCAACTTATCCATTTTGTAGTCTTCTCGGATCGGCAAGAAATGTGCTGACTTCGTCATCCGATCCACTACAACCCATATTGAGTCATGCCCGCTGCTCGTTCTAGGGAGTTTGGTAATAAAATCCATAGCTATATTCTCCCATTTCCACTCGGGAATTTTAGGTTGCTGTAATAATCCCGATGGTTTGTGGTGTTCAGCTTTAACTTTTGAGCATGTCAAGCACCTGCTGACGTACATAGCAATGTCTTTCTTCATGCCTGGCCACCAGTACAGATCTTTGAGATCGTGGTACATCTTGTCTGCACCAGGATGAATAGAATATCGCGTCTTGTGTGATTCATCCATGATCAAGGTACGTACACCTCCCCATCTAGGTACCCATATACGATCCATGAATTACTGTATACCGTCATCCTTGCAACTCATTTGTTTATCCAACCCTCGAAATTCTTCTCCCGCAAGGTTTTCTTCTTTCAATGCCTCACTTTGTGCAATTTGGATCTAGGCTTTCAGATTCATTTGAATGGTCAGTCCCAACACTCGAGCACGTAGTGGGTTCATGCGTTCTTTGCGGCTTAAAGCATCAGCCACTACGTTAGCTTTCCCCGGATGATACCGGATTTCACAATCGTATTCACTAAGAAGCTCTACCTAACGTCGCTGACGCATATTAAGTTCCTTCTGATCTAGGATATGTTTGAGGCTCTTATGATCTGTGTAGATGATGCATTTGGTTCCATACAGGTAATGCCTCCATATCTTAAGTGCAAATACTATAGCGCCCAACTCCATATCATGGGTAGTATAGTTCTTTTCGTGCACCTTAAGTTGTCGCGAAGCGTAGGCAATCACCTTATCCTTCTGCATTAGTACACATCCCAATCCTTGATGTGAAGCATCGCAGTATACCACGAAATCATCAGTTCCGTCTGGGAGGGACAATATAGGTGTGTTGCACAACTTCTCTTTCAACGTTTGGAACGCTTGTTCTTGTGCATGTCCCCAATCAAACTTCTTGTCTTTCTGAGTTAGCAGTGTTAACGGTTGAGCGATCTTTGATAAATTCGCGATGAAGCGACGATAGTATCCGGCCAATCCTAAGAATTGCCGTATTTCTGACGATGTCTGGGGGGGCATCCCATTTCTTCACCGCTTCGATCTTGTCGGGATCTACATGAATCCCATCCTCGTTAACCACATGACCCAAAAACTTCACTTCTCGCAACCAAAATTCACACTTTGAGAATTTGGTGAAAAGTTTCTCTTCCCGTAATAGTTCCAGTATTGCCCGAAGGTGTTCTTCGTGATCCTCTTTCGATCGGGAGTAGATAAGTATATCGTCTATGAATACGATCACGAACTTATCCAGGTAAGGTTTACACACCCGATTCATTAGATCCATTAACACAGCTGGTGCGTTAGTCTGCCCAAACGGCATGACCAAGAACTCATAGTGCCCATAACGTGTTCTAAACGCTGTTTTTGGTATGTCCTCCTCGAAAACCCTTAGTTGATGATATCCAGAACGAAAGTCGATCTTGGAGAAATACGAAGCTCCTTGCAGCTGGTCAAATAGATCGTCGATCCTGGGGAGAGGATATCGATTCTTCACGGTTAACTTGTTCAACTCATGATAATCGATGCACATTCGGAACGACCCATCTTTCTTTTTGACAAATAATACCGATGCTCCCCACGGTGAGGGACTCGGTCGAATAAAACCCTTCTCCAGTAGTTCCTGTAACTGACTAGATAACTCTTGCATTTCAGATGGTGCTAACCGATATGGCGTCTTTGCTACCGGTGTAGCTCCAGGAACCAACTCTATACAGAATTCCACATGTCGTGGAGGAGGCAAACCAGACAAGTCATCAGGAAATACATCTGGGTAGTCCCGTACCACTGGAATATCTAACAATTTCCTCTCCTCTTCCTTCTTTTCTACCACATGAGCCAGAAACGCATAGCACTGCTTTAGTAAACTTCGGCGTGCTTTCATGCAGGAGACAAGCTTTAAGTTTCTTCCCGGTCGTTCTCCTTGAATACTGAGTACCTCCCCGTTTGACATGGGGATTCGTACTACTTTGTCCCGATAGACAATCTCAGCTCCAAGTTTTGACAACCAATCCATTCCCACGATCACGTCGAAGCTTCCTAACTCAAAGGGTATCAAATCTCTATCGAAGGCATGGTCCTCCAATATTAGCGAGCACTTCCTAATAATCTCATCGGCCTGAACAACTCTACCATTGGCCATTTCTACAGAGTAGCTAGTTTCTAGCCTACTAGGACTCAAATCAAGCAATTGCACAAACTCAGAAGATATAAAGCTATTGTCTGCTCCAGTATCGAATAATATAGATGCGAAGTGATGATTGAGTAAGTGTGTACCCGTGACAACATTCGAGTCCTGACAAGCATCGTTGGCTCCAATGACAAATGCACGTCCCCGAGCTGTATTTCCTTGATTTGCCGGGCCTTGGTTCCCAGCTATGGCCATCACTTGCTGCTGGTTGTTCCCTTGTTGACCCGACACCCGATTCAGTCTGGGGCACATGTTTCTGTAGTGATCAGGGCCTCCACACTCATAACAGGCCCTGGCATTCCCGGTGGGGTTAACCGCGTTGACCGGTGCCACCAGATTCGACGCTATTCTGCAGTCTCTCGCTAGATGCCCCGGGCGTCTACAGTTCGCGCACACCCGGCACGACACTCCTGGGGGATGATGATAGTTTCACCTATCACATTTGGGGTGCGACCCGACATACTCTCTCTTGATTTGCGTCACGACCACAAAATTTCTGGTTGTCTTGGCCCTCTAGTCAAATCTCCCGGCACTCGACTGGCTCGTTTCCCCAACATCCTTTCTTTTCTCTGCTCTTCTTCCTAACACCCCTGTTCTCACCATCTCGTCAGTTAGAGCGCCAGCTTTCAGAATTGCGCTCTGAATCGTAGGAGGAGCAGATGCTGTTACCATCGCTCGGATTTGAGGCGCAAGTCCCCAAATATACCTCTCGATCCTCTTGGATTCCGGAGTCACTAGATGTGGAACCAATCTGGCCAACTCATGAAAACGATCAGTGTAAGCTGCGTGCCCAGCCCCCACCATAGTATGATTCCAGAATTCATGCTCCAATTTCTGCATCTCGTTGAGGGGGGCAGTACTCCTCTGTGATCAATGCCTTGAATTCATCCCACGACATCTGCATCACTGATTCTCTTCCCTTATCCTGAATCTGAGTGTTCCACCTAGTTAGTGATTTGCCCTGTAATGAACACGTAGCATACTTGATTCTCTGGCTATCGAGGCACTCACTGATGTCAATCACTGCCTCCATTTTCTCAAGCCACCTGGTCAGGGCTATTGCTCCGCCCTTCCCATCAAATTCCTTCGGTTTGCAGGCCACAAACTCCTTGTACGAACATCCCCTTCTAGTATTAACAACCCCAGTCTCATTACCGGCTGTTCCACCATTCCCGGTCTCTTGATTGCTCTCGTTCCCAGTCGGGTTCCCATTACCTACTTTAGTTTCAATCCCACCTTGACCTCTTTCTCCACTATCCTCATTATCATTGCCACCATCCCGTGGGGGTGGTGTTGCTGAAGTGCATCGCTCACTTGGGCCACTATAGTTGGAATCAGCGCGGCCAGTTGTTGAGCGATCAAGGCTGCCATATCAGAGTCTCCTGTTCCCTGATTGTTACTGGCAGGGCCATCACTTGTTCTTGGTGCTCTCCCTCTGCCTCTGCCTCTGCCCCTCGGGGCTTCACTTCCGCCACTGTTGCTGCGGGTAACTCTTCGAGGCGGCATTTTCTAATCATAAAAGTAGTAAACACATAAGCTTTAACCATTTCAAATTATATTGTCCACATCATTCATCAAAGTCCAGTATTCCAAGTTAATATCACACTTATAGTCCACACATCACATGTAAGTCGTGTAGTTCTCACACCATGAATTGATAATGTCCAACAATAGTCCATCATAACAATTGTAATTCCATGTATATAATCACGTTTAGTCTAGCGAAGGTTGTCCATCTCCTCCTCTTTCGAGGTTTCAGACATAACCTCCTCAAGGTCAATCTCAATGTCCAAGGTCAAGCGCAATAGCATGATCTGTAAAGATCTCTTCGGGTTTAATACCCGGATTTGATAAACCAACTCGGTGCGCAGAGGGAACGGAAGATCCAATAGAAGCATCCCATAAAGAGTGAGCACAAGGGCTCTCTCTCACAGGGTGACAAGATCACAAAACAGATAGATAAACGAATCAAGTAAAGAGGAACACATACATGAGATATAAAATGCATACAGATCCTAGCATGCAAATCTACATGAAGGTTCCTAGGTTATAGTCTAGGTCAAGCGTATTGCCTAATTCTCTATAATCAATGGCTCTGATACCAATCTGTCACACCCCCGCTAAAAGCGGAAACACGGGGTGTAACGAGATCGGGATCGTCATAACACATGGTGAGCAATAGAGATGCAATATAATAAAATGATGATAAAGCGTGTCATGACGACACCCGACACAAAGGGGACTTGTGTCGTTGTGTCGTGTTTAGTCAATATTCACGACAACATAGCCATAAGCATAACATGATAAATGATTCACATAATCAAATGAAGATAACATTGTATTGTAATTTCCCACAACCCGGGAACAAGTATCAAAAGATTGATATTGTTTAATCAGACTACAACAATGTTCCAAAATGAGTGTATGTCAAATATATTTAGTCTCAAAAATGCATCCTAGGGTCTCCACTAAGGCAGCACACTTAGATCTTCAATTAGCATTGTCACCTGAAAAGATATGCTCAAAATGGTCAACAAAATTGTTGGTGAGCTCGCAGGTTTAAATAGAAAAAATAGTAATTGATGTTGTATAGTAAATGTTGTGGAATACCGTGAATACAGTTATAATTAAGTAAAATCACATGACAATGAGCTTTGCAACCAAACCTAATGACGTACACAAAGATCTTGTCGGAATATACTCACCCAAGGGCCCGTTCCTGGCCACTGTTGGTACTAACTAGTATACCAACAAACAAGGGTGGGGGTGTCAACCCAGTAGTACTACCAATACCTATCCGTCGGTTCCCACACTTGAATTAAATAGTTGCAAAGAAAGTACCACACAACGAACTCAAGCATGTATCAGATAAGTACTCACAAAACAGTAACACGTTGATTCCAAGTATGTAAATTGTACAGCATTGAAAATGGGTGAGCATACTTTTCCCCCATGTTTGTAAATGATTGAAATGTTGAATAAGCATAAAAAGGGGCCACGAAACTCACTTGTTAGGTGGTAAGTATGTATGATCAAAGTTTCCAAATGTTGTATGCAATGAACGGTCAAACACCTATTGACAGTTATTGATAAGCATTAATGATATGTATAAAGTAAATAGTAACGTTCGATCGGTTCGGGTTGTATCGGTTCGGTCGCGTGTAACACACACAAACAGACGCACTTATTAGATCTTATGTAGATCCAAGTACTAGAAATCGTTGCCATTGTTGATGATATTTGTGTAAAAGTTCCATTGTTATTAAAGAAGTATTTGGTAAATATTAGTAGTTACAAATCGGTTGTTGATAATTGTAAAATGTTAAGTTGATTTGACTTAGAATAACGTTAGTAAGTTTATTAGTGTTAACTTGAATATTATCATTAGCAATGGCACCCGTGTCGATGTCACCTTAACATCACACGACGTACGCACACCATACACACAAGAAGGAACTCACACACAACAACTTCAGTCACACGACTGGACCAAACGCACGACTCAACACTCCATTCGCACGAATCAACCCTCATTCGTACGAATCAGCTTCATTCGTACGATTGAACCTTTATTCGTGTGACCCAGCATTCAGTCATACCACACAACACCCAATCACACGATTCAACATCCATACGCACGAATCAACCTTCATTCGTACGAATCAGCTTCATTCGTACGATTGAACCTTCATTCGTGCGACTGGCATTCAGCCGTGCGATACACGCACAATCGCACACATTCATTCGCTCGCATGACTCAATCGCACACATTCATTCGTTCGCATGACTCAATCGCACACATACACACAGTCGCACGACTAGTCGCACGACACACCCAGTCACACAACTCAGTCGCACGATTGACTTAGACGCATGACTCAGTCGCACGACTCACCTAGTTGCACGGCTCAGTCGCATGACAGACCCAATCGCCTGAACAGTAGGTTCGCAACTGCTGAAGTGCAGAGCAGCCTTCGGCTGCTCTGTGCACGGGTTTTACACAACAAGGACTTCCAGAAACACACTACAAACATACACAAACAAGAAGAACACGCAGAAAGACATCACACGCACCCACACGACCTCATGTGTTCGGGTTGGACCCGAACACCCGAAACCCTAAATGGACAGCCGTGAACTAGCAAGAAAAGGGACAACCAAGGTCGTCTACCTGCAAGAATAGAGTAGACTCGGTTGTAGTCGAAGTCTAGACGATGAAAACGTGACGAAAATGGGCGGTTTTGGTGCGAGGAGGAGGAAGAAAGGTGAAGAAGAAGAAAATAAAGAAGAAGAGATGAAATGGTGGCTAGAGCTGGAAATGGGGTATTTTTACCCAGCCCTAGTTTGGCAAAATGTCACATTTAGTCCCTGCATTAGCCCCCGAGTTTCCCAAATTTGTTTCGGTTGAAAACGACTTTAATAGATTTGTTATATTAATGATAAAAATATATTTAATGATATTTGTAACTTAAACATTGTTTTATTAGTGACAATAATTTTATATAAAAATGGTATATTTGGCGGTAACGATGATGAAAGTTGTAAAAGTTTTTAAGGATAGCATACGTTAATGATAAGAACACAAGCATAAAGATGATAAAGCAAGTATAATATCCACATGAATAGTTTATAAAGATGAGGAATAAACGAGCGAAGAAAATTTAACGAAAACCACGTTAATTGACGGACCTTCTGGTGACGGATGTCACAGTTATTTCTCTAGTTCTAGCAAATACAAAGAAATCATCTAGTAGGCCAGTATAACAAAATAAATAATGGTCTATAAGAAACGTCAAACTGATTAAGGTGTTGATAAATCAACTTACCATGGGATTTTGGTAAAATTGTTAATAAGCTCCATGATAAGAACATTTTTCCTAACACCAGCACTACCAAATAGACCAATATTTCCTCCTCTTTGATACGGTGCAAGAAAATCCACCACCTAGAAGACCAGAAAAAAATATTACAACTGATGATGGTGTTAAAATATTTTAATGGCACTTTACTCCATTTATGAATTACCTTAATACCATTGTCAATGATCTGTTATTCAGTTCGTAATTCAAAAAAGGTGGAGCTTCTCTACAAAGAGGCAAATAGTGTCTTTTTTTGTTGAAAATTGAAATGAGTTAGAGAAAGATAAGATACTTTATCTAGAATAAGAGATTAAAGTTATGCTACTCAATAAGAAACAAAAAAACTTATTAATTTCGCCTCTATGATCGATAGGATCTTGAATACCATTAACTATACGCCCAAGAGTAGCTCTGCCAACACGTACTTGCCATCAAGATAACATATCATTGAAAGGAGAATCAATGTTTAGAAATATATGACCTCTCATTAGTCTCACATATACTTGTTTGTTGTTTAGAAGCATACCATTGAAATTCTTCAATGGCCTTTTTTGCAGATTCTTCACTGTCCTACTACACAAAATATACCCCTTAGATTGATCTATTAAAATTGTTTTATCTGCAACTGAAGATAATAAAAAAAACAGAGGTTTTGTTTCCTTTTAGGTTTTGAAGAACATGTTTGAGATCAAATTTTCCATGTGCCATACAAAATTCAGTCTTGACTTGATGAATCTGCAAAGCAAGGAAGCACCAACTCTTGAAATTAGGAGAACAGTTGGGAGTCCATCAATAACAGTATAAGACCAGAAGAACAACACTCTTTTCTATAATTTCGAACAAATAGACCGCCTTACCTCGGACGAAGATTTAATGTCGTATTTTGAAATCTGAAGATCAGAAGACAACGGAGTTGAAGTGGTGGGCATTCGGTGGCGGACATCCGAACCTCTAGCGATGCATGAGGGGTGGAAGACGATAAGGATAGGGGATATAAACGGAGTATGATGTACGATGTTTCTATTTATGTTAAAGTAGTGGAGGTTGTAGATGGCGATTACCGGCGATGTCGGAGAAAAAGAATATGTTTTATAATCTCGCAACTGCTCGTAACTGGTTCATAAATGTTCCAACCGTCGAGTTTATACGGCTGAGATTTAATCTTAACTTAAACTTTTGATTTAATCAACCCGCGGTTACACTAACCGTTGATAATATAATATATAATTGGGTAATTTTATGATCAAACTGTTGGTAAGCCAAGTCACTTTGTAAAAAGGCAAATGGATGTTATGGATATGCATGAACTTGTGCCACAATGAATCAAGTCATTGTCTCTCATACCATTAGTAATGGTTAATACCCCTTAAATATTTTTCGTCACATTAGCGCCAACTTATCAACATTTTTTTAGTTAAAAGCAAAAGTAATGGTTAATGTCACTTATACTCATTCAATCATTTTTCAATTATTCTTTATTGTATCATTTTTTATATAAAATAAAATAAAAGAAAAAAAACTTAATGCCATATTATATTGTATCATTTTTTATTGTATCTTCACTAGTTGATGATGAATAACTTTTTATATTTTTAAACACTTTAAAAGAAACTCTTAGAATAAATTGTTGTAAATTTGACCATTATAGATTGAGTTTGAGTTTACTTTGTAGCGAAAAATCAAAAACAATATTAAATGCTTCGACGTTCACTAGCAACGGCTAGTTTCTAGAAATTTAGAATCATGTGGCGTTTTTTACATTAACGCCGGAGAGATTTAATGCCCCTTTAACGTCGGAGGGGTCGGTGCGGCGGCGTGATGTGGCATCATGTGAGGGGCTTAACGCCCACAACCGCATGTATCAGCTTTAGGCCCAAAAACTTATACTACGAGTCTACGAGTGACTGACTGAGTGAGTTTAATAAATTACAAGTCCCCTCAGCTCATTTTTAAATATGTGGGCTTCTTTTTATTATTCTTTTTATTTTTTATTTATTTTTCAAACATCATTTGAGGTTCTTATTAATGTTAATTTTAAGCCTTAACATGGACTCCTCAAAAACGAAATGGTTCTTATTTCAGATTTAATGGTCAGACCAACTTTCTTTATAGATACTCGCCTCAGAGCATTTGATAAATTTTCATTTATATCTTTATATTTTAGGATAAACTTAGAAAATTTACTTAAATTACCTCTCCATCTCATTTTTTAAACCAATCATCTTTATAATTTAATAATCAAATTTAAGATTGCTACAGTAGATCTAGTAAATAATCAATCTACTACTATACACACCATATACCAGCTACCTCTTCCCCGCTTATTCTCCCCAACTCTTTGTGGCTGCTGCTTCTTTATCTATCCCTCTCTCTCCAAAATTAATTAATCAAGTCTGGTTGTAATGCATCTAGTCACGGTTTTTTGGGTGGGGTTGGTGGTGCTGGAGACGGTGGAGGATTTCATTTTGCATCACTAGTCAGGGTTTCGATTCATCCAATTCGGCGGAGGTTTTCATTTTCTGTCACCAGTCAGGGTTTCGATTCATCTGATTCTTTCTCATCATGTACGCCATTTCTATGGCATTAGGGTTGTAATGCATCCAGTCATGGTTTGTTGTTTCGACGCCTACACTTAGTATGTTGCTCTATCCCAATCTCTTCTTTTGATATAATTCTTTTATAACTAAGACATAAGGTTTTTAATGAAAAAATTCTCAAAATTTTCCTTTTAACCTAAAATTCCCTCAAAATGTCTCCACCAAGATTTTCTTCTCAAATGTCCCCTCCAGACAAGGCTTTGGCGCATCCTTCAATTCGACAGGGCGCCGGCGCCTAGCCACTCAATATCGTACACGTGTTTTGTAGAGGTTCCTACGTCCCGCGCAGTGGAGGTGCCCCTCGTGCTAAGGAAGCACCCGCCTTCTAACAGCTATACATGCATCCTTCAACATCAGAAAGGACATGCGTGCGATTTTGAGTGGCCACTAGCAGCTATACATGCGCCCACCTTCTCTATAAAGAGGCGCCAACATCTTGTCTGGAAGGAAAATTTTGAGAAAAATAATTTTAGGGAACAATTTAAAGAAAATAAGGGAGAAAGGAACATTTTTAGAACTTTTTTTAGATTCCGGTTTCATTTTGGGGTAATTCAATTCTTCAACCGACGACTTTGGTTATAGGGTTCTAATAACTTTAATGTCTTTCTTCTTTCTTGAACCCCCACAAATCCTTCTTCTGTGCTAAAGCTATCAGATTATATATTTAATAAATCAATAATCAAATAATAACATATATATGGTGGGTGGATGGGATAGGGGTTATATATAAAATATATTCATTTATTTGGTTCTATTGATTTTTCTAGGAAAAAAGTTGTTTTTGCTAGATACATCTAATAAAGAAGTGAAGTTGTTATGGATGTATATATTTTGGTTTTCTTATATTTATCACACCAAAGAATCAAAGCATTTCTGTTAAGTCTACACCATTTTTCAAACAACTATTTGTCATTCATGTCTCAAGAACTTAAATATTATTCGTTGCTACCAGCCAACTAGGGTGAGAAAACTAATAGTTATGTGAAAATAAAAAAAAACACGGAAACTAATAACAGAATTTATAATTTTTTTTGTTATTTTAATTGTTAAAAGGTTATTTAAGTTTTTATAATTGATCTGGTTGTCTAGACTCGATCAAAAACAAGTGAATATATCGGTTTTAGCTACCTTTATTTTGTAAGGGTAAGTAAGGTTGTCTCCACAGAGAATATGTGGGAAGTGTTTAACAATATGACTTAATTAACTTATAAAAACAAACTTTATAATTAAAAATTTAAACTTTAAATGATTGGTGTGTTTAACTTAAAAATTAAAACTTTAAATGAAAAACTATTACTTCCGGGTTTTCAATTCCGCAAGATCAACAATTGGTGTGTTTAACCTAGGTTTTGTAAGAAAAAATATTTCAAGATCTTAGTTTTTGATTAAAATGAGAATAAAGGAACAAGTTCTTAAGATTCGTTCGTTGACAATGTTACTAATTTACTTATATCAAATTGTCTACTTTTCTTAATGAGCTAATGATACAAGGAAACTGAAAACTCATAATCAAACAAACAACTTTATTTATAAGCAAATCGTTTAAATTAACCAAAACATAATGTTTCATTCAATAGATCAATGTTCAATATAAAACCTAATCAAAGGATACCAATTGTTTCACTTGACAAGAATTGTACTCCCCAAAGTAATCTCAAAATGCCTAGCCACGCATCATCTTCATTATGCCTTTGATCTTGAATTGAAGAATGTTTGTGGATGATTTGGGGAGCCTTGGAACACCAAAAATCACCTAAATTTCATTACTTTTTGTCTCCAAGAAGTTCTAGAACGAATTGGGGTTGATTTGGTTTAAATAAACTTGAAAATCCATAAAATCTGGATGTTGTTAGGCTACCGGCATATGATACGCCCACCGGCATATGATACGCCGCCACATACGCTGCCCATACGCCCAACTATATGTTCTTTTTTTCAAATATGCCCACAAATGCGTCCCCTCATACGCTGATGCGTTCATGTTTTGTATGTGTTTTAAGTGTTTAAATGTATGCTTTTAACATGATTTTCCTATCGAGCGTAATCACTTTGTGTTATGTTTGAATTGTAGGTGTGTGAAGCTTAAATGATGTATTCAAGCGTTGCACGTAGATTGGATGATATATGGATGAAAAGAGATGAAGAAAATGAAGATATTGGTGAAAAAATAAGCATACGACGTAACTTACGTCCTAAAGGAAATAAGCTACGTCCTTTCTAAAAAGGACATTTTTTGGGACGTAAGACAAAGGCTAAGCACGTCTATCATAGGGGAGGACGTAATTTACGTCCCTAAGGACGTAACTTACGTCGTAAGGTCAAATTTAACGTAATTTTCCGGATTTTGACCATATTTAAGGAGGGTTATCAATTCTAAAAACCCTAATTCGCATTGGGAGCAAAAAGGGACGAACTTGGACGATTCTTGAGGTTGATTCTACTTCTCCAACTCATTCCAATCCATCAAATCATGTTCCAATCCGATCTTGTTGCCGAATTCATGAAGATGCAAGGCTAAACTTTTCGTGATCTACCTCGGGTGATATGTTTCGTGTTTTTAGGTTTTCGTTTATGTTCAAATTGTGTTGGGATTAAACTTTAGAAGCCATTAAGTTCTTTATCGATTTTAACTTGTGTCTAGATTGTTTAAACAATTGTTTTAGTAAATCTTGATTTGAATGCCATATAACTATGCGCAATTTGTATGATTGCAAGGTTTTGGTTGTTAATTCAATTGACATGGTGTACTAAGACCTGTTAAGTCTTGGTTATCTCTGTCACTTATTCATTACACGTATAGAATCCCCGTTAAGGATTTTCCACCAAGTTGAACTAGGCGATTACCGAGAACTGAACCTGAATTCCGGGGTGGATTACCCTTTTTCATAATCGTCTTCTAATCAATTTTCATTAATTGCAATTTGTTTTCTTAATTAAGTTGTTAATCATTCTAAGATTTACTTTTCACAACCAAGAGGCAATAGTTTAATAATTCATTAGTTTCATCTATTTACTTACAAATCAAAGTACAACACACCGACCACTAATTTCACGAGGTTCGACAACCCTACTTACCCTAACTAGTTAAGGTGAATAGGAACATATATTTTACATCTTATTTGATTGATACTTCGACATCGATCAAATTTTGGCGCCGTTGCCGGGGAATCGGTGCGCTTGGTGTTTTGCTATTTGATTTTTTTTAGTTTTTGTTATTTGTTTTGCTTTATTTCTTTATTTCCTTGTTACGCTTGATGTTTTTCAGTGTGTAGGTGACAAATTGCATGCATACTCGTTATTCGGGTAGGAAATCACCATTAGTGTTCGATCCAGAGATAGAGAAATCAGCAAGGTATAATCGTGTTCTGCATCGATCAGGGCTACCAACTACATCAATTTCACAAGCTATTAATCAAGCAGCTGACAGTTTATCTGATTCAACCCAAATGGAAAACCCAAATAACCAACCACCTCAAAATCCAAACCCCCCTCCTAATAACCAAAATCAAAACCCAAATCCACCCCCACCACCAAATAATAACCGCAACAATAACCTGAATCAACCACCACCCAACAACAATGTGAATCAAAATAACCTCAATCAAGGTGATGACTTTGATCATGTGAGCATGCATAGTGTTCATACGGGTGATGAAGATTATGAAGATGAGTGGAATAACAATGAAGAACCCTATAATGATGCAATTTATGATGCTTGGGATGGAAATTGGTGATGGACAGAATGGAAATAACAACTGGGGGAATGATCAACATGGGTGGAATGCACCACCTATCAATCAACAACGGGGTAGGGTTAACAATAATGCCAATCAACCAAGAAGACCTCAAAGAGCTCAAGTACGAGGTGTGGATAGCCATTTCAGACCTGCTATTTCTGCAAATCCAAATCCTATTGCACCTCCAAATCGTAGAGGAAGAGCTTTTGATGTACGCCCTCATTATCTCACCATTCTTCCTGCATTTAGAGGCACTGCAACAGAAGAACCATATGTGCATCTTGCTGAATTTGATGCCATATGTAGCATCATTGGTGGAAATCAGTTCACACAAGATGAGGTGAGATTGCGACTGTTCCAATTCACCTTGAAGGATAGAGCTAAGCAATGGTTTCTCACTTTACCCGACAATAGTATCCACACATGGCAAGAAATGCAACAAACCTTTTTGGATGAATACTATTCTATGGGTAAAACCAGTGACGCGAGAGATGCTATTCGATCCTTTCAACAACAAGCAGAAGAACAGTTTCATGAAGCATTCACAAGGTTTAAGGAACTAACCCATATCTGCCCACATCATGGAATTGAACGTTGGGAATTGATTAAGGCCTTTTCGGATGGATTGACCAATGAAGAGAGAAAGTATTTATATTCTACAAGCAATGGCACATTCCTTTCTAACCATGAGGATGCATATTGGGAATTTCTAGAGAGGATGTGTAGGAACTCTAAAGCACATGCCTTTGCTAGTAGGCGATCAAAATCTAATGCGACAAGATCGACCAGTGTTGATTATGAAATTAAAGAGAGAATTGCATCGTTGGAGAAACAATTGGCAAAGCTAGGAAGAACAAGTGTGAAAGAGGTTGCAAATGTGGGATATGATGTATGTGAAGAATGTGGTGAATTGGGTCATAATGGTGAGTCTTGTCCCTTGGTAATAGGAAGAAGTGAGGAAGTCAATCAAGTTTACGGAGATAGGAAGCAATTCGATATGAGTTCCAATACTTATCATCATGGATTGAGGAATCATCCTAATTTCAAATATGGTAATGCTTCAAACCAGATGAACCCTAATTTTTAAGGTAATAATTAAGGCGGTCAAACATATTAAAATCAAACACAAGGGAATTACAATCCAAGTGGTTATCAAAGAACTTCATATTCTCAAGGAAACAATTTAGGGAGCTACAATCATGGGGGCAACAAGGGAGTTCATCACGAAGCTATCAAGGAAATTCTCAATTAGTATAAGTTAGTAATGAGACTCTACAAATGCAAAGTTAGATGCCTTAATGAACATGATGAAGGAGAATATGCAAGAGAATAAGAGGGAAAATAAAATTAGAGACAAAGCTTATGAAGCTTTAAATAAACAAGTGGGGCAACTTGCTGAGGATGTGGCCAAGATTAAGAGGAACCCCGGGAAACTACCGAGTGATACCACAATCAATCCTCAACATCAAGGAACCAACATGGAAAACATGAGAAATGTTCACATCAATTCGGTTAGTATCCTTCCTGACTCTTTAATTATTGACAATAACTTTACTTCTTTTCCACAACAAGTTGCAGATAAGGAAGAGAAAGCCGATGAAGTGGAAGATAGTGCCCCAGGAGCACCAATCATTCCAATAAAAGTGGGAAAGTTGAAGATAAAAAGAGCCCTCTTGGATTATGAAGTAGCTGTTAGTATCTTGCCAGGTATGTTATATGATTAGTATGACTTTTGTTCTCTAGAAGAAGTTAACACCACTGTGGTGTTAGCTGACTTGACCCAGAAAAGTCCTCGAGGAATGGTAAGGAAGTTATAATTAAGTTGGGAGAATTTTACTACCCGGTGGACTTTATGGTGCTTGATTATGCACCGGTGAGGACAAATGAGCAACCGAAGGTCATATTGGGTCGATCACTTTTAGCAACTGCCAATGCTCAAATCAATTGTCGGGATGGAACAATTGAAATGAGTTATGAAACTCATAAGTTATGTTTTGATGTATTTCCCAAGTCGATTAATTATTTTGTTAATGATGAATTTCTTATGGCAGATATGACTAACGTGTGTGTTCCTACTTATACTTCATATGTAAGCACGAACACCAATTTTGAGAATGGTTTTAAGTATGATAGGGTTAAGCATGTGGACTTGGAGGAATTGATGAATTTAAAAGAAGAGAAAGAGTCAATTATGATGATGGAAACAAAAGATGAGAAGCATAAAATGAAGAAAAAAGTTGACGATCCACTTGATCTTATAAAAGACGAAGTTGAGGCATTAATGTTTAGGACACAATGCAATCTAGTTGAAGACCCACAAGATCATTTGAAGAATACCGGAGTCAAGCATCCTGTCACACCCCAACCGACGGCGGAATCATCGGGGCGGACGAATGTGAAACGATTGTTCATAGCACATGGAACTAAATAAGTTGTAATAATATTAAATTTCATTTTTATTGAACATTACAAGACAATTAAATAATTACAAAACAATCAAGATACAACCAATAACATAAGATTTTCAATTAATCTAAGTCCAAGTCCTATATGAGCACAAAGAGATCTTCAAGCATCAAACCTGAAATATGTTAAAAATAAAGGGTCATCTTTGAAAATTGGTCACGCATATATATATATATATATATATATATATATATATATATATATATATATATATATATATATATATATATATATAAAGGTTTACAAGTAGCAATTCATGTCAATGGTCATGAGTTAGCAAGTTTATAGAACACATACAGTTACAACCAAACCTCGACTTGATTACAAGTATATAAGATTGGCTAAGTGTACTTGGTTCCCATGATGAACAAGCATACGTCATCAGAAGCCGGCAATACATCGGGTTTAGCACTAATCGATGTCGAAGTACCAATCAAATAAGATGTTAAATTGTGTATTCCTATTCACCTAAACTAGTTAGGGTAAGTAGGGTTATCGAACCTCGTGGAATTAGTGGTCGGTGTATTGTGAATTGATTTATAAGAAACGATCAACTAAATTATCAAATTACTTAAACTATTGCCTCTTAGCTGTAAAAATTGGATTTTGAATCGATTAAGAAAGTAAATAAGAAAACAAATTGCAAATGAATAAACTTTGATTAAGAATACAATTATAAGAAAGAGTAATCCACTTTAGGGTTAAGGTTTGGTTTTCAGTAATCATTTAGTTCAACTTGGTGGAAAATCTTTAACGGGGATTCTATACGTGTAATGATTAAGTGATAATGATAATCAAGAATTAACAGGTCTTAATACACAATACCAATTCAATTAGTAACCAAAACTCTACAACCATACGATTAGCGCAAGATCATACGACATTCAAATAAAGGTCAACCAACATAATTGTTTAAATAATCAAAACACAAGTTAAACTTATAAAAGAACTTAAAGGGTTCTAAAGTTCAATCCCAACACAAGTCTAACAAAAACGAGAACCTAATCACACAAAACCCATTACCCGAAGTAGATCACGAGAAGTTTAGCCGCTCATTGTTCTTGAATGATCTTCAAAATCGTTGTTGAATTGCATCCCCGATGATTGAATGATGTTAGAATGATGTAGAGTAGTGAATCACAGGTCTAGAAACACCCAAAATGCGTCTCAAATCGTCCTTGGTCGAATGGGGGGCAAGTGGTGGGTGAAACCTAACAAAAACACGATTTTATAGGTGTTTCCCAAAGGCTCTGGCGTAGGCTACGCCAGCCAGCGTAGCCTACGCTGGAGGGTATTCTGCTGTTTTTTGGCTGATGCTGGCGTAGCCTACGGTGGCTATAGTAGGCTACAGTGGAAACTTTTCTACTGTATTTTGAATCTTCGTTTCTTGACCCCTCCAACGCCTTGTATCACCATGGAAGCTTCCAACTTGGTTATTTTTCCTACAAAATCACTTCAAACTCCTAGTTAACCTATTCAACATGATCAAATGCATAAATACGAGTAATCAGACTTAATATTTAACATTTAGACACTTAAAATAGCATTTCAGCACACTCACATCACATCCTCACACTTAACCTTTGCTTGCCCTCAAGCAAATCCGTTTGAAACACTAGACAACAATATATAAACCAAGGTCCCTTACTATGTCTTAGCTATGGTCCAAAATCATACCGCTTTCCAGAATTACAACAATCGTGTTTGGTTAGCAAGTAAAGCGTGTTACATTTATTTCAAAATAGAATCATCCTAATTAAACCTAACAAACTTTTGGTTTTTATTTTCAGGCAACACACCCTCACTATGTTCGCTCCACTCGGTTTATTTCTGGATTGGTGAAAATTGCACCAATAAATCACTCAAAAGGTCCACGTATGAAACTTTGTTATCATATGCTTGAATGATGATCAAACTTCCACGATAATACATTAATAATGCACATATCACAAGGACTTATCGGTTTTGGGCTTAGGTTCGGGTAGGAATGTATGGTTGTAAAAGTGGCAAAAATAATAAAGGTAAATATCATTGTTGACATTCTTATTAAAATAACTACTACTAAAGATAAAAGAACCATGGGCACACACTTATCCCATACTTGGTATTTTTGCATTTTTATTTGTTTTTCTCTTTTTTTTTTCTTTTTTTTACTAATTATTACCAAAAATCAAATACTGATACACTTGGAATGTCATCATCAGTGGTGAATGGGTTGATTCGGGTTCTAATTATGTGGTTGTAACAAAGGAAATGGTTTAAGGCTCAAAACGGTTACTAGGGGAAATTTAGGAACTGGTAAGGCACAAAAATAGTTTGAAAGGAAATGGGGGTCCTAGATTGCCTCTATCATCTATGTGCATTTATCAAGTCACCGTCTTAGCATGCATCAAATCACATAAGTTCTAAAACAAAGAGTCATACGGCCTACACTCAACAAATAAAATAAGTTTTGTGAACTAACAATCTAGTAGGCTTCAACATCTCACCAAGTTAGGAAATATAGGATGCCGATGTGTGCATGAATTTATTACACCAATAGCTTGTTAACCACAATTAGGTAATTCTTAACATTTTTTAAAAGCCTTGCTAAACACAATTCCTTACGCTATCATGGAATTAGACTATGACTAAGAACCCTTACTTCAAACAAGGTAGGAATCAATTGGTATGCTTGTTGTTTTCATGTCCAATTGGATTGCTCAAAACAAAAAAAGTTAAAAGTTTTCACATTTTTCTCATCCCCACACTTAGGATACATTGTCCCCAATGTATGATAGTTTGGTTAAATGCAAGGATTTTTTTTCAATTTATCCGATCAATCAACATAAATGACTTTTCAACCCAATCTATCCAAGCACACGCAACCATTCCCAACACATAATACTAATAACACCACCAATTTGACACACACAAACTACTTAAACAAACACATCAAACATAAACTGTCTCACACCACCCAACCACCCTAAAACACCCACACTAAACATGGTTTAAAGTTAAGGAACATAAATAGATAGAACAAAGTACATGGACCTGATCATGGATCAGCGAGTACTCAATAGTAAGGGTTCTGTGGATCCCCAAAAATGCTCCGCATTGTGTCAGAGAAAGTTCCAAAGTTGAATGCATCCGAGGAGCTTCCTTGATTTTGTTGTTGTGCATCCTGAATTGGGTCTATCCACTGAGAGTGATGTATTGGCAGAACTGGGTAATCCACTGTTCCGTCATATGGTGTAAGATTGGTGTAGTCTATTATTTCCAGATGCTCAATCACGGGCTCACCTGCACGCCAAGCGTTATGCATCCTTCTCCTTTGATCATCCTGCCATCTTAAGTTCACTTCACGCTCTTGATTCCATGCGTGAGTACGGTTCCAATGCTCCTATCTATTATGGTTCAACATATTGTCCCAATGCAGTTGTTCAAATCCATGCGTGTTTTGATCATACGTGGCTTGTTGGTATCCTGTCCACAAGTCATAATCGACAGGCCTGTGTTGAGCTACAAACTCGTCCATATTTTGGTATCCCCCATAAGTGTCATAGTAATTGGGCATACCACAAAAGTAGGGTGGACTATCCTCTTCTTCATTCATTTCTTCATCACTCGCCTCCTCTTCTCCACTATCGGGTTCATCAGTTTCTCCTTCATCTAATGGCTCAGCATCCAATCTCAATGCCCGCCATTTTTTTCCGGCATTAGTTAATTTATGATATCGGGTTGTTTTCCTGTATGACCAACCAAATGTGCTCAATCCTTCTAGATTAAATGTGGGGATATCTTCCTTGTGAAATGTTGTGTCTGCAGTAATGACTCCATGCTTCTTCAACAATGCGGTAATCAACCGACAATATGGGATTGTCTGCTTATCCACCTTATTTCGTGAATACCAAATGTTCATCATAACCAAATGCTTAAAAGAGATTCGCGGTGAACCAGTTAGGAGGGAATGCACTATTTGCACGTCTGGATGTCTTAGGTATCCTCGATCACTTCTGCGTGGTAAGATGTTCTGCTGCACGATCAAAAGTATCAGTCTCGCTGGCATTTTCATTTTATCCCTTCTCATTTTCCCATCATTGTCAGGCAAGAACAGTTCAGACAACATTTGGTTCCATTGAGGATGCAGATGACACTTATCAAATAGTTCCATCGAAGACGGGTAAAGATATTTGTTAGCTCCACGCCTATCTGGTATGGAATCAAAGTTAGCAATCTCATTCAAAGTGTCATGAGACATTATAACCTCCACGCCTCCCACGTCACCAACCAATCTCATTGTCTTTGGTGGATGTCTACCACCCTCGTATTTCAACGAACCAACCCATTCCATCACTGGATCCATATATTTTCGATCAAAGACCCCATCATAACATTTCAATGCTGCTTCCCAACCAATCGCCTCAAATTTTTGCATTATTCCAAAGGCCCGAAACTCGTCCAGATTTATCATCCTTTCATATAAAAAACCGTTATGAGGTTGTTTTTGGTTGAGCATCTTGTCAGTGAACAATTGTTTGTGGAAGCTTCTTTCCTTGGTTTCCAACGACCCAGATTTCCATACTGGCTTTGCCCTTGGATAGTCTCCGATGCGCGTTCCCCCATCATCCTCTTGATTGTCAACTCTCCTTCGTTGTGGTTCGGGCTCGGATCTTGATGGACCTGCTGGTTCCTTTCCCTTTCTTCCCATCTGCACAATTTAACCAATTCAACACGCAAACATACTCAGTTAGGCCATATAACTATCTTAACCTGTTAAATAAAAAAACACGCATAATTCTGCTCCCTACTTCCCCACACTTAATTTTGACAATGTATCCTTGAGTTGTTGAATGCATACTTAACCTGAATCTAATGTTGCAACACTTTAACTTTTGCATTTTAACTAATTAATCAACTACGTTTACAAAGTGTGCATCTTTGACTTGTAAAAGTCAAACTATCCTATTCAACAACTCAATTCAAGGTGCAATAATCTTTTAACCATTATTGAGTTTAACAATTTAACACAAGAACATAAGGTTACTAGCAACATCAATTTGTCAACAACTCCGAGAACTAACCCCAATCAACAACTACTATGTGCATCCCAAACATCTAAGATTCTAACAACATATCTCAATAATCTTGTAAGAAAACTATGAAAGTTCATACCTTTGTTGTTTATGACGATGGAAAACACTTAAATTGCAGAGAAATTGCTTTAAATCCAAAAACCCCCAATTTAGAAAAATTAGGGTTCTTCGTGCTTCGTTCAGATTACAAATAAGCGAGAAGAATTTGCTTAAACCCGACACTCCCAATGTTTTCCTTACGAAAAACTATGCAAAAAACACTCCTTGATTGTTTGATTTTGGTGGATGAATGAAGAAGTTAGATGTGAAAGATGGTTATGGAAGATGTAGAAGATGTAGAGGAGAGTTGGTGGGTTATAGGGGTGAAAGGAGATGATATAGGGTGAATAAGTGGCTAAAATTCGTTCAAATCCCATCAACACATTTTATTCCTGGCGTAGGCTACACTGGCCACCGTAGCCTACGCTGGCCACCATAGCCTACGCTGGGATGCCTTCTGCCCATTTTCCAAATTGGCCACCGTAGCATACGGTTGGCTACCGTAGGTTACGGTGGAGGTACTTCTGCATTTTTCAGAATGGTGTCCATCGTAGCCTATGCCATCTACCGTAGGTTACGGTGGTTTTTTTTGGTATAAAAATGTTACCCCCACCCCCTCGAGAAAAGGAAAGTCGCCCTCGACTTTAACTAATGAAAAATAAAATAAAAGAAAATAAAATAACATAAACTAACTACGAGACTGCGGGTTGCCTCCCGCAAGCGCTAAGTTTTGTAAGTCTTCAGCCGGACTTCTTGTGATCCTCACGCAGTCGACACAAATGTCGATGACGTTAATACTAACTTCACCGATTCTTCTAAAACTGGGTTTAGATCTGTATCTTCCAGATATGGTTTCAAACGATGACCATTCAAGACTTGTCTTAAATGATCATCGAAGTCCTCAATCTCGATATCACCGTAATTCCCAATGCGCTTAATCACATAAGGTCCGGTCCATTTACTTTTAAGCTTACCTGAAAAGAATTTCAACCGTGAGTTAAATAGCCAGACTTTATGTCCTACCTCAAATGTCATCCGCTTTAATTTAGCATCATGAACTCTTTTCATCCGTGCCTTATAAGAGCTAGCTGTTTCATACGCTTCATCCATTAATTCCTCCAATTCAACCAAACTCAGTTTCCGTTGTTTACCTGCAACATCATAATTAACATTAACTTCTTTCACTGCCCATAACGCGCGATGAACCAACTCAACAGGTAAGTGGCATCCCTTTTCATAAACCAACTGGAAAGGGGTAGTACCAATAGGTGTTTTATATGCAGTACGATACGCCCATAGAGCATTGTTAAGTTTGGTGGACCAATCCTTGCGGTCGGTTCGTACTGTTTTTTGTAAAATTTCTTTAATTTGCCTATTTGATACTTCCACTTGCCCACTTGTTTGTGGATGATACGGTGTCGCAATCCGGTGGTCTACACCATATTGTTTAAGAAGCTTTTGAAAATTAAAGTTTTTGAACGTGATCCCCCATCACTTATGATCACACGGGGGATGCCAAATCTTGAGAATATGTTGCTTTGAACAAACTTACAAACAACACTATGGTCATTTGTTTTAGTGCAATTGCTTCTACCCATTTAGACACATAATCGATTGCCACTAAAATGTATAAATTACCCAATGAATTTGGAAATGGGCCCATGAAGTCAATTCCCCAGACATCAAAGATGTCAACAACTAGAATTGGCTGCATGGGCATCTCATTTCTCTTTGAAATACTACCCATCTTTTGGCAATTTACACAATTCCTAGCGAATTTATAAGCATCTCTGAAGATAGTTGGCCAAAATAACCCAGCAGATAAAACTTTGTGTCCTGTTTTCTGGCCACTGAAGTGACCTCCACATGCGGATGAATGTACAAGTCCCAACACATCTGTGATTTTGGAATCCGGGATACACCGCCTGATAACCTGATCTGGTCCCACCTTGAAAAGATCTGGGTCATCCCAGATATATTGCTTAACTTGTGCCATAAACTTTTGTCGTTTCCATTTTTGCCAATGTTTTGGAATAGCACCTGCAGCATAATAATTAACAATGTCAGCAAACCAAGGCAACTCAGAAATAGCAAATAAGTGTTCATCTGGAAATGTCTCATTAATTTCCAAGGTGTTATCCATGTCAGTGCTGACAATCCTGGATAAATGATCAGCAACCACGTTCTCACTACCCTTCTTGTCCCGAATCTCTAGGTTAAACTCTTGCAGCAATAAAATCCATCTGATCAACCTTGGTTTTGCATCTTTCTTCTCCATTAAATACCACACAGCACTATGATCCGAGTAAATAATAACTTTGCTTCCCCAGATATAAGACCTGAACTTATCAAGAGCATAGACAACTACAAGTAATTCTTTTTCAGTAGTAGTATAATTCAATTGAGCACTATCCAAAGTTTTACTAGCATAATAAATTGCCACTGGTTTCTTATCTACCCGTTGTCCTAAAACAGCCCCAATTGCAAAGTCACTAGCATCACACATTATTTCAAAAGGAAGTGACCAGTCTGGTGCTTGCAAAATTGGGGCTTCAACCAATTTCTGTTTCAACGTGGTAAATGCTTTAAGACACTCTTCATCAAACACAAATGAAACGTCTTTCAAAAGCAAATTACAAAGTGATTTTGTAATTATACTAAACCCTTTTATAAATCGCCTATAAAAACCAGCATGTCCTAAGAATGATCTAATGCCCTTCACATTTGTGGGTGGAGGTAGTGTTGAAATAACTTTAATTTTAGCATGATCAACCTCAATCCCACGTTGTGACACCACATGACCCAACACACTCCCTTCTTTCACCATAAAGTGGCTTTTCTCCCAACTTAAAACCATATTTGTTTCAATACATCTTTTTAAAACTTTAGTTAATTGAATTAAACAACTTTTAAAAGATGGACCAAAAATTGAAAAATCATCCATAAAATTTTCCAAAGACTCCCCAATCATATCTGAAAAGATGTTCATCATGCACCTTTGAAAGGTGGCTGGGGCATTACAAAGTCCAAATGGCATTCGCCTAAATGCGAACGTACCATATGGGCAAGTAAAGGTCGTCTTTTGTTGATCATCAGGGTGAATTGCAATCTGATTATATCCTGAATACCCATCTAAAAATCAATAAAACTTCTAACCTGATAATTTCTCAATAATTTGGTCAATGAAAGGAAGTGGAAAATGGTCTTTAGAGGTAGCAGCATTCAACTTCCTATAATCAATACACACTCGCCATCCGATAACATGTCGGGTGGCTACGTGTTCACCATCCTCACCTCTCACAATCTGAATGCCTGATTTCTTAGGCACAGTTTGTATGGGACTTACCCATGTGCTATCAGAGATTGGATATACAATTCCAGCATCCAACCATTTCTCGCATGTTAGGATTGAGTCTTCTCTGGGTGTCTCTCGCTGGTTTTGCCTCTGCATCAGTGATGATCTTGTGCATTACAATAGATGGACTTATACCCTTGAGATCCGCAATTGTCCATCCAATAGCGGCTTTATGCTCTTTCAAGACTTTTAGTAACAACGCTTCTTGATCTTCTTCCAAATCTGCTGCAATGATGACTGGAAGTGTTTGATTCTCCCCTAAAAATACATACTTTAAGTGACTCGGGAGCTCTTTTAGTTCCACCTTTGGTGGAATCACCAATGATGGTTTCAACTGAGAATCGATGTGATCCGGTAAAGGTTCCACCTGATGTGTCCATGGTGGTCTTCCTTCATGCACAACTAGTACTTCAAGTTTCTTTTCTTCTTCACTCAAGTCATACGCATGCTCAACATCCAACCTGTCACAAAAAACACACGGCTCCTTGATGTTTTCCTTATTGTCATAAGGCTTACACCCGTCCATAATGTCCGCCATAAAGCATTCATTATCAACAGAGGAGTTAGTTACTTTGTCATACACATTAACACTTAATTTACGATTACCAAAAGTCATGTCAACGGTTCCGTCTCGACAATTGATTTGTGCATTAGCAGTTGCTAAAAATGGTCTAACAAGTATGACATTAGATTGTTTGATTTTATCAATTGAAGCATAATCGAGAACTAAGAAATCAACTGGATAGTAAAAATCATCCACCTTAACAATGACATCTGTTACTATTCCACGAGGGAGTTTTAACGTGAGATCAGCCAACACAACTGTGGTATTGGCTTTCTATAAAGGACCAAAATCATATTGATCATATAAACTCCCCGGTAGAATACTAACACTAGCTCCAAGATCGAGTAACGCCCGTGCAACTTTAAATTCACCAACTTGAATAGAAATGATTGGCACTCCTGGATCTCTAAGCTTAGGTGGAAGAGCACCTGATACGATAGCACTCACATTGGCCGGAACATCAAGCTTCTTAGGAAACTTGTGGGTTCGTTTTTGAGTGCACATATCTTTCAGATATTTGGCATAAGCAGGAACTTGTTTTATTGCATCCAAAAAAGGTAAATTAACTTTAACTTATTTAAAAACCTCCCACATTTCTTCTTGTTGTGGGCCTCTTTTGTTTATCATTTTCTTTGGTTCAATTAAAGCTGAAGGATAAGGAATGGTATTATCCTCCATTACCTTATTCTTACTTTTTTGTCCATTCTCTTTTAAGATTGGTTTACTTATCTCTTGGAAAGTTACCTTTTTTGGTGATTTTAGTAAAACAGGTTCCTGTTCATTTTCACTATCACTATCAACCTCCTCCACTACCCCCTCTACAAATGGTGGTGGAGGGACAATTTTGTTGTCATAAATTTTACCACTACGAAGAGTACTTACCTGGTTGATTTGCACATTCCTAACAGTTTTAGTGATAGCTCCTTGATGTTGAGGATTGATGGTGGTATCACTTGGTAACTTTCCGGGGTTTCGCTTAATTTGAGCCACGTCTTCAGCTAATTGTCCCACTTGCTTGTTTAAAGCTTCATAAGCTTTGTCTCTGATTTCATTCTCCCTCTTATTCTCTTGCATATTCTCTTTCATCATGTTCATTAAAGCATCTAACTTTGCATTTGTAGAGTCTTCACTACCAACTTGTCCCGATGGAGGATTTCCTTGATAACTTTGTGATGAACTCCCTTTTTGACCTTCATGATTGTAGTTCCCTTGATTGTTTCATTGAGAATATGAAGTTCTTTGATACCCACTTAGATTGTAATTCCCTTGTGTTTGATTTTGATAAGTTTGACCGCCTTGATTATTGCCTTGAAAATTAGGGTTCATCTGGTTTGAAGCATTACCATATTTGAAATTAGGATGATTCCCCAATCCAGGATGATAAGTATTGGAACTCATATCGAATTGTTTCTTGTCTCCATAAATTTGATTGACTTCCTCACTTCTTCCAATTACAACGGGACAAGACTCACCATTATGACCCAATTCACCATATTCTTCGCATACATTATAGCCCATATTTGCAACCTCCTTCACACCTGTTCTTCCTAGCTTTGCTAATTGTTTCTCTAAAGATGCAATTCTCTCTTTGGTTTCATAATCAATTGTGGTTGATATTGTTGAATTTGATTTGGATCGCCTACTAGCAGAAGCTTGTGCTTTGGAGTTCCTACACATCCTCTCTAAAAACTCCCAATCGGCGTCCTCATGATTAGAAAGGAATGTGCCATTGCTTGTAGAATATAAGTACTTTCTCTCCTCATTAGTTAAATTATCTGAAAAATCCTTAATCAACTCCCAACGTTCAATTCCATGATGTGGGCACATACGGATCAGTTCCTTAAACCTTGTGAATGCTTCATGAAATTGTTCTCCTGCTTGTTGTTGAAAGGATCGAATAGCATCTCTCGCGTCACTAGTTTTACCCATAGTATAGTATTCATCCAAAAATGTTTGTTGCATTTCTTGCCATGTGTGAATACTATTATCGGGTAAAGTGAGGAACCATTTCTTCTCTCTATCTTTCAAGGTGAATTGAAACAATCGAAGCCTCACTTCATCTTGTGTAAAGTGCTTTCCACCAATGGTGCTACATATGGCATCAAATTCAGCAAGATGTACATATGGTTCTTCTGTTGCAGTGCCTCTAAATGCAGGAAGAATGGTGAGATAATGAGGGCGTACATCAAAAGCTCTTCCGCTACGATTTGTAGGTGCAATAGGATTTGGATTTTCAGAAATAACAGGTCTGAAATGGCTATCCACACCTCGTACTTGAGCTCTTTGAGGTCTTCTTGGTTGATTGGCATTATTGTTAACCCTACCCCGTTGTTGATTGATAGGTGGTGCATTCCACCCATGTTGATCATTCCCCCAATTGTTATTTCCATTATCTCTATCACCTCCACCGAAGTTTCCATCCTAAGCATTATAATTTGCACCATTATGGGGTTCTTCATTGTTATTCCATTCATCTTCATAATCTTCATCACCCGTATGGACACTATGCATGCTCACATGATCAAAGTCATCTCCTTGATTGAGGTTAATTTTGATTCATATTATCATTAGATGGTGGTTGATTCTGGTTATTATTGCGGTTGTCATTTAGTGGTGGAAGTGGATTTGAGTTTTGATTTTGGTTATTAGGATGAGGGTTTGGATTTTGAGGTGGTTGGTTATTTGGGTCATCCATTTGGGTTGAATCAGACGAACTGTTAGCTGCTTGATCAATAGCTTGTGAAATTGATGTAGTTGGTAGCCCTGATCGATGCAGAACACGATTGTACATCACTGATTTCTCTATCTTTAGATCAAACACTAATGGTGATTTCCTACCCGAATAACGAGTATGCATGCAATCTGTCACCTACACACTGAAAAACACCAAACGTAACAAGGAAATAACAAAATAAAGCAAAACAAATAACAAAAACTAAACACAAATCAAATAGCAAAACACCAAGCGCACCGATTCCCCGGCAACGGTGCCAAAATTTGATCGATGTCGAAGTACCAATCAAATAAGATGTTAAAATGTGTATTCCTATTCACCTAAACTAGTTAGGGTAAGTAGGGTTGTCGAACCTCGTGGAATTAGTGGTCGGTGTATTGTGAATTGATTCATAAGAAACGATCAACTAAATTATCAAATTACTTAAACTATTGCCTCTTAGCTGTAAAAATTTGATTTTGGAATGATTAAGAAAGTAAATAAGAAAACAAATTGCAAATGAATAAACTTTGATTAAGAAGACAATTATAAGAAAGAGTAATCCACTTCAGGGTTAAGGTTTGGTTTTTAGTAATCATTTAGTTCAACTTGGTGGAAAATCCTTAACGGGGATTCTATACGTGTAATGATTAAGTGAGAATGATAATCAAGAATTAACAGGTCTTAATACACAATACCAATTCAATTAGTAACCAAAACTTTACAACCATACGATTCGCGCAAGATCATACGACATTCAAATAAAGGTCAACCAACATAATTGTTTAAATAATCAAAACACAAGTTAAACTTATAAAAGAACTTAAAGGGTTCTAAAGTTCAATCCCAACACAAGTCTAACAAAAACGAGAACCTAATCACACAAAACCCATTACCGGAATTAGATCACGAGAAGTTTAGCCGCTCATTGTTCTTGAATGATCTTCAAAATCGTTGTTGAATTGCATCCCCAATGATTGATGATGTTAGAATGATGTAGAATAGTGAATCACAGGTCTAGAAACACCCAAAATTCGTCTCAAATCGTCCTTGGTCGAATGGGGGGCAAGTGGTGGGCGAAACCTAACAAAAACGCGATTTTATAGGTGTTTCCCGGAGGCTCTGGCGTAGGCTACGCCAGCCAGCGTAGCCTACGCTGGAGGGTATTCTGTTGTTTTTTGGCTGATGCTGGCGTAGCCTACGGTGGCTGTAGTAGGCTACGGTGGAAACTTTTCTGCTGCATTTTGAATCTTCGTTTCTTGACCCCTCCAACGCCTTGTATCACCATGGAAGCTTCCAACTTGGTTAGTTTTCCTACAAAATCACTTCAAACTCCTAGTTAACCTATTCAACATGATCAAATGCATAAATACGAGTAATCAGACTTAATATTTAACATTTAATCACTTAAAATAGCATTTCAGCACACTCACATCAAGCACCAAATAGGCTTGTCAGGCCCAAAGATCTAAGACGTTACCAGGCTAGCAATAGTTAATGATTGTAAACAAAATATATATCTAATATAAGACTTACAATAACACAAATAACCATGACAAAAAGGTAAAGATGAATTGCATGTGTATTTACAAGTATCAAGATGTTTACAAGTGTAAGTTTATAAGGCTAACATGTTTCACCCCAAAAGGTGTGAAATAAAGTAAAGGGGCATGAAAAACTCACATGAAAAACTCACATAGAAAACTCACGTGCTATATGTTGCACTTAAGATAACAATAAGAAGATAAGATAGTTCCTACGATTCCTTCATGATTTAACCTAAGATTTGGTGTCTTAGGATTAGAATAAAGATATGATTCAAGAGTAAATATGAATTAGGGTTTCGTTTGGAATTTGGGGGTTTTAATATTTAAGTCAAATAAAATATAATAATGCAATCGTTTATGTTTTGGTTTAATAAAAAGGGTATAAATCAAATAAGACCAAGGATAGTGAATAATTCAATAATTTAATTTATTGATTTAATAAAGATTAAATATGATGTGTGAAAAGAAATAATTAACTCATTAATTAATTACTTAAAATTTGATAAAGATAATTTATTGAATACTTATTTGTATGACTTGCAAAATAATATAAAATTATTTAAAATTATTTTATAAAGTTTTTAAACGTTTTAAATAATCTTTATAAAGGTCTTATAATATCAAAACTTAAAAGTAAGAATAAAGAATAATGAGTAATTATATTGTTTTATATGTTTCAAGAATTTAAGTAAAAGTTTTAGGGAATAAATTTACTAAATATTTGTGATAAACATGATTAAATGAATAAATGAATAATTAATTATTTAAATATTTATTTAAATAACTATTTGAACAATTACTTGTTTAACATGTAAGTTTATAATGTCTTGAAATAATCCAAATTTGAACCATAATATTTGTTTATTGCATTTAAATTACTTTAAGGAATAAATAATGTTTTTATAAACTTTGTTATTCTTTGAATTAATTATATTTTAAATCATAAGTTTTAAGACCTTTAAAATCAATTTAATAATTAATTAATTAATGACTTGATCAAAATAATCAATTAAATAATCAATTATTTAAATATGTTATAACATATCTTATTTGATTTAAAGGAAACCATTATAAAGTAATAAAAGACAAATTTTTACATAATTTTTTTGTCATAGTTTTTATAATTTTAACTATAAAATTAGAATATTAGTTTGTTTAAAAAAATTACAGAAATTAAATTAATAATTTCCAGAATAAATTGATTAACAACAATAATTTTATTTTGATTAAATATGTTAAGAATTTATAAGGTTTAAAATGATTAAAAACTGTCACACCCCAACCTTGACGGCGGAAAGGTTTTCCAGAATAAATTGATTAAATATGTTAAGAATTTATAAGGTTTTAAATTGATTAACAACAATAACTTTATTTTGATTAAATATGTTAATAATTGTTAAGGAAGCTTTTAACCAAGATCGGGCTGTAGCCCAACTGGTTATTGGCGTGGATTGTAACCAAGAGGTCCCGGGTTCGAACCTGGGCTCCCTCATCTATTTTTTAGGGCTTTTCAAGCCTTAATTTAATTATGAGAAATTTTCAATAGTTATAAAAATTAGTTTTAGTAAACTTTAACTATTATTAAAGGCACCAAATAATTTTCTATATTTTTTTAATATTTAAGTAATTAAAAAATTATTTAATAAGACATTTTAAACAAAGGTTATTCTTGAGTTATTTATATTAAAATAGATTTTAATATTTAGTAAATTATTGTTGGTCCAAATGTTCCTTTAAATATCCATCGTTTAAATCACGTTATTTTAAATGGAGATTATTTTCAAAACATTATAAATTTATATGATAAACATTAAATTATTCATTTAATCTTTTAGGTATGTTATATCATAATTAGTAAATAAAGTTATTCGTTAACTTTTATTTTTATATCTTGAAAGTTATGAAACAATATAATTTTCAATGATTCTTTATTCTTATTTTAACAGTTTTATTATTATAAAGATCATTTAAAGGGTTAAAAACTTAATAAAATGATTTAAGTAATTATAAATTATCTTACAAGTCATTTAAAAAGGTATTCAAATATCTTTACCAAAATTTAAATAATTAAATATTAAATTAATTATTCCTTTTCACACATTGTATTTATTCTTTATGAAATTAATAAATTCAATCATTGAATCTTTCATTATCATTCTTAGTCTTAAATATATTAAATCAAAACGTAAACGATTGTATTATAATATATCTATAAAATGTAATTATTAAAACCCCCCTAAATTCCAATCGAAACCCTAATCATTATTTGAACGTTAATCATATTATTAATCTTCATCTTGTAATACATATTTAGGTGCCTTGTAATGAATACTTGGGATTACTTTGGATCATCCTTTAATCTTTATTTATCATCTTGTAATGCTTATATCAATGTGAGTATTTTCATACCCCTTTTTCTTATTTTCACACTTTGGGGTGAAACATGTTAACCAATACTATTGCACTTGTAAACTTATTTGAGACTTGTAAATCTATGGCAATTCATCTGGTAAAGTTGTGGTTAGTTGAACTTTCGTGGTTACCATGTTATGGCGTTATATGTACAATCATTAACTATTGCTAGCCCAGCGAAGTCATAGATCTATGGGCCAGACAAGCCTGCTTTGGTTGATCCAAGTACACTTAGCTGATCGTATAATCTTGTAAACGTTTGAGACTTGTAAAACTTTGTCGAGGTTTGATTGTTGCATTGTTCATAACATCCCTAATCACTTTATTCACTAACTTATGACTTGAATTGCCATCTTTTATATACTTATGTATTGCAAACTATGGAATGCTCACCAACATTTTTATGTTGACCATTTATTTTTAACATGTTTCAGGTATACCCCAAGTTTGTGTTCTACTCTTTGAAGCTTATTACATCTAGGATTGGACCTAGAGATAAAATGGATGATCATGTTATTTGTAGCATTTGTACATGATGTACTCTCTGTTGAAACTTTTGCTTGTAATGTTATTAATGAAACTTATGAATATATATTTGGAATTAATAAATAGCGTTATGTGGTTGTGAGCAAATCGTAACCCTCACATCTCGACGTTTCCGCCGTCAAGGTTGGGGTGTGACAAAAACTAACAATAAAAAATAACTTGGGGGTGCCCGGGTTCGAAACCGGGACCCCATGTGTGTGGTTCCTGCGTTTTACCGGTGGGCTATAAGCCCAAGTCTGGTTTAAGTCCATTAATAACTTTTATAAACGTTCATTAGAAAAACCCCAAATATTCAAGAACCTTAGAATTGATTTGTGTAAGGCCCCGTTCCCGGGACGCCTACAGTCGGACATTCATCGCACTCAAAAAATATATTTACATTTTCCTTTCATAAATAGTTGCAGCGGAAACATTAAAAACATAATTTCATTTCCATCAAAATACTTTTGCACATTAGTATAATCGTTCCTTTAATAATATCAGGTTACATTTATTACAAAAGCATTAAATATAAAGATGCCATCCAAAATACGCTGAGTAGCCGCCCCGTGCCATCCTCAGCAACATACCTGCCAACTGGAAACACATCAAAGTCAGCGTTGCTGAGTGAGTTCTAGTTTTATAATAAAACTTACTTTTCTTTCGTAAAACCATTCGTTACATACATGCGTTCACACATCATACGTACATACAGATAATATCATTATTATCTTCATCATTACGTTCGTTACATTCATCCATTATCATACATCATTATCTTTCACTTCATTCTAGATCCTGTCAGACTTTACCCTCTTCATGGCACACAGCCACGATTACTGAGGTCGAATGACAAGGATCCCATTTCATGCATTATTAGAATCATTCATTAACGTTCATTTCATACATTCATTCATTCATTCATCTCTTTACTCATTACCCTTCCTCACTCAAATCTTGTCTCATGCAATATCCCCGACTCATGCTCGAAAGCTGATGATATGCCGGGACTTGCTCACAAGTCCCCGACTCACGTCCGAAGACTAACACAACACCGGGATACGCGACAAAGATCCCATACGAGTCAATCACAGGGATTGAACTCCATCCGAGGCTGTTGCAACACCAAGTCACTCACCTCAATAGCCATCTCAATGATTGCACGCTATCCGAGTCTTTTGCACCCCTAGGGTTGCTCACCTCATTGCCCATCACGATAGCAAGCTATCCGAGTCTTTTGCAACAACAAGGTTGCTCACCCCAAGGCAACATCACGATAGCACGTACTCGAGTCTTTTGCAACGACCGGGTTGCTCACCTCATACATATGCATGGCTTCATGCTACACCCCCGGAGTTATGCGTAACCCGGGTAACCATCATACATTACACCCCCAACATTATGGGTACTACACCCCCACCAAAGTGGGTACATCACCCCCACCGAAGTGGGTACATCACCCCCACCGAAGTGGGTACATCACCCCCATCAACATGGGTACCTCATCGAAGGTCAGTCACAAAGACTGGAACCCTTGCGTGCACATTATAGACTAGCTGAACCTCTCACGGTTGAGCCTAAGGCATTAGAGCCGTGCACTTCACTTCGCTTCACATACATACCTCACACGATTTCATTCATTCATTAATGCATGCATTCATTCATTACGTTCCTCTTTTCTTTATCTTCCACTTTACGTTACATAATACTTTCATTTCATTCATTAACGTTCAACGCAAAGACATAGAAAGATAATCATACATAGCAAGGAACACAACATAAACATAAACATACGGCATCGTCATACATACGCATCAATCATACATCACATCACGCACATCATACATACTATGCATCGCACGCACCGCCATGCCTAACATAGCACATAACATCATGCATATTACCATCATCTCCATCAACATTATCATCATAATCTCATCATCCTGCGTCACCCTATACCGTCCATGCCCATCACATCGTCGAGGAGTTTCATCCCGGCTATCATCTCTGAACACTTAGGCGAGTGGGCAACTATGCGAATGGACCCTATGCGAATGGACTATGGGCGAATGGACCTCTATGCGAATGGACTCCCAGTCGCATAACTCTCATGCGTATGGCCCTCAGTCGCATGACTTCAGGCGTATGGGCTTCAGTCGCATACTCTTCATGCGAATGAACCTCAGTCGCATGGCCTCCAGGCGCATGGACTTCAGTCGCATAACCTCCGTGCGAATGAACCTCAGTCGCACCATCTCTCAATCGCATGACTCCCAAGCACATGAACTCCAATCGCATGACCATCATGCGTATGGACCTCAGTCGCATAGAAAACGTGCGTATGGACCTCAGTAGCACTTCAATCGGCCGAATGGCCTCCAGTCGCCCTCCAGTCGGTCGCCTAGCCCTAGCTGGTGCAGAGTGCAGTTAGGTCGACTGCAGCCGCGGGTTTTTGACCTCCAACCCCTTCCAAACCTCTTTTAAGCTCAAATCAACCCTTCTAAAGGTTAGGGAATCATACCATGACCTCATACAAGCATAACCAAGCAAGAAATCGAGTCTCTAACACATCATACATATACATACATACATCAAAACGGGTTTTCACCCAAAAACTCGAAAATAGGTTTTTGGACGTGTTCCAGCCCCAAAATCAGTTGAAAACGTGTAAAAGAGGGGTCCTAGAACTCACCTTAACGATCCCGTCGAGTAGAGCTTCGATTTGACTCGCTCCTCGTCGATTTTTGGCTACTCGAACCAACCCGGGCAAACACTTTCTCTCTTTTCTCTTCTTTCTCTCTTCTCCTCCCTTGGCTGAAAAATGGGGAGAATGGGAGTGTTTTCCCCCTTTTATACTCCCGTGCATCAAAGTTTCTCTCGTTGGCGGGTTTGGTCCCTCGACTTCGGTCTTTATTTCTTTTTCTTCTCTCGTCGGCTACAAAGGAAATTTCCGGGTGTTACAATTTGATTCCATTTGAACATCAAATTGATATTTTTAAACTAATCAAACATGGGGCTTCGATTCTCTATGCGAATACGATTGTATGTATGTATTCAATTTACCAGGATTGAGATGGAGTCGAAGATGCAAGCCGAAGGAAAATCGCGACTGTGGGAGTATGATTCGACATGCAGACTTTGATGATATTCAAATTAATCATGTGTATAGCTCCTACAACTTGTTTAGGCCAAAAGCCCCTTATCAATTACCAGTTAGAATGCCCGGAAGATAGTCTTCGACTATGATGCATATCGTGATGAGGATAATGATTGATCGTGAAATCTAGGGTTTGAAGAGTGAAATTGAGGTTACAGTTGGTTCAAATGGGTTGATTAGGATTTTACCCTTGAATTAACTACTCCAATTGTGACTGTTTCAATACGATCGAGTTAAAGTTTTAAATCAATGTTTCGGTTTCAAGTACCCAACCTTAATAGCTGATTTAATTCAATTGAAAACCGTCCTTGAGTTCAAAACTGACACACGATTGAATAGGGTCGGTTAATTTGACTTGTAACGATGAAATTTTGAGGTTTTAATCTCGCCGGCGTTTGCCGGACTTGTGGCCGGAGATGAGATCGGGAAAACGGGGTGGGGGTTGGGTTTTGTCTCAAGAATTTTAGGTTTACAACTTAGGTCCCTGAAGTATTCAGTTTAGTTATTTTATGTAATAAAGTTTTTATCTCAAGTTTTTACAAATTACAAATTCAACCCTAAACTTTATAACACCTAATTGAATAATAAATCAAATTAATCATTTTATAAAACTCATAAACTTTATAATTTGATTATTTATTTTTTAATAGTTAAAAAAATTATAATTACTACTAATAAAACTTTATCCATTTTATAACCTTATAAGTTTTTAATACATCTTTTCCATTTAATTGTTTATTATAAAATGATTTATAAAACTTTATAACTTTATGAATAAGAATTATCTATAAGTCCATAAATTATGACAAATTATTTAGATAATTAATAAATAAATAATTCATAATGTAAGCTGCACATTTAATGCATTTTGATTCATTAAAACTATTAAAATAATTTAATAGTGAGAGTTTAAAATGGGTTCGGGTTTAGGTTTTAACTTGGAAAAATAGCGGATGTTACACATCCTACTCGACCACCATGAGTGGTCGCAGGTATGGTCTGGCTGAAGACCTAAAACTTAGCGCTAATCGGGAGGCAACCCGAAATTGATTTGTTTCTTTTAGTCTTTGTTTTGTTTTGTTTTGTTTATTATTTTTTTCAGCTTTAAAACCCGGATGCAAATACTCAAGTGTGGGGAAGCTAATGGATCTTTAGGAGCATAAAGGAATGTGTGTGTGGGCGGCTTTACTTATCCGTGTTAGCCATAACCACCTTATATTGCTGATGGGGCATCTTTAATCATCTATGACCAGGTCCATATACTTTTTTCATATCTTAAAGCTTTGCTAGTTTGGTGTCATTTAGTATAATCATGGTAAGCATAATGCGTATCTGGAAAGTTAGCTTTGTAACTTCACTTGGGTAAAGGTTAGGACCCTTGTTTCACATAATAATTTTAAAGTTTACATTGAGGACAATGTAAACTTTTAAGTGTGGGGATAAGGGGAAGAGTGAAGATTGTAAAGAAGATTTAAAATTGAGAAAAAATAATCGATTGAACAAGAGTTTTCAAAATGCTCCTAAAGCAACTTATTTATGCATGAAAGCTTAATTTTTTCAATGTAAATTGTGAAAGTATGTTTAACCTGTGTGTCACACCCCAACCTTGACGGCGGAAACGTCGAGGAGTGAGAGTTAAGATCGTTCATAGCCACATAACGCTATTAATAAACCATATAAAGTTTAAACATAAGTTTTAAATTGTCACATTACAATCATAAGTTTTAAAGGAAACACAATCATAACATAGAATGCAATAAATCATTCCATCTTATTTATTAGTCTAGGTCCATTCCTAGATGCAAGCTTCAAAGTGTAGCTAATCAAACTTGGGCATTTCCTGAAACATGTTAAAAATAAAGGTCAATAATAGTGTTGGTGAGCATTCCATAGTTTTTAATACATAAGTACATATAAAAGATGGCAATTCAAGTCATAAGTTAGTGAATATATAGTGATTAGGGATGCTATGAACAATGCAACAATCAAACCTTGACAATGTTTTACAAGTCTCAAACGTTAAAAGTATATACGATCAGCTAAGTGTACTTGGATCAACCAAGCAGGCTTGTCTTACCCATAGATCTATGACTTCGCTGGGCTAGCAATAGTTAATGATTGTACATATAACGCCATAACATGGTAACCACATAAATTCAACTAACCACAACTTAACATGATGAAATTGCCATAAAGTTTACAAGTCTCAAATAAGTTTACAATGCAAAGTATAGGTTAACATGTTTCACCCCAAAGTATGATATAAAATGAAAAAGGGGGTATGGAATACTCACATGATCAATATGTATGTAAATGACGTTTTACAAGAAATAATAATAAGCGTAGTTCCAACGTATTCCTTCACAATGCACCTATATATATATATATGTTCACAAGTTTTAGGTTTGATAAGTTTTAATGGTTAAACGAGGGTTAGGGTTTTAAGTGAATTTGGGGTTTGTCGAACAACTATATTTAACAATGGAACTCACATATATTTTCTTAAAAAAATATATTTATATTTCATGCAAAGGTGTAAAAAAAACATCTATAATAATATGTAAAATCTTTATATAAAGTTTGAATAAATTTTTATAACTAAAATAATTTCGATTCAAGTGATTTAAATTAAGAAGAGCGTTTGGAACCAATAACGATTATTAATTTTTTTAACATAATTCTTTTAAGAATTTATTAAAACAAACCTTGTTAAAATGTTTTATTAATAATTTATTCATTTATTTACACTTAGAAAAATTGTAGAAAATATTTGGTAAGCTTTAAAAATATTTAAAGTTTATAGCAATAATTTTTATATTTATTAAAAATATTCAGAAATTGATTTTTAGGCTAAAAAGCCTTAAAAATAAAACATGAGGGTGCCCGGGTTCGAACCCGGGACCTCATGTTTGTGGGGCAGTGTTCTAACCAGTAGACCAAGGCTCTCAGCCGCGGTTTACTTTGGTTTTAAAAGATTTTAAACAATAACTAAACAGGTTTCCCCCATTCCTTAGAACCCTAATTTGATTGACCATAAATTGAGTATCAAATCGTTCATGTTAATGGAACCAAACATGGGGCTTTGATTCCCCTTGTATATACGAACAAGATGATGCATCACATTACCCGTTTTGATAAAAAATCGAAGATGAACAATAAGAGGAACAAGTCGCGGCCTCACGATGTCCAATTGATGTGCAAACGTTGATGAAAGTCAAATTAAACTCGTGGGTAGCTTCGTACAGAGATGAGGATTAAAAGCCCTCTAAGTATTTTACGTTTTGAGGTCTCGAAAGTGGTGTTCGAGTGAGTAACAATTTGCGATGGAAAGGGTGTTCGAATGAGGTGTGTGTGTGGGTTTCAGGTGAAATTGAGAGTGTAGGTAGATCAAGGATTGGTAAACGGTTCACTAGGGTTGATTAATCGAGTTATTATTGATTCTTTATGGCTCAACGGTTCGAGGTTTTAAAGCTTTCGGTTATACTATGATTGAGTAGTAACCGACGACTTAAACGCAAGTTAAACTATGAATTGAAGTTCGAATCATGTAGATGAAGCGATTAAAGTTGGTTTTTGTGTTTAAAACCGTCGATTTTTGAGGTTTAAAGGCGGCCGGAGCCGCGGCCGGCGGGTGGCCGGGCATCACCGGAAAAACGGGGGAAAGAAAGGGTTTTGAGTTGGTTTTTAATATTTTACAGAAATAACCCCTGAGGTTTGGTTTTGTTAACATTTTATGCATAAACATCTTTTTTAAAGTTTCAAAAGTGACAATAAGCCCCCTAACCTTCTTTTAACCCCTTTTTAAGTTTAATATGTTTTACAATTATGAGTTTTTATTTTGATTATGATTATTATTATTATCACTATTATTGTTTTTATTATTATTATTATCATTAGTAATCATATTATTATTAATATTTTTATTATCATTATTAATATTACTATTAATTTTGTACATATTGTTATTATTATTATTATACCATTTATTATTATTAAGCATAAATAACCCACAAGTTTCATAAAAAGCATAAATGGTCCTTACAAGAATAAACGACGTTAACTTTTAACTAATGTAAAAATACAGAATGTTACAGTCTCCCCAACTTAAAAGAATTTCGTCCCGAAATTAAGAATAAAGCTAAGAGAACAAATGCGGGTATCTCTCCTTCATATGACCCTCACGCTCCCAAGTGAACTCAGCTCCACGTTTGTTTTCCCAACGGACTTTGACAATAGGTGTGGTAGTTGTTCGAGTCTTCTTCAGGGTTCGATCCATAATCTCAACAGGCTTCTCAACGAAATGCAGTGACTCATCAATTTGAATTTCCTCTAGTGGAACATGCAAATTTTCATCAGCCAAGCACTTCCTCAAGTTTGAGACATGGAAGACAGGATGAACTCCGCTAAGTTCAGAAGGTAGTTCCAGTTTGTAAGCCACTTCCCAATTCTTTTTAGAATCTTGAAAGGTCCTACAAAACGTGGGGCTAACTTACCCTTCTTCCCAAAACGTACAACACCCTTCCATGGAGAGACCTTAAGAAGAACCATATCGTCGACTTGAAACTCCAACGGTTTGCGTCTTTTATCGGCATAACTCTTTTGGCGACTTCTAGCCACCTCAAGGTTATTTCGGATCTTGGAAACTTTGTCAGTCGTTTCTTGAATAAGTTCCGGACCAGTGATAAGATTTTCTCCAATGTCAGTCCAACAGATCGGAGAACGACATTTACGACCATACAAAGCCTCGAATGGTGCCATCTTGATACTTGAGTGATAACTATTGTTATACGAAAATTCCGCAAGCGGTAAGTGCGTATCCCAATCACCACCAAAATCAAGGACGCAAAGACGCAGTAGATCCTCGAGAGTTTGGATTGTTCGTTCGGTTTGACCATCGGTTTGAGGATGGTAAGCCGTACTTAAATCCAATTGAGTACCCAAGAGTTCTTGCATCGAAGACCAAAAGTGCGATGTGAAACGAGCATCTCGATCGGAAATAATGTGTAAAGGCACGCCATGACGACTCACAATTTCGTCAATGTAGATTCGAGCCAGCTTTGAAACCTTGTATGTATCTCGTATAGGTATGAAGTGTGCTGTCTTGGTCAAACGGTCAACGATGACCCAAATACTATCATGACCACGAGGTGTACGAGGTAACTTGGTTATGAAATCCATGGATATATGCTCCCATTTCCACATAGGGATTTCAGGTTGCTCAAGTAAACCACTTGGTCGTTGATGCTCGGCTTTGACCCTTGCACACGTGAGACACTTAGAAACATAAGACGCGATATCCTTCTTCATTCCCGGCCACCAATATTGACCACGCAGGTCCATGTACATCTTATCGGAGCCAGGATGAATGGAGTATCGGGTTTGATGAGCTTCGTTCATAATGAAGTGTCGAAGATTGTCACGATTCGGGATCCAAAGTCGATTCAAGAAGTACCACATGCCATTCGGTTTTGTCTCCAGTTGCGACCGAACGTTAGACATCAAATCTTCATCCTTCCCTTCGTCGGTTAGTGCCGCTTGTTGAGCCTCGCGAATGCATAACTCGAGGTCACTATCGATCCTTATGTTTTGGAGCATGATAGTCGCCTCGTTGACATCCACATGGATCTCGGTATCAAATTCTCCTAGCGTATCAAACCATTGCCTTCGATCTCGAATCTCTTGAAGCGAGACAGTCTTGTTGTGAACCTTACGACTTAGCGCGTCGGCTACAACAGCGAATGTCGCAGTCGTAGTCGCTAATTAGCTCGATCCATCGTCTTTGTCTCATATTGAGATCCTTTTGGTTAAACACGTGTTGGAGACTCTTATGATCGGTGTAGACTATGCATTGCGTCCCATATAAATAGTGTCGCCAAATCTTCAATGCGAAAACCACAGCACCAAGTTCGAGATCATGAGTTGTGTAGTTCACTTCATGAACCTTCAATTGCCTCGACGCGTATGCTATAACTTTGCCTCGTTGCATGAGAACACAACCAAGACCTTGATTAGAGGCATCGCAATATACGGTAAAGTCGTCGTTTCCATCGGGAAGTGTGAGGATAGGAGCGTTACACAACTTGCGTTTCAATGTCTCGAAAGCCTCTTCTTGCTCGGGTCCCCATTCAAAAAGTCGATTCTTTTGGGTTAGCGCCGTTAATGGTTTAGCAATCTTCGAGAAATTTGCTATGAACCTACGGTAATATCTAGCTAACCCAGAAAAGAACGAACCTCGGTTGGGGTTGTGGGAACACACCAATTCTTCACGGCTTCAATTTTAGCAGGATCAACGTGAATTCCTTGGCTATTCACCACATGTCCTAGGAATTGAACTTCTTCCAACCAAAATTCACACTTGGAAAACTTAGCGTACAATTTCTCCTTCTTCAAAAGTTCAAGAACTTGTCGCAAGTGTATCTCATGAATCGAGGACGATGAGTCCCTAAGGGGGGTGATTGTAACACCTAATGGCAACCTCCCACATATACGTTGGGGCAAAACCTCATCGAGTGCGATGAGTCCCTTATGGGGGGTGATTGCAACACCTAGAGGCGTACCTCCCACATTGTCCGTGGACAGGAGAGATTCCTGGCTCATAAGTAATGACCTGCCTCTTAAATCACCGACGCGTTTTGGGCTTAGTTGGCTGTGGAGCCTAAAAAACTCCACAGTTAAGCGTGCTCAGGTGGGAGTAGTACCAGGATGGGTGACCCCCTGGGAAGTTTTCACCTGGGTAACCAAAAACAAATCCGTGAGCTCTTAGTGAGCAAAGCGGACAATATTGGTGATTACGAGGGGCCGGGGTGTTACACTGTGCACAAGCAAAGGTCCTTAGTCATGACTATCTTACTAAAAAAAGCAATTTCTGAGAATTGATTGAGATGTTTAACTGGTGTAACAAGCCAGATAGTGGACTTTTATGCATGTTTTCGCATCCTTAACCTGTTTACCATTTTTTTGTGAGGATTGAGCTTATACATGAGCTTAGAACATCAATAGGTTATTGCTCATTTCCCTTTCATGTGTGTTTACCAGAACGATAGCAGTATTCTAGAATTTGCATAATTTATACGTTTCGAGATCATGAACCAAATTGTTGCACATATATGATTAAGGCATTAGGATGAACCTTTGTTTTATTAGCCTTTTCAATTGTATTATCTTACCCTTAAATGATCCCCTAGTCACCACTTTGAGCCCCAACCTCTTCATTTGTTTAAACCCGAATCAACCCATTAGCCTTTTCAAACCTTTTTACATTTTAAGCACATGTGGTGAAATTTGATAAGTATTGTTTGAATTTTAGATATAATATTGTTGGAAGCAGTAAATTGTTTAGATATAATCATTATAAAAAAAGAAAAAAAGAGGAAATAATGGGTCAAAATGACCACAATATCAATGTCATGTTTCAGTAATAATAAATTGTGAATACGGGTCAAGTTTGCCCAAATTCACTGTGTAGTGGTGATTTATTGTTTAATATGTTCAACATTCTTATTTGGATTTCATCACCTTTAGCCACTCGAAATTCCTTATCCATACCTAAACCCTAAGTCTTACACCACAACCTTTCAAAGACCTTTTGATATGCACATGGTTTGTGTTAATTGGTGGAGTTACGATCATTATGCGAGCCTATGGTAATTATGAGTCGTTCTTGGTTGAGAGTACTACACCGATATACTAGCACACTTTTTGCTAAACCAGATACTAAACCTAGAAAAGTGAAACTTGTGAGAGGTGTGACTACATGCATAGGGAAGATTAGAAAGCTTGTTATGCTTGGTTAGATAGATCATATTTCAAAGAGTAATATCTATGTGTACAAAGCTGCAACTTGATGTATGAAACTGTAAGTGGATATGACTTGGGACCTTAGCTAACAAAAGGTAAATACATGGCTGGATTGTATTTGTCTAATTATAGTTGTAGTGTTATGAGCGAGTTTGCTTGGGGGCAAGCAAATGATAAGTGTGGGGATGTGATGCGTTCATGTTTTGTATGTGTTTTAAGTGTTTAAATGTATGCTTTTAATATGATTTTCCTATCGAGCGTAATCACTTTGTGTTATGTTTGAATTGTAGGTATGTGAAGCTTAAATGATGTATTCAAGCGTTGCACGAAGATTGGATGATATATGGATGAAAAGAGATGAAGAAAATGAAGAAATTGGTGAAAAATGAGCATACGACGTAACTTACGTCCTAAAGAAAGTAAGCTACGTCCTTTCTAAAAATGACATTTTTTGGGACGTAAGACAGAGGCTAAGCACGTCTATCATAGGGGAGGACGTAATTTACGTCCCTAAGGACGTAACTTACGGACGTAAATTACGTCGTAAGGTCAAATTTAACGTAATTTTCCTGATTTTGACCATATTTAAGGAGGGTTATCAATTCTAAAAACCCTAATTCGCATTGGGAGCAAAAAGGGACGAACTTGGACGATTCTTGAGGTTGATTCTACTTCTCCAACTCATTCCAATCCATCAAATCATGTTCCAATCCGATCTTGTTGCCGAATTCATGAAGATGCAAGGCTAAACTTTTCGTGATCTACCTCGGGTGATATGTTTCGTGTTTTTAGGTTTTCGTTTATGTTCAAATTGTGTTGGGATTAAACTTTAGAACCCATTAAGTTCTTTATCGAGTTTAACTTGTGTCTTGATTGTTTAAACAATTGTTTTAGTAAATCTTGATTTGAATGTCATATAATTATGCGCAAGTTGTATGATTGCAAGGTTTTGGTTGTTAATTCAATTGACATGGTGTACTAAGACCCGTTAAGTCTTGGTTATCTCTGTCACTTAATCATTACACGTATAGAATCCCCATTAAGAATTTTCCACCAAGTTGAACTAGGCGATTACCGAGATCTGAACCTGAATTATGGGGTGGATTACCTTTTTTCATAATCGTCTTCTAATCAATTTTCATTAATTGCAAATTTTTTTCTTAATTAAGTTGTTAATCATTCTAAGATTTACTTTTCACAGCCAAGAGCCAATAGTTTAATAATTCATTAGTTTCATTTATTTACTTACAAATCAAAGTACAACACACCGACCATTAATTCCACGAGGTTCGACAATCCTATTTACCCTAATTAGTTAAGCTGAATAAGAACATATATTTTACATCTTATTTGATTGATACTTCGACACCGATCCCACGCCCCCCGACGTATGATACGCCCGAATCCGGAGTATCATACGTCGGGTCTCTTTTTGTACCTCTTTTTTTCCATTTTTTGGTATTTACATCTTAAGTCCTTCAACTTTCATGTTTTGATTCTTTGCTTCCAATTAAGCTACTTTAAGCTCCAAACACCTATGAATCAAAACATAAACAAAGTGAACTTGTTCTACACTTATCATGACGTAAAATCACACATTTAGGTTAATTAAACACTAAATCATTGCCACACGATCAATTACATATATGTTGAACATAAATACGAGAATGAAGAGTCTTACGTATACGTGACACTATGTCGAATGAAAAACGGTTACGTATACGTAAGCTATATGTAGCGTATATGTAAAATCATGCTACAGTTTTTCATTTGATCATTACCCTTATTTATATATATGCATACACAAATATAAAGGGCATTGATAAAAAAATTATAAATTATGTGGTCGGTTTCATTGGTTTTCTCTACTTTTCACATAACTATATATATATATATATATATATAATTTTAATTCACCTTAATTATACACATGGTTATACATTAGTTTTTTTAGTGGTTAATTGAATCATTGATAGGCTATTGAGTCACCCGATCATTTCTATTACTCGAGTACGGAACCTTAGAGCACTAGGTTTGACACGTCTCTAAAGAGAAACTCGTACATCAATTTGTTCACGTCAGTCCCGAACCTAAGACCACCCTCAGGAGATAGGTGAGAAATCCTCTAACCTAACCTGAAACCTCATATTTTATTTTCTCGGGTGCAATAGAGTAAAAGTCGCTAGTCGTAGCCAGGTCGGTCGACTGGGTAGTTACGAGTACTCGTTCTAGGCGGGGAGTACTCGCGGAGTAATCGAACATTGTAAATTATAAAGAAATTAATTTTTAAAACATTATACATATATCAAATATCATAAGTTCACTAATATTTAAAACAATATATATCAATATTAACATAAATTAAAAGGATACATGTTCAAATAATAAGTAATTCAAAATTTGATATTTGTTCTTTTATATTATAGACAAGATAAGCATTTAATAGTCGGCTTTCAAACTATATTCATTGAAAATGAAGAAAATCTAACAAAAATAGATGAAAAATAGCGAAAATTGACGAAAAGCAGCGAAATTTCGAGTTTTTCGAGTTGGGCCGCTAGCTCCGAATAGGTCTGAGTTGGACCGATTTTGACCGAGTTTGACCTATTCCGAGTTATGAGACCGAGTTGAAAAAAGTCGATTCAGTAAATGTTCGAGTTTCGAGTTCACTCTGAGTACTCGCCCAAGTTGGCCTAGTTTTACAACACTACTCGGGTGGGACTTAAACCCAAGACTTTCCCTTATTTTATTAAAGTCTTTAGTATCTTACCTTAATCATCTAGCTAAGGATCATTGGTTGTTTATATAGGGATGATTCCCAAAATGTCTATTTTCTTCTTTTTTATTCTTTCAAAATGTCACCTCATAAATTTCTTCTCAAAATATCCCTATGTACGGGCGACCCCCCCCATTCGCGTATTATGAGTGCCCACCCACATAGTTAAACGCTTTATGCCTTTCTGTGGTGGTTTTGTTTAACGTGTGTAATTGGATACCTAATTTGGGTATAATTAATAAGATTAATTGTTAAACGTTTCCACTCACTTTTGATATGAAGTTTCTATTTTAGTAACTTTAATTTGTTAAAGTTAACGTAAGATATCCAACAGGAACTTGAGCGACTCAAGTGGCGTGACATGAAAAAAGAGAAACAAGTCTGTGATAGAAGGAAGGAAGATGCAAACAATGATAATGATTATCATGATGATGTTGAGTGAGATGGGGATGTTAAAATCAAATGAGTCGGTTGAAGACAATGGACAAAGTGTGAGGTAAACGGTCAAAAAATTACGGTGGATCAAAGTTTGATGAGAATTCAAGATCTAGGTGGCACAAATGATCCTTATTAAAATGAAGAATGAAGGTTTAATCTTGATTAATTTACAAAGATCATTATTATTATTATTATTATTATTATTATTATTATTATTATTATTATTATTATTATTATTATTATTATTATTATTATTATTATTATTATTATTATTATTATTGGATTATTATTATTATTATTATTATTATATTATTATTATTATTATATTATTATTATTATTATTATTATTAAAATTATTATTATTACTATTGTCGTTATTACTATTATTGTTATTACTATTATTATTATTACTATTATTATTATTACTATTATTATTATTACTATTATTATTATTACTATTATTATTATTATTATTATTATTACTATTATTATTCTTCTTCTTATTATTCTTCTTCTTCTTATTCTTCTTCTTCTTATTCTTATTTTCTTCTTCTTCTTCTTCTTCTTCTTCTTCTTCTTCTTCTTCTCTTCTTCTTCTTCTTCTTCTTATTCTTCTTCTTATTATTCTTCTTATCCTTCTTCCTCTTTATCTCTTCTTCTTATTCTTTTCTTCTTCTTCTTTTATTCTTCTTATTATTATTATTATTATTATTATTATTATTATTATTATTATTATTTATATTAATATGAATAGAAGCTAAAGGGTCATTGTAAAGTGTGATGTTTCAATATTTATAACACAATCGAGTACTGACTAGTCATGAACGGTGTTATTTGTTGGGTTAATTTTGATTGGGTCAAGTTACGGGTCACGGGTCTAGTATATGAGTCATGTTTTGTTTAGAGTATGTAGCAAGTTCTAATTTTAAATTAGTCTTATTAGTTAGCAAGTAGTGAGCATGTATTAGGGATAGTGGAGTAGTGCCACTTATATAGGAGTGTATGTTTATTTTCTATATAATGTAAGTTTTGAAGTATTAATGAAATGCAAGAGTTTGAGTATGATCTTGGGTCTAAAACCAACATTATTGTGTGTTTTGATATGATTTTTTCTAACACTCACAAGTTACCATTTGATATTTGATTATAACAATAAGATAGTTGATTATAACATGACTATTGAAACTGAAAGGAAACTCCCAAACCAATGTTACAACTGAAATGTGAAGCTTAAGTTCAACAATAACAATAATAATAATAATAATTCAAAAGCACATTGAGACCGAGCTAGCTAGAAGCGTAGGGCACTAACGTGACTGTTTTTTTGTCGCAACCAAAAGAGTCACAATACGCTTGGTATGTCAACAGAAACACAGTTACCATACTAACCATGAAGGCTACAACCTTCCATGAATATTCAACAGAAGTGGCAATAGCCTTCAAACCCACCAGCAACAAACGTGCTACCTTCTGCAAGAGCAAATACGTCTTCATCTTCACTCCACTTTCGTAAACCTTGTTAATCTCATCGATATCTCCCCGCAGTTTGGATTTTTCTTTTGTTTCCACTGTTGGAATAACACTACTGATTCCAGCAAAGAGTTTCACAACTTCATGCTCAGGCATGCCACTGCTGATAACTTTCTGCTTTTTAAGGTAACTGACGTCATCCTCGTTCGCGATAAGCCCACACATGAAACCCATGTATTCATTAAGCGGGAAGCTGCTATCCGAGCTCGCGCTTAATGTTTCATAAGCAACCAGGTTTCTTAGTATGACCTCTGAGTCATTGTTCAAAGTAATAATCGGCAAGTGAATATCTTTCCCTTGAACTTGTATATTTCTAATGCCTTTGTTTTCTTCTAGGCTGTGAAACTGGAATCCAGCTTCATCATGAAGTATGGTAGCCGAAGGGACGAGAGTTTTACTAATATGGGCGAAAGCTTCTAGCATGGAGATAGTTTGTTCATACAATTGAACAATCTCCTTTCGCGGAATTTTTGAAATGAATTTAATAATAGCCGGTTTAAAATCTCCTTCCCTGTCCTTAGGAAAATCATGTTGTTGATCATCTTTATCAACATCTAGTATTTCCATTTGATGAGATTCAAGAGCAGGGGCAGGTTTTTGTTCAGGTTCGTTGTTGACTATTGAATCATACATGTAATGGAGAAGATGATCTACACTAGAAGGAGCTTGTGACTTTGAACACAGCTTAAGTGGTGAATGGATCTCACAAAAGACTCGAAAAACAAAAGGCGAAAGATTCACGATCGGATGTGAAGAATTACCTGATGATGCTGATTTCAAACTCTCGTTGATCTCCTGCAACACCATAAACGGGATTTGGTTCTCCACCATCAATACATCTTGTGCCAGCAATCGTTTTTTTGGACCAACATCCGGTAGTTCGGGCTGATGATGAGCAACGTGTAATACGTTTTCCCAATTATCTTGGTTCTCTGCAGTCACTACGATTTCTTCCTGACATAGAAGTGGATCTCTCTCCTTGAGCACGAACTCTAGTTCCTCTTTGTATACATCAAATTCCCTTAATTGACTTATATACGCATCGATTTCATGTTTAGTTTTATCTGCTATAGTCTTTAAATGAAGTATATACTCGTCTATTCGAGCATTATACGCATGGAATAGATTGAGCAAGAAGAGACCATCAATGGCAAAGACCCTCGCCAACGACTCATCGTCATCTTGTAGGAACATATCATAACACGAACGGACCATGGGGACAAATTTGCAAACTTTATCAAGGACATGGAGTTTATAACCCTTCACATGATAATCCTTTAGGACATTTTGCATGACGGCAACTTTTTTCTGTTCCATCTTCTTGTAGGGCGACGGGCGAAAGTGATGAATTGGGCCTAGCCCTATCTGTTGCGGTTCATACGCCTCGGGTTTTCTTGAGGTTATGGTTTCAGGTACATGAAACAGTGAAACATGAAGGTTTTCAACGTCGATGTCCAGCTGATGGTTGATGATTTTATCAATTTCAACAACCCATTTATGCTCTTTAGGGTCTGAAATCAATGATGGATCTATGGAGGACATAATATTCTTCTGATGGATTATGATAAAGGTATGATGGAGTTGGTGGTATTTTGGATGCATAAACTATGCAAGTGACCCTTGTTTATATACATATAAAACTAGGTAGGTGTGACCTTTGTGCTAATTGTAATATAAAAAGACTAATAAATTTTTTAATGAAATATTAACCCCGTTAATCATGCATTGCTTCTATAATTAAGAATTGAATAAAAAACCTTTATGAGGTTCTAGAAATGGTTTAAAAAATTTGACATGGACGGCCTTGTGTTAAGACGATTAAACGAATATAATTTTCCAATCTGATCTCAACTTTTTAAAGATTAACATTAACGGTTCTTGCATATTAAATTGTGTTAGTTTTTCACAAATGGATTTAAGTAAGTATTCTCTAGATTTTCTGATAGTATAAATAATACATTTGAGGAGTATGAGATTGTAGTTTTACAATAATTTTTTATAATTTAAAAGTTAAAATTAAATTTTATGAATTTAACTACATAATCATCTTTTACACACATATGTCAATTATATGGTTACAATTGTTAGATTTTAAATCAACTTTTCACATGATTTAAAAAAACTATAATTTTTTATACATTAATATTTTTTTAAAACAATTACACAATCAAAATAAGTATTGTGTTATCTTTAATATCAGCATAATATTACTATAGTTTTTTAATAAAAGAAATTAAATGTTATGTTTCCCGTACTATCACGCAGGCAGCCTTTAAATCCCTTTACTAATGTATAATACATGTTCATCACGTTGCATAATTAACCTTTTTTTAATATTTTTGATTGATAATTTCTAACCGAAAGTGACTTATGAGTTGTGAAGTTTTTTGGATTATCCCAAGTTGCTTTTATCTTCAAACGAAGAACCGAAGATTCCTAGGACCCAATCTACACCATTTTAATTAAGAAAGACTTTTGGCTTTTTTTCTCACATATATATTATTTATTCTAATGCTAGATGGAACCGTATTGAACTATTTAATGTCAATTTGATTATAGTGTTATCTGTTATAAAAAATTGTTATATTTGCGACAAATATTTATAAATGTGGTTATCAATACTACTTTGTAACTATTAAATTCATTATGTTTGTATTAATATTATAGTCTTATACATAGTGACATTTGTATTTGATTTTTTTTCTTAATATGAAAGAGTTCTTGTACTCGTATTTTTTCTTTCTATGATCATATTGTCCTTATGTTTGTTGCTAGTCAGTCGTTATTTTCAACACACGTTATCAACGCGAATTGTTTTTCTAAGTTGGATGATCATTTTATCATAATATAATAAAATATGTGTTCTTGTCTCGATTTATTTAAATAAAAATCCATATTGAATTCATACAATTTTTAATTATATTAAGATTTATTATCATTGTTAGTCATTTGATTCTCTCATATAAAATCCATTAATGTAATTTATTCTACTTTGGTTATGTTGAGAATTATTTTTTATTTTAGTCAATTATAAATAATACGTTCTTAAAACAACAAAAATATTTATACTTGTTAAAATCGTCATCTTTTACTATCAAAGAAAATAAATTTACTAATAAGAATTATCAACCCGAATAAAAAACATATATATATATATATATATATATATATATATATATATATATATATATATATATATATATATAATGTTTAGATATGTTATTACTTATAAGAAGTTAATTATTCTTAATCTCTATTTAGGGGTGTGCAAGAAACCATAATAACCGAACCGTAACCGAAATGACCGATAAAACCAAACCGAAAAAACCGAAACCGATAAGAAACCGATGGTTTGGTTTGTTTTTTTTAAAAACCCGATTTTTCGGTTTGGTTTTGGTTTTGCCTGTAACAAAAACCGAAAAAACCGAACCGAAACCATACAAACCGAACTTGTAAATTTGGAGGTATTTTCATACACATATAAACATAACTAGTCCCTATTAGTTATTTATTTAACTTATGTTATCTTATTTTTAAATATTTAAGTTTGAAGAATAGTCCTTAAATTTCTTTGTTTGAATTAGTAGATTAAAAATTTTTATTGGAAATTTTTGTTATCGTATTTTATGAATTGCAATTATTTTAATGTGAAGTAATTTTTAAGAATACGTAGATTACATTTAAATATTAACAAAATAATGTAAGCCTAAAGTTTTTAGCTTAAATTCATTGCTTTGGATCATTTTTTCTTTAAAAACTTGACATGCAAATTATAAAACCGAAAAAAACCGAAACCGAACCGAAACCGAAGTAAAAACCGAAAACCAAAAACCGAAAAAACCGAAACCGAACGGTTTCAAAAACCTAAAAACCGACATATCGGTTTTGGTTTCGAATTTAGGCTAAAACCGAACCAAACCGACCCATGCTCACCCCTATCTCTATTTATGACATTAACATTAAAAAAGAGTTATCAAGATTTTTTTTATTATAATTATTACATAATATATTCAAAAAGTATGATATTGTTACAACGTTGGCTCAATATTAAAATATATGAAAAATATGATAACTTTGATTTATCCTTGTCTAACTGAATGAGCCATCATGTTATATGTTTATATGTTTAACAAAATATTGGCAAAAATATTTTAATCTAAACAGATAATAGTGATTTAAGTCGTGTAGAGGGATTGAATATTTGTTTTAATATCTATATATTGAAATCGTTGGTTAATTGTGAAGATTTTAAAAGTAAGATAATATAGAATAAATGCATATTATTATTTGATTATCATGTTATGAGTTAATGAATCTTATGTCATTATAAAATATAACTTATGTTGTCGTCTTAATTTAAGATTTACATTATCTCTATTACTATATAATAGAGGAACAATGGGTACATTGGTAATTTCACCAGGTTTGTAAGACACGCCTCTTGACTACCCCAATTCCGTTTTCGATTTTAGTCACCATCGCCGGCAGGTAGTCGCGGTGACCTTCTACCTCCCTTTAGAAGCCGTTTCAATGACGTTTGCACATCCACATTCAAAGCCCCTTCTAGGTTCAATCTGTATATGTGTGTGCTATTTGAATTTGAGGCAGGGAACCAACAACCTTTACCTTTATCATCATTCAAATCTTGCAATTGTTTCTTGAACACTAATCCGGTAAGAAACCTTGACCATACATGTGTTTGTACTACGGATATATTATGTACTGTTGATATGTTATGTATCATGATTTGCAGGCCCTAAACGGACCATAGAGCTTATTGCAGTTTATGTTATGTACTGTTGGATGTGTTGTTTAACTTATTGCCTTTAAGTTGTTTGATAAAAGTCTACAGACAGAATGGGATCTGAGAACAAGCTTTCCTCGGCAGTGGAGTTTAATTTTAAAGCTAACTGGCTAATTGATCCCGTGCTTCTTTCATCGGTCCAAAGATATGTGAGGGTGCACATGATAAAGTATACGAGGGAAAGTAAGTTTATCACTTCTAGAAATTATATCATTGTAATTTGTGATTAATTCGTACAAGGATCTTAATCTTGTTTTGTTAGTTATTATGTATCAAGTTCCAAGCATTGAATTATTTTGAATTCTTGATCTTTGTTATGCTAATTTTGTTAAGAATTATTGAAAAAGTAATTCATTTTTCCATTGGTTTATTGGAGTGTGCAAGGAGTGTATGATGGTCATAGTAACTGAGCTTCTTACTGGTGGAACTTTAGGAAAGTACTTGGTGAGTATCAGACCAAATGGATTGGATACACACGTTGCTATAGGTTTTGCACTTGATATTGCCGGTGCAATGGAGTGTTTACACTCGCATGGAACTATTTTCTCGTGACTTAAAATCAGGTAAATTTCCTCTTTTTATTATAAGGTAGATCATTGCAAGCTTATGATCCTTTACGTTTAAATCTTTGGAGTTAGTTGATTAATATGTTACTCTTGCTACATTTATTTTTTAGAATACTTGTTGCTTACAATTGATCATAAATTGTGAAACTTGCTGATTTTGGTAGGTAAGAGAAGAATCATTTACAGAGATGATGATTGCAGTAAATGGAGCTTATTATTGGTGGCTTCTGAGGTAATTAGCGACAATTCACATGTCAAAATAAGTTTGGGTCAAAACGGGTTGGGTTGGACTAAGCACTAATCACTTTTTCGTCTTTTTTTCTTTTTATCGTTATATGAATGGAGTGTGTTCTAACTATAGCTATATTCTAAAAATATTACCATCTTCTTAATAAAAGAACATGTGGGAATTTAGATGCATTTCTTTCAACTTTCAACATTTTCAACTCATTTGATAGATATCATATTAAGCTACTAATCCCAAACGCTCTTTTAGCAGGCTTTATGTATGAATATATAGTTTAGATGACTTTCATTGCGTCTAATTGCTAGACAAATTGACCCATTTCAAACGAAACACAACCCAATATGATCCGTTCATAGATTGCAGCTGCTGGATCTCTGTGAGGCGTTTGCTATTTTTTAATAATAGTTAAATTACTTTAGTTCCTGATGAATAAAGTTTGATGTTTCATTTACATAGAAATTGTGACTACACACACATTTGGTTTGATGATTTGTTCCATAATGTAATTTTTGTGTACGCATGTCCAATGGAAGTTGGTCACGTCTTTACTTATTTGGTTGTATTGTTACATGCAACGTAAATGATACTAACGAGTCTAAAGGTGGTCAATATTAATGGAGCAGGTTCAGATGAAAATCAATGTTAGATGTTAATCAGTCAAAGTCACCGAATTTTGATGAATAGAGAATGAGCTTATCCTACAAGAAACTGAACAGAGGTTATTTGATCAAATATATTTAATATGCTATTGCTAAGAAGTGGATCAACCTACATGAAGAAAACTATAATTATTAAAGGAATTATAGTTTAAGAACTCATAAGAACATATTGGATGATCAAATTACAATTAGGCAATGCATAAATTCCACCTCAATCCCATAGGAATTTATGTAATTAGTATACGTTTTATGTTCTTTTCTACTAACATAATAAAGGTTGTGCTTAAGGTGGAGTTACTGGAAAGAGTGGCTCTAATCGCATTTCGTACTTGAAATTAGTGGTGAGGAAAAAGTATTGTTTACTTCATCATGTGTGTGTTTATTTTGCATCAGATGCTTCCCTCTGTTCAAAATGTTTTAGACAAAAATCCTCAATATCAACTTTCTATACATTTCTTGAATATCATTTGATTTTGATATTTTCTTTGCTACATCCTATATACAATTTGTTCAAAAATGTTAAGTGCATATTTATTTCTTCTCTGCTGGAGTTGCAAAAGGTATGTTCCATACTGTTGGAGTGCATATATATTTCTATCTTGTTGGAGTTGCAAAAGGTTTCTAATGTGTGTTATGGCATGCTACACAATTGTATTGCTATTGAAATTATTTTTGGTTGCTACCCCTGCATATTTTTGGTTGGTTTCAATTGGTGTAATTTTGAATTTGAAGTTGAATTCTTGGATTTTCCTGAAGCTGTTACATTTAATCTATAAAAGGAAAGTTTTTCTATCAATATTGCATATGATGCAGCTGCACCGTCTCAGGAAGCAACAATATTAGGTACATGAAACAGTGAAACATGAAGGTTTTCAACGTCGATGGTTTCAGGTACATGAAACAGTGAAACATGAAGGTTTTCAACGTCGATGTCCAGCTGATGGTTGATGATTTTATCAATTTCAACAACCCATTTATGCTTTTTAGGGTCTGAAATCAATGATGGATCTATGGAGGACATAATATTCTTCTGATGGATTATGATAAAGGTATGATGGAGTTGGTGGTATTTTGGATGCATAAACTATGCAAGTGACCCTTGTTTATATACATATAAAACTAGCTAGGTGTGACCTTTGTGCTAATTGTAATATAAAAAGACTAATAAATTTTTTAATGAAATATTAACCCCGTTAATCATGCATTGCTTCTATAATTAAGAATTGAATAAAAAACCTTTATGAGGTTCTAGAAATGGTTTAAAAAAATTGACATGGACGGCCTTGTGTTAAGACGATTAAACGAATATAATTTTCCAATCTGATCTCAACTTTTTAAAGATTAACATTAACGGTTCTTGCATATTAAATTGTGTTAGTTTTTCACAAATGGATTTAAGTAAGTATTCTCTAGATTTTCTGATAGTATAAATAATACATTTGAGGAGTATGAGATTGTAGTTTTACAATAATTTTTTATAATTTAAAAGTTAAAATTAAATTTTATGAATTTAACTACATAATCATCTTTTACACACATATGTCAATTATATGGTTACAATTGTTAGATTTTAAATCAACTTTTCACATGATTTAAAAAAACTATAATTTTTTATACATTAATATTTTTTTAAAAACAATTACACAATCAAAATAAGTATTGTGTTATCTTTAATATCAGCATAATATTACTATAGTTTTTTAATAAAAGAAATTAAATGTTATGTTTCCCGTACTATCACGCAGGCAGCCTTTAAATCCCTTTACTAATGTATAATACATGTTCATCACGTTGCATAATTAACCTTTTTTTAATATTTTTGATTGATAATTTCTAACCGAAAGTGACTTATGAGTTGTGAAGTTTTTTGGATTATCCCAAGTTGCTTTTATCTTCAAACGAAGAACCGAAGATTCCTAGGACCCAATCTACACCATTTTAATTAAGAAAGACTTTTGGCTTTTTTTCTCACAGTATATAATTAATTTATTCTAATGCTAGATGGAACCGTATTGAACTATTTAATGTCAATTTGATTATAGTGTTATTTGTTATAAAAAATTGTTATATTTGCGACAAATATTTTATAAATGTGGTTATCAATACTACTTTGTAACTATTAAATTCATTATGTTTGTATTAATATTATAGTCTTATACATAGTGACATTTGTATTTGATTTTTTTTCTCAATATGAAAGAGTTCTTGTACTCGTATTTTTTCTTTCTATGATCATATTGTCCTTATGTTTGTTGCTAGTCGGTCGTTGTTTCACAACACGTTATCAACGCGAATTGTTTTTCTAAGTTGGATGATCATTTTATCATAATATAATAAAATATGTGTTCTTGTCTCGATTTATTTAAACAAAAATCCATATTGAATTCATACAATTTTAAATTATATTAAGATTTATTATATATCATTGTTAGTCATTTGATTCTCTCATATAAAATCCATTAATGTAATTTATTCTACTTTGGTTATGTTGAGAATTATATTTATTATTTTAGTCAATTATAAATAATACGTTCTTAAAACAAAAAAAATATTTATATTTGTTAAAATCGTCATCTTTTACTATCAAAGAAAATAAATTTACTAATAAGAATTATCAACCCGAATAAAAAACATATATATATATATATATATATATATATATATATATATATATATATATATATATAATGTTTAGATATGTTATTACTTATAAGAAGTTAATTATTCTTAATCTCTATTTATGACATTAACATTAAAAAAGAGTTATCAAGATTTTTTTTATAATAATTATTACATAATATATTCAAAAAGTATGATATTGTTACAACGTTGGCTCAATATTAAAATATATGAAAAATATGATAACTTTGATTTATCCTTGTCTAACTGAATGAGCCATCATGTTATATATGTTTAACAAAATATTGGCAAAAATATTTTAATCTAAAAAGATAATAGTGATTTAAGTCGTGTAGAGGGATTGAATATATTTGTTTTAATATCTATATATTGAAATCGTTGGTTAATTGTGAAGATTTTAAAAGTAAGATAATATAGAATAAATGCATATTATTATTTGATTATCATGTTATGAGTTAATGAATCTTATGTCATTATAAAATATAACTTATGTTGTCGTCTTGATTTAAGATTTACATTATCTCTATTACTATATAATAGAGGAACAATGGGTACATTGGTAATTTCACCAGGTTTGTAAGACACGCCCCTTGACTACCCCCAATTCCGTTTTCGATTTTAGTCACCATCGCCGGCAGGTAGTCGCGGTGACCTTCTACCTCCCTTTAGAAGCCGTTTCAATGGCGTTTGCACATCCACATTCAAAGCCCCTTCTAGGTTCAAATCTGTATATGTGTGTGCTATTTGGATTTTGAGGCAGGGAACCACAACATTACCTTTATCATCATTCAAATCTTGCATTGTTTCTTGAACACTAATCCGGTAAGAAACCTTGACCATACATGTGTTTGTACTACGGATATATTATGTACTGTTGATATGTTATGTATCATGATTTGCAGGCCCTAAACGGACCATAGAGCTTATTGCAGTTTATGTTATGTACTGTTGGATGTGTTGTTTAACTTATTGTCTTTAAGTTGTTTGATAAAAGTCTACAGACAGAATGGGATCTGAGAACAAGCTTTCCTCGGCAGTGGAGTTTAATTTTAAAGCTAACTGGCTAATTGATCTCGTGCTTCTTTCATCGGTCCAAAGATATGTGAGGGTGCACATGATAAAGTATACGAGGGAAAGTAAGTTTATCACTTCTAGAAATTATATCATTGTAATTTGTGATTAATTCGTACAAGGATCTTAATCTTGTTTTGTTAGTTATTATGTATCAAGTTCCAAGCATTGAATTATTTTGAATTCTTGATCTTTGTTATGCTAATTTTGTTAAGAATTATTGAAAAAGTAATTCATTTTTCCATTGGTTTATTGGAGTGTGCAAGGAGTGTATGATGGTCATAGTAACTGAGCTTCTTACTGGTGGAACTTTAGGAAAGTACTTGGTGAGTATCAGACCAAATGGATTGGATACACACGTTGCTATAGGTTTTGCACTTGATATTGCCGGTGCAATGGAGTGTTTACACTCGCATGGAACTATTTTCTCGTGACTTAAAATCAGGTAAATTTCCTCTTTTTATTATAAGGTAGATCATTGCAAGCTTATGATCCTTTACGTTTAAATCTTTGGAGTTAGTTGATTAATATGTTACTCTTGCTACATTTATTTTTAGAATACTTGTTGCTTACAATTGATCATAAATTCTGAAACTTGCTGATTTTGGTAGGTAAGAGAAGAATCATTTACAGAGATGATGATTGCAGTAAATGGAGCTTATTATTGGTGGCTTCTGAGGTAATTAGCGACAATTCACATGTCAAAATAAGTTTGGGTCAAAACGGGTTGGGTTGGACTAAGCACTAATCACTTTTTCGTCTTTTTTTCTTTTTATCGTTATATGAATGGAGTGTGTTCTAACTATAGCTATATTCTAAAAATATTACCATCTTCTTAATAAAAGAACATGTGGGAATTTAGATGCATTTCTTTCAACTTTCAACATTTTCAACTCATTTGATAGATATCATATTAAGCTACTAATCCCAAACGCTCTTTTAGCAGGCTTTATGTATGAATATATAGTTTAGATGACTTTCATTGCGTCTAATTGCTAGACAAATTGACCCATTTCAAACGAAACACAACCCAATATGACTCGTTCATAGATTGCAGCTGTTGGATCTCTGTGAGGCGTTTGCTATTTTTTAATAATAGTTAAATTACTTTAGTTCCTGATAAATAAAGTTTGATGTTTCATTTACATAGAAATTGTGACTACACACACATTTGGTTTGATGATTTGTTCCATAATGTAATTTTTGTGTACGCATGTCCAATGGAAGTTGGTCACGTCTTTACTTATTTGGTTGTATTGTTACATGCAACGTAAATGATACTAAACCAGTCTAAAGGTGGTCAATATTAATGGAGCAGGTTCAGATGAAAATCAATGTTAGATGTTAATCAGTCAAAGTCACCGAATTTTGATGAATAGAGAATGAGCTTATCCTACAAGAAACTGAACAGAGGTTATTTGATCAAATATATTTAATATGCTATTGCTAAGAAGTGGATCAACCTACATGAAGAAAACTATAATTTTTAAAGGAATTATAGTTTAAGAACTCATAAGAACATATTGGATGATCAAATTACAATTAGGCAATGCATAAATTCCACCTCAATCCCATAGGAATTTATGTAATTAGTATACGTTTTATGTTCTTTTCTACTAACATAATAAAGGTTGTGCTTAAGGTGGAGTTACTGGAAAGAGTGGCTCTAATCGCATTTCGTACTTGAAATTAGTGGTGAGGAAAAAGTATGACATTTTCTCCTTATATTAAATCAAACGAACCAAAAGGTACACTTCGTTTACTTCATCATGTGTGTGTTTATTTTGCATCAGATGCTTCCCTCTGTTCAAAATGTTTTAGACAAAAATCCTCAATATCAACTTTCTATACATTTCTTGAATATCATTTGATTTTGATATTTTCTTTGCTACATCCTATATACAATTTGTTCAAAAATGTTAAGTGCATATTTATTTCTTCTCTGCTGGAGTTGCAAAAGGTATGTTCCATACTGTTGGAGTGCATATATATTTCTATCCTGTTGGAGTTGCAAAAGGTTTCTAATGTGTGTTATGGCATGCTACACAATTGTATTGCTATTGAAATTATTTTTGGTTGCTACCCCTGCATATTTTTGGTTGGTTTCAATTGGTGTAATTTTGAATTTGAAGTTGAATTCTTGGATTTTCCCGAAGCTGTTACATTTAATCTATAAAGGGAAAGTTTTTCAATCAATATTGCATATGATGCAGCTGCACCGTCTCAGGAAGCAACAATATTAGTTCTTTTTTGGTTTTAAAAAAACCGGCGCAACGCGCAGGGTAACACACTAGTTTCTACATATAACTAAAAAAAATCGTAGGTTATATCTTTCTTATTGAGACATGTGAGGCCACTAATCAATAATAATCCCAGATTATATCTTTTTATTTTAGATATTGATTTATGTTTAAGTTAATTATTATTTATTAGTAACTTGGTCGGAGGGATTTTTGTCTTAAACGCATCATGTGATTCCCGATTCCCAACTCCAAGCAATAGTTCTATAAAGTTTTCTAAGAAATTTCCATTAAAAATAATTGTTATTGTTATAAACCGAAATTAAGGACATTAATCTGTTGTCATTTCTATAATTTAGGAGCTTGTTTGAAACCGATGGCTTATTGTTCTATTACTAAACTTTCCCTAATAGTTTGGGGTGCGCGTCACGTCAAACACCAACCAATCCGGACCGAACCCATCTTACTATATTCATACGTATTTAGGATTACGCACTTCCAAATTAGAATAAGGAAAATTAAAACTTATTAGTTTCTTATGTTATCTTTGATTAAAACTACTTTAAACAAACTATCAAAGAAAACATTTAAAGATTTGACCAAATGGTAAAAATTACTATATAATAGAGTTATTTTATGACCAATTGTTGGCAACCCAAGTGACGTGTGCAAAGCGGCATCAGCCCATTTTTTCAATACGTTTTTAGGAATTAGGATTACGCATTTCCATTTTCCAACAAGAAGTTGTTTCTTAACTTTAGGCCCAACAGATGACGAGGGCCCATCAGCTTATTTTTTCAGTAATTGGGCTTCGTAGATTGTTGAAACTAATTGAGAATATGAACATGGAATTTGAACGATACAATAAAGATGACACAAGAAAGAATAAACGTGAACAAGAACTTTCAAATGATTACTATGATTGGAATGATTTCGGATCAGATCCCGCCGATTACATTAGGTCCTTATTTATATCGCTCAACTAACTATAACTACCACACTCAATAACTATTGAGAAATTACAATAAGAACCCTATACTATAACTTCCGAATTGAAATAACCCTTCGGAAGTTACCCTTCGGAAGATAACCAAAGGAAACAACAAATCCCTTTCGAAGCAAACATAACATTCGGAAGATATCACCTAAGCTTCGGAAGAATCATGCTAAGCTTCGGAAGTACACTCAAACTTCGGAAGATCACTTGTTTTGACTTTTATACTTCACAATCTCCACCTTAAAATCCAAAACAAGATTTTAACAAACTCCCAATGCATCCAAGCAAAAGTTGAACTTCATACCAGGTAGAGACTTTGTAAACACATCCGCTGGATTCTCCAAAGTAGACACACCTTCCACCTTCACCTGCCCAGCATTCACCACATCCCTTATGAAGTGTAACTTCATATTAATGTGTTTTGTTCTCTCATGAAACATGCTATTCTTTGACAATTGGACAGCACCCTGGTTATCACAATACACCACTGAGTCTGCAACTTTGATTCCTAACTCAGAAACAAAACCATGCAACCACATAGCTTCCTTGACTCCCTCAGTCAATGCTATGTACTCAGCCTCTGTTGTAGATAATGTCACTACATGCTGCAACTGAGCTTTCCAACTTACTAAGTTACCCAGCACTTGAAATGCATACTCTGTAATAGATCTACCTCTATCCAGGTCCTTGGCAAAATCTGAATCAACATAACCAACAATCCTCTCATTCTTCCCATGTTCATGACACCCAAACACTAAACCATAGTGCTTAGTTCCCTTGAGATACCTCAAGATCCACTTCACAACAACCCAATGAGCTTTACCCGAATTTGACAAATATCTGCTGACTAAACTCACAGCATACCCAATATCCGGTCTTGTACAAACCATCAAGTACATCAAGCTCCCAACAACATTGGCATAAGGTACCTTCTCCATATATCTAACTTCAGCATCTGACTTTAGACAATCAGAGCTAGACAGTTTAATATGAGCACCTATAGGAACAGTTACTGGCTTCGCATCATCCATCCTATAGTTACTTAGTACCTTCTCCAAGTAAGACCTTTGAGACAACTTCAACACCTTATGTTCCCTATCTCTCTTGATCTCCATGCCCAATATCTTCTTGGCTTCGCCCAGATCTTTCATCTCAAATTCTGACATCAACATCTTCTTAGTAGCTTCAACTTCTTCCGAGTCAGGACAAGCCACTAACATGTCATCAATATACAACAACAAATATACAAATTTGTTCACACTGTATTCCTTAAAGTACACACAACTATCATAGCTGCTCTGGTTAAACCCATTAGTCACCATATGTTCATCAAACCGCTTATACCACTGCCTAGGAGATTGCTTCAGCCCATACAAAGACTTCTTAAGCAGGCAAACTTTTTCTTCCTGTCCCTTAACCTCAAACCCCTCTGGCTGCTTCATATAGATGGTTTCATCTAACTTTCCATGCAAAAATGCAGTCTTTACATCCAACTGATGTAACTCCATATCCATAGAAGCAGTCAACGACAGTATAACCCTGATAGATGAATGTTTCACCACAGGTGAGAATATCTCATTATAATCCACCCCTGCCTTCTGTGTAAACCCCTTAGCTACTAATCTAGCCTTGTACCTATGAGGTTCACCTTCAGAAATCCCATCTTTCAGTTTGAACAGCCACTTACATGACACAGGCTTATGACCTTCAGGTTTATCAACCAGCTCCCATGTACCATTCTTATAAAGAGATTCCATCTCTTCCTCCATGGCCTTACACCATTTTGAACTTTTTTTCACAGAAATTACCTCAGAGTATGACAATGATTCATAGATGCTTTCTTCTTCTGCAGCAACAAAGGCTAATGCTGACAAATCCATCCCCTCTCTATACCTAAGTGGAGGAACCACTTGTCTCCTCTGCCTATCCCTAGCCAACTGGTAATCATCCATACCATCTCCCTGGCTATCAGAGGTACCTTGATCAACACCTTGATCAATTACACCTTGCTGCTTCACCTCAATCTGAACCCCACTCTGATCTTCAACCTTTGACTTTCCTTTTTCTTGAATGTCTTTATACATCACATTGTCTTGAAAAATTACATCCCTGCTCACGGTCACCTTAGGTCTGTCCCCTTCTAGCCTCCATAATCTATACCCTTTTACACCTTCAGGGTAGCCTAGAAATACACCTTTAGTCCCCCATAGTCATTCTTTCTTCCTGACCATGCCTCCATAGGTGTCTTCATGTCTAATGCTGCTGATGGAGATCTATTGACCAAATAAGCTGCAGTTGTCACAGCTTCAGCCCAGAACATCTTAGGTAACCCTGAACTAGCCAACATACACCTTACTTTCTCAAGCAAAGTCCTGTTCATCCTTTCAGCCAAACCATTCTGCTGTGGATTACCTGGCACAGTTCTATGTCTTGCAATCCCATGAGTCTTACAATACTGATTAAACTCATGATTGCAAAACTCCAACCCATTATCAGTTCTCAGCTTCTTGACTTTTCTTTCAATTTGGGTTTCCACAAGGACTTTCCATTCCTTGAACTTACTTAAAGCATCACTCTTATTCTTCAAGATAACCACCCAAACTCTTCTTGAAAAATCATCAATCAAAGACATAAAGTATCTAGCACCACCCAAAGAATCAACCTTAGCAGGACCCCATAAATCTGAATGAATATAATCCAACACCCCTGTTGTAATATGTTTAGCCCTTGTAAACTTTACCCTCTTGTGTTTTCCAAGAATACAAGTTTCACAAAAACCAAAGTCACAACTCTTCAACTCAGTCATTACCTGTTGCTTCTGCAACTCCACCAGTCCCTGATGACTGATATGACCAAGCCTCTTGTGCCACAACATAGCCTTTGAACTACAATCACTTGAGGCAGTTGCCACCTGATAATCTACTACACCAGCACTATCTAGTACATAGATATTATTCTCCCTTCTACTACCAGATAATACCACCATTGATCCCTTAATCACCTTAGCCTTACCATCTCTAAGACTAACATGGTAACCAGAACTCTCCAACAGCCCTAAAGACAATAAACTTCTTTTAAGACTAGGAATATACCTTACATCATGAAGATCTACTTCTATTCCACTCTTCATCTTTAGAGTTACTACACCATGACCCACAATCTTGCAAGGTCTATCATCCCCTAGCTTCACTGATCCAAGATCTTTAAACTTCAGATCTTTGAAGAACTCCTTCACAGGTGTCATATGGTATGAGCACCCTGAATCCATCCCCCACTCATCCTTTTTTCCACTGCTTGTAACAGCCAACGCATCTGCACTCTCATACCCATCAGATGAGTCATCTTGAGCATTGTGTCCTGAATGAGACTTTGACCCACTTGATTCACCCTTCTTTCTTTTCCAGTCAGGACAATCTTTCTTGAAATGCTTTTCTGACCCACACACATAACACCTCCTCTTTGACTTGGATCTTGACTTTAAGACGCTTCTTGGTTTGAAGTTCCTTGTTTCAGATCTATCCCTGACCATCAAGCCCTCTCCACCATCTTCCTTATAATCAGTTCTCTTCTTCAATTCCTTTGCGTTGAGAGCTGCCAGCACTTCTTCCATAGTAAGAGTATCCCTACCATACATCAATGTATCCACAAAGTGCTCATAGGACGATAGCAAAGATGTCAAGAATATGATTACTCGGTCTTCATCCTCCAATACCACTTCGATGTTCTCAAGATCTAACACCAATTTGTTGAATTCATCAGTATGATCTTCAATTGACTTCCAAGGAGCCATTTGGAATGTGTACAACCATTTCTTGAGATACAACCTGTTCGCAAGAGACTTCGTCATGTACAGACCTTCCAATTTTGACCAGACCCCTGCAGCCGACTTCTCCTTCGATACCTCTCTGAGTACTCGATCCCCCAAGTTCAAGATGATTGAACTGTGTGCCTGTTCTAGCATCTCCTTTTTTTCCTTGTTTGACAGCGTATTCGGCAACTTGAATTCTCTGGCCAAGGCCTCTACCACTCGTTGGTGAACGAGCAATGCCCTCATCTTCAACCGCCATAACCCAAAGTCGTTCTTTCCGTCGAATTTCTCAACCTCGAACTTTGTTGACACCATCGTTGCCACCGATCGATCTTTAATTGAATCTTAATTCTCAATTGAGCCACTAACCAGGCTCTGATACCAATTGTTGAAACTAATTGAGAATATGAACACGGAATTTGAACGATACAATAAAGATGACACAAGAAAGAACAAACGTGAACAAGAACTTTCAAATGATTACTATGATTGGAATGATTTCGGATCAGATCCCACCGATTACATTAGGTCCTTATTTATAGCGCTCAACTAACTATAACTACCACACTCAACAACTATTGAGAAATTACAATAAGAACCCTATACTATAACTTCCGGACGGAAATAACCCTTCGGAAGATAACCAAAGGAAACAACAAATCCCTTCCGAAGCAAACATAACCTTCGGAAGATATCACCTAAGCTTCGGAAGAATCATGCTAAGCTTCGGAAGTACACTCAAACTTCGGAAGATCACTTGTTTTGGCTTTTATACTTCACAGTAGATTGCTAGTAATCAGTGTTGTAAAAATCGCTAGGCGCTAGTCGGGCGATGAGGTACCGACTAGGGATTAATCGGGATTACTAGGGATTAATCGGAATTAATAGGTTTGCATTTTTTACATGTAATTTTTAGAAATTATATATATAACTAAAATTAGTATAGTTCAAACGTAAGTAATTAAACATAAACATAACAATCAAGTTAACATAAATCACAAAACAATAGAAAAGCAACAAGAAATTTTGAAATTGACTTTAAAAAATGTGTTTTGTAAACTTGAAATTGATATATTATAATAATAATAACTGATAGTGGTGGTCTCAGTATATAAGTAAATCATAGAACACATGATGTCAAGAAGCAATGAAAATTTGCTATGCTAACCGAGTAACCGACTCATGGTGGTGGTCTCGGAGACTCGGACTGAGAGTCACGGACGCACATGTGATGGTCGATGACTCGATGGCCTCTGCCTCACTGGTCGCTGATGCCCCAACTCAAAACCTGATTTACCGGTGATGGTGGAGGATTGAGGTCGATGTTCGATGGTCCACCTGCTGGTCTGAGTCTCGGCTAGCTTGAAAACTAAAAGAGGTGAATCCTGATTGCCTTTGAAATAGCCATATATCCATGGATTTACCCATATATCCATGGATATGAACTCTGTTGTCGATTTTAAAATTAAAAATCAGCTTGACCGACTAGGAACAATTCAACCGATTTTCACAGACTAGCTCTGATTTGCGCCGACTAGGTCCGACTTTACCGGCTAGGACCGACTACCGATTTTGAGGGCCGATTACATGAAATCGACAAGGTCATAACCCGCCTAGCGATTAATCCACGATTAATCGGCTGACTAGGCCGATTTTTACAACACTGCTAGTAATTACAGTCGCGACTAATGTTACACTTATGGTAGCTATGGTTATTAAAATTATTATATCAGTACAAGACTATTTTGGTTATTTTATTGAATTTAACCAAAAAAAATTCTAACTTTGTTAGTTAAATTCACCGGAAGATTTATAAAATGCAAATCTAAGGCACTAAAAATGACTTTTAATAATTCGAACTGAAATGATTATATATGTTAAACCAGACTAAAAACAAAGTTATTATTTGTTTCTACTACCAATACCATCCAACTAGGGTGATAGAAAAGGATCTTCATTGGAACTTATTTAGAGTAAAGATTTTGTTCTTTAAGTTTATTATGTTAAATTTTATTTTTCTTTTTTAAACAAAAGAAATACCAAAACGTCCTTATTTCTGGATTTTGTAGCAATTTAAATTTTTTTTCATTAGAATAAAAGACGTTTTTTTATTAATTTGAGGTAAAGTTGAAGGACATAAAAGTGTGAGGACCTTAAGCTGTAACAAAAGACAATCATGAAAAATCTTTTTTTATTATTATTTTAATTTAAGGGTAAAAACTGAAATTTAAGATAACTTAATAGAAAAATATAATTTACTCATTAATTATATTATGCTATATATTATAAAAGCAAATGAAGAAAAATAGCGTTAACGTTGATTTGATTTCACTATTTATATAAAATGAATTTCTAATTAACATTATATATATTAATATTATTTTTGTCTCTGACTAGATAAGAACCAAACTATATATTCCTACTATACATCGAATCTACTATACGTCATTTCTAAACGACGACTTTTGGCTTCCTTTTCACAAGATATTATTAACTTTCAACGCTAGACGTATTTTATTGACTCGCATATTATATATCTTCGATTATTGTCTCATGGTCTTTTTATAGTCACATAACTACAACTTCTTTACAAACCTTTTGATATTTAAATATTAAAACAGTAAAATAGTTGAATAACAAAATATATAGCTTAAAACAAACCAACAAATTAGAAAACCCATGACCTTTGAAATTTAAAGAAAACACCCCATCCAATGTTACAACTGCAACGTGATGCTAGCTTAAGTTCAATGATAATGATGATGATAATAATAATAATTCGAAAGCACATTGAGACCGAACTAGCCAGAAGCGTACGACAATAGTTTGACTGTCGTTTTGTCGCAACCAAAGGAGTCACAATACGCTTGATATGTTAACACGAACACGGTTAAAATACTAACCATAAAGGCTACATTCTTCCATGAAGATTCAACAAAAGTGCCAATAGCCCTCAAAACTAGGGCTGTAAACGAGCCGAGCCAGGATGGGTTCGAGCTCGAGCTCGAAGCTTATCGAGCCGAGCCGAGCCGGCTCGAAAATTTTAACGAGCTCAAAACACCGGCTCGAGTTCGGCTCGTGAAAAGCTCGAGCCAGCTCGTGGCTCGTTCGAGCCGGCTCGATTTAAATATTTTTTTTAATTTTTCACATTAATTTATATGAAAACACAAAAAATATATATTAGGGTTTTTACATTTTGTTAGGTACTCCGTACTTATGGGAACAAAAATTATTATTTTAAATATAAACAATTTACTATCAAAATATATATTTTTAAACAAAATACTTAATGTTTTAAAAAAGAATCCATTTTTATTTTTAAGAAAACATTTTTAAAATCCTAATATAAAAATAAAAATCATAATAATAGTAGTAGTAGTAATAATAATAATAATAATTATACTATATAAATATATATATACATATATTATATGCACCGAGCCACGAGCCGAGCCAACGAACCGAGCCACGAGCCGAGCTCGAACCGAGCTAACCCTGGCTCGAGTTCGGCTCGTTTAGAATTCGAGCCGAGCCGAGCCGGCTCGTTTAGATTCGAGCTTTTTTCGAGCCGAGCTTTTCTCGAGCTTTTTTCGAGCGAGCTTCGAGCTACGAACTTTTTGTACAGCCCTACTAGTCAAAACCACTAGCAACCAATGTGCTAGCTTCCTCAAGAGCAAATATGTCTTCATCCTCACACCGCTTTCATACACCTTGTTAATCTCATCGATCGCTTTTCGCAACTTGGATTTTTCATTAATCGATACAGAACCGCTCATCCCTATGAAGAGTTTCGCAACTTCATCCGCATCCATTTCACCCGTGATAATATTCTGACTTCTGAGGTAACTGACGTCATCCTCGTTCGCGATAAGCCCACACATCAAACCCACGTATTCGTTAAGCGGGAGGCTATCTGAACCCGCGGTTAATGTTTCATAAGCAACCAAGTTTCTTAGTATGACCTCCGAGTCGTTGTTCAAAGTAATAACCGGCAAGTGAATATCTTTCCCTTGAAGGCGTATATTTCGAACGCCTTCGTCTTCTTTTAGGCTATGAAACTGGAATCCGGCTTTTTCATGAAGTTTAGAAGCCGAAGGGATGAGATCAGTTTCGCTTTGGGTGAAAGCTTCTAACGCGGAGACAGATTGTTCATACGCTTGAACAATCTCTCCCCGCGGGATCTTGGTAATGAAATTAAACACTTGTACACCTAACATCCTTTCCTCTTCAGGATCTTCGGATTCATCAACTTTATCAACATTAGGTTTTTTCGTTTCGTCAAGTGCAGCTTCTTGTTCTTTAGGAACATTGTTAACTATCGAATAATACATATAATGGAGAAGATGATCTACACTAGAAGGAGCTTGTGACTTTGAACACAGCTTAAGTGGCGAATGGATCTCACAAAACACTCGAAATACCAAAGGCGAAAGATTGATCATGCTCGAACTGGAAGAATTACCTGATGACGATTTCAAACTGTCGTTGATCTCCTGCAACACAATAAACGGGATTTGGTTCTCTACCATCAATACATCTTGCGCCAGCAATCGTTTTTTCAGACCAACTTCGGGTAGTTCGGGCTGATGGTGAGTAACATGTAATATCTTTTCCCATTTATCTTGGTTCTCTTCACTCACTACAATTTCTTTCTGAAGTATAAGTGGATCTATCTTCTTGAGAAGGGTCTGTAGATTCTTTTTGTTTGCATCATTTTTGTTTAATTCACGTAGACGCGTAACGATTTTATTTTTAGTTTTATCTGCTGAGGTCTTTAAATGAAGTAGATACTCGTCTATTCGAGCATTATACGTATGGAGCATATTGAGCAAGAAGAGACCATCAATAGCAAAGACCCTAGCCAACGACTCGTCGTCATCTTGTAGGAACATATCATAACACGAACGAACCATGGGGACAAATTCGCGAACTCTATCAAGGACATGTTGTTTATAATCCTTAATATGATAATCCTTTAGGACATTTCGCATGACGGCGACTTTTTTCTGTTCCATCTTCTTGTAGGGCGACGGGCGAAAGTGATGAATTGGGCCTAGCCCTATCTGTTGAGGTTCATACGCCTCGGGTTTTTTTGAGGTTATGGTTTCAGGTACCTGAAACATTGAGACGGGAATGGTTTCAGCGTCAATATCGAGCTGGTGATTGATGATTTCGTCGATTTTAACAACCCATGTATGCTCTTTGTGGTCTGATATCACCAATGGATCTGTGGAGGACATGTTATTGTTAAGAATATGGATGATGATAAAGCTAGAGTTGGGGGTATTTTGGATGCACAAACTACAATTTGTTGGGTGTCGAATCCAGCAAATAAATAATAAAAATGTGAACCTACCGTACACACACTAAGAATAGTATGAGCGGAAGTAGGGTTCGTGTCCTCAGGGATACGTGTCAATTATTTTATACCAAAAACATTTTAGCACAGTTACTTTGATTGATTATAGACTAAGGAAGGTGGGGGTTTAACTAAAAACTAAAAGTATAATTGAATTGCAAAAAGTAGAAAAAAAATTCCAGTGAGCTGACACGGCCGTGTCAAAACTGTTAAAGAAATTTCACGCGGCCGTGTTAAGGTTCTGCTAGAAAAACGAAAATTGACATTTTTTATATTTTTTAATTATGAAAAATGGATTACTAAAAACGTTAATTTAAAGGTGAAGTAAATTCAAATATAAAAACTAATTCAAACACTAAGGCAATTTCTTGATTTGATTTGGCTTACGATCATTAACGATTAAGGTGCAATGACAATTTTCAATTAATGATTTGTATCGATACTAGACATCACGTCATTCGGATATCCCCACTATCTAATGTCCAATCAATCGCAGTTCGTTGATTGGAGCCAACCCGCTACTCTAAGCTCAGGCCGTTCGGATCTTAGCGTGCGGGTTGCGACGATAGAAGTATCGATTATAATTAAACACACACGTCGTTCGGTATGCTTAACTAGATTGTGTGATTCTATAACGAGAATGAATTCATAGACAAACTCAAACCGTTAATTGTTCCTTATATCAAAAATCAAAACTTGGTTAGGGTTTTAAAACTTGAAGAACTTTATTAGAAAAATTAATAAAGTGGCCAATTTTATTAACAATCTAATATATACCGGATTAGATCCGGGTTAAGATCAAGAATCAAACAAACAAACCATCAAAATAAAAGCATCTCCTAATTGCTTCACATAAGTTCAAACCAAAATCATAAAAATTAAACCTTAATGTCGAAATCAAGGATTGTTCTAGCCGGACATGACGACTAGATCAATCAAAACTAAAATAAAATAAAACGTACGAATCGAAAACCAATAAAAAAACCTAAATTGTTATTGCTCCTCGTTGCTTCTTGAACTTGATTCTTCAAAATAATGTCTTCAAAATCCTTCCAAGGTGCTCCAAGATCCCCCCTTTTCTGCAGCCTCCCCCCTTTTATCTTTTGAGTTCTTCTCATCTTTCAACAAACTCTCCTATTTTCTTGGCTTTCAAGTTTTAATCTTTATCACTTCTTTTTCCAGCCATTTAATTATCCTACAAAAATAAGAAATATACAAAAGTAGATTTCATCCTACAAAAAACTACTACTTTATAATTAAAACAAAAGATGCATGTAATTAATGCAAAATATATGCAGAAATGCAATCTAAAATTACTATAATTTATGACGAAAAATATAACTAACAAATCTCCCCAAGCTTAAACCTTTCCTTGTCCTCAAGGAAGTCAAGACTAGGAATAACCCTAAAAGTGAAAAGATAATAGATATAATTAGGATGTTGGCAATACCAATCTTAGCCCCGCGTAAGAAGTATGAGCATGAAATCATTTTATTATGCTAATTTTCAGTTATCGTGGACAAATTAAATTTTCAAGATTTTTTTATAAACAAATGTGCCCAATTTGCAAGTTATGATCCTCTAACCCTTAAGTTCCGGATTTATCGTTTCATATCAATTAAGTCGTGTTAAGTTAGTCATTTAAATGTGCCAACACCTTTCTTCACACGGTGGAAACCTTCCTAACCTCAAGGACTATAGAGAGCAAGTGGTCAATTTTTCACCACACGATATCACAAATGTTTTTTTTCATTTGCCATTATTGCGGCTTATTTATCACGTCACTAACTTCTTTTCTCTCTATTTTTTCCTTTTTTTTCTCTTTTTTTTTTTTTTTTTTTCTTTTTTTTTCTATTTTTTTTTCATTTGGACTCGGCTCTCAACCTATTTTTGCTAGGTCTCAGTTTCCTTATGTGATCAGATCGGCATTAGGCACACCTGACTATTAGGTGTTTTATCTTTGTAAACCAAGAACAAAGGGCACTAGCATAACGGAGCACATCTATCTATTTATTACTATCAACCTATTTGTATACGCAACCTACTATTAGCATAATAAAGGGTAATATCATTTTTCATGTTATTCTCAAAATCTTTCCCGAGGCTACGAAGATGTTACCTTTTTTTTATGCATACCTAATACTATGATTAACTATATACAATGCAATCCTAATTGCAGTTCCTAAAACTACCATGACTATGATGCAACCCTAAATGCAATATGTAATATGTAATTGAATGTTAAATACGACGAAAAAAAATAAAAATAAAATTACCTCTCCCCAAGCTTGAATTCAGCGTCGTCCTCGAGACGTGGAGTAGAGAGTGGGATGAAATTTACTGAGGTGGTTGATGGTGGGGTGGAATGAACGAAGGATAGATGTGGTTGTGAAGTCAAGGTCAGGAAGAAGCCAAGTAGCAATTCTGTTTAGAGACAGGTTTGAGCTTTTTTTTTTAACTCAGAAGGTTTACGTGACCGTGTCTGTTTTATAAAGCAATCGCTGCGCGGCCGTTTCAACCTCCTGTTTGACACCTTTTTTTTGCAAAGGATGAAAATGAATAACAAAAAAATTAGAACAAGATAGAAATAGAAAAACAAACAAAATACGGGTTGCCTCCCGCGTAGCGCCTTTCTTTAACGTCTTTGGCTAGACTCTTGGAAGTCTCATTCAGTCTGGTGCCTGTGGAATAAATGAAAAAACTTTTTCATTAGTAATTGGTAATTCTATTTTTTGTTTTTCATACCTTGTTTTCTTTTGTGTACTCATGAATATCAAGACTTCCATCAACACCTCCCCAAGCTTGAACTTTTCAGTAAGCTCCTTTGTTATTAATTCATCAATGCTTCTATTTAACACCAATGCTAGAACACCATGATTAGATAACTCAAAACAATCATCAGTTAAAGGTTCAATAATATCTAACCAATTCAAAGAAGAAATATCACTGGGATATCGCATTGCATCATCTATGTTGAAATTGATTACCTCCCCATCAAACTCCATAGAAAGTGTACCATTATAAACATCAATCTTAGTTCTAGCAGTTTTTAAAAATGGTCTTCCGAACAAGATAGAACTTGAATTTGTGAAGTCATCATCATTCATGTCTAACACATAAAAATCAGCTGGGAACACCAGTTCATTCACTTGAACCAACAAATCCTCTAATACACCTTTCGGGTGTACTATGGACTTATCGGCCAATTGAATGACTACCCCGGTCCTCTTTAACGGTCCTACATTAAGTGTTTTAAAAATTGAGTATGGTAGTACGTTAATAGAGGCTCCAAGGTCAATCATTACTCTAGGAATACTAACATTACCCAATTTACAAGGAATGGTGAAGATTCCTGGATCCTTGCACTTTGGGGGTAATCTCTTTTGTAAAACAGTAGAAACATTTTCACTTACCTTTACTGTTTCATTACCTTTCAGCTTTTTCTTTGACGTGCAGAGTTCCTTCAAAAATTTAGCATACCTTGGAACTTGTTTAATAGCATCAAGAAGTGGAATATTTACCTCTACCTTCCAGAAACTTTCCATGATTTCTTGTTCTTCCCTTTCTTTTTGTGTACCGTTTAGTCTTGAAGGGAATGGAGGCAGAGGAGTAAATCCCACATCATTTTTAATTGGATTTGATGCTTTATTCTTTTTATCCTTCTTATTTGCATCAAAGGTCGCTTCCTTCTTGTCTACTTCATGTATTCCAGGGCCTTTACAACTCTCCTCACTTCTCAAGTTAATAGCACAAACATTATGCTTAGGATTTGTCTCGGTTTGAGCGGGTAGTTTACCTTTAGATTCCAACTTACTTACGGAATTGGCAAGTTGAGCCACTTGCTGCTCTAAGTTCTTAATACTAGCTCTTGTCTCTTGTTGGAATGTGTGCGTGCTGGTTGCTAAACTCTTGACAATATCTTCCAAAGACATCCTTGAGCTTCCTGTTTGTTGTTGTTGGCGAGGCTGAAAGTTTTGTTGATTGTTTTGCATCTGAAAGGGAGGTCTTTGATGGAATTGTGGGGCTCTTTGTGGATAACCAACATTGGGTGGTTGTCCCCAATTTTGGTTATTTCCTTGTTGTTCATAGGATCTTGAATTCTGCCCCGGATAACCTCCCATTGCTTGTGCTTCTTCAACATCTTCTTGAAGTGTGGGACACATGTCAGTAGGATGTCCAAATTGTAAGCATATTCCACACACTCGAGGTTTTTGCTCAGCTTCCTTGCCTTTTGTAAGCTGTATTACAGCTTTAGTCAACTCAGCGAGTTGGCTTTCAATGTGAGGAGTGCTCACTTCTTTAACCGCCCGTGGTACATCGTCATACCATCCATCTTCTTGTGAGGAATGTTTGGTATCTTCAGCTATGGAAGTTATCAATTCTCTGATTTGGGTTGGTGTTTTATCAAGTAAAGCTCCTCCACTAGAGGCATTTATCAAACGCCTTTCTAGTGGTGCTAACCCTTCACAAAAGTTTTGAAGTAATTGATGTTCCGAGATGTGATGTGAGTGTGTTGAAATGCTATTTTAAGTTTTTAAATGTTAAATATTAAGTCTGATTACTTGTATTTATGTATTTGATCATGTTAAATAGGTTAACTAGGAGTTTGAAGTGATTTTGTAGGTAAAATAACCAAGTTGGAAGCTTCCATGGTGATACAAGGCGTTGGAGGGGTCCAGAAACGAAGATTCAAGATGCAGCAGAAAAGTTTCCACCGTAGCCTACTACAGCCACCGTAGGCTACGCCAGCATCAGCCAAAAAACAGCAGAATACCCTCCAGCGTAGGCTACGCTGGCTGGCGTAGCCTACGCCAGAGCCTTCGGGAAACACCTATAAAATCGCGTTTTTGTTAGGTTTCATCCACCACTTGCCCCCCATTCGATCTAGGACGATTTGAGACGAATTTTGGGTGTTTCTAGACCTGTGATTCACCATTCTACATCGTTCTAACACCATTCGATCATCCGGGATGCAATTCAACAACCATTTTGGAGATCATTCAAGAACAATGAGCGGCTAAACTTCTCGTGATCTACTTCGGGTAACGGGTTTTGTGTGATTAGGTTCTCGTTTTTGTTAGACTTGCGTTGGGATTGAACTTTAGAACCCTTTAAGTTCTTTTATAAGTTTAACTTGTGTTTTGATTATTTAAACAATTATGTTGGTTGACCTTTATTTGAATGTCGTATGATCTTGCGCAAATCGTATGGTTTTAGAGTTTTGGTTACTAATTGAATTGGTATTGTGTATTAAGACCTATTAAGTCTTGATTATCATTATCACTTAATCATTACACGTATAGAATCCCCATTAAGGATTTTCCACCAAGTTGAACTAAATGATTACTGAAAACCAAACCTTAACCCTGAAGTGGATTACTCTTTCTTATAATTGTCTTCTTAATCAAGTTTGTTCCTTTGCAATTTGTTTTATTAGTTAATTCCTTAATCATTCCAAAATCCAATTTTTACAGCCAAGAGGCAATAGTTAAGTAATTTGATAATTTAGTTAATCGTTTCGTATAAATCAAGTTACAATACACCGACCACTAATTCCACGAGGTTCGACAACCCTACTTACCCTAACTAGTTTAGGTGAATAGGAACACACATTTTAACATCTTATTTGATTGGTACTTCGACATCGATCAAATTTTGGCGCCGTTGCCGGGGAATCGGTGCGCTTGGTGTTTTGTTATTTGATTTTTTTTGTTTTGTTTACTTGTTTTGCTTTATTTCTTTATTTTCTTGTTACGCTTGGTATTTTTCAGTGTGCAGGTGACAGGTTGCATGCATACTCGTTATTCGGGTAGGAAATCACCATTAGTGTTCGATCCAGAGATAGAGAAATCAGCAAGGTACAATCGTGTTCTGCATCGATCAGGGCTACCAACTACATCAATTTCACAAGCTATTGATCAAGCAGCTGACAGTTCGTCTGATTCAACCCAAATGGATGACCCAAATAACCAACCACCTCAAAATCCAAACCCTCCTCCTAATAACCAAATTCAAAACCCAAATCCACTTCCACCACCAAATAACAACCGCAACAATAACCTGAATCAACCACCACCCAATGATAATATGAATCAAAATAACCTCAATCAAGGAGATGACTTTGATCATGTGAGCATGCATAGTGTCCATACGGGTGATGAAGATTATGAAGATGAATGGAATAACAATGAAGAACCCCATAATGGTGCAAATTATGATGCGTGGGATGGAAACTTCGGTGGAGGTGATGGATATAATAGAAATAACAATTGGGGGAATGATCAGCATGGGTGGAATGTACCACCTATCAATCAACAACGGGGTATGGTTAACAATAATGCCAATCAACCAAGAAGACTTCAAAGAGCTCAAGTACGAGGTCTGGATAGCCATTTCAGACCTGCTATTTCTGAAAATCCGAATCCTATTGCACCTCCAAATCGTAGAGGAAGAGCTTTTGATGTACGCCCTCATTATCTCACCATTCTTCCTGCATTTAGAGGCACTGCAACAGAAGAACCATATGTACATCTTGCTGAATTTGATGCCATATGTAGCACTATTGGTGGAAATCACTTCACACAAGATGAAGTGAGGCTACGATTGTTTCAATTTACTTTGAAAGATAGAGCTAAACAATGGTTCCTCACTTTGCCTGACAATAGTATTCATACTTGGCAAGAGATGCAAAGGGTTTTCCTTGAAGAATATTACTCTATGGGAAAGACAAGTGATGCAAGAGAGGCTATTCGTTCTTTTCAACAACAAATGGGTGAGCAATTTCATGAGGCATTTACAAGATTCAAGGAGTTGATCCGCATGTGTCCTCATCATGGTATTGAAAGGTGGGAATTGATCAAGGCTTTTTCGGATGGATTGACCAATGAGGAGAGAAAGTATTTGTATTCTACAAGTAATGGAACATTCTTATCTAATCATGAAGATATGGATTGGGAATTCCTAGAACGAATGTGCAAGAATTCCAAAGCTCAAGCTTCGGCTAGTAGACGGTCAAAGCCTGTTCCGGCAAGGTCAACCACCATTGATTATGAGACTAAAGAAAGAATTGCATCTTTGGAAAGACAATTGGCCAAGTTAGGACAAACGGGGACTAAAGATGTAGCTTCAGTTGGATTTAATGTATGCAATGAATGTGGTGAACTGGGGCATGTAAGTGTAATGTGTCCGTTGCTTTTAGGTCAACATGAAACGGTGAATCAAGTATATGGAGAGAATAAGCAGTTTGATATGAACTCTAATACTTATCACCCGGGTATTAGGAATCATCCAAACTTTAAGTATGGAAATGCTTCAAACCAGATGACATCTAATTTTCAAGGTAATAATCAAGGTGGTCAAGCATATCAGAACCAACCACAAGGCAATTACAATCAAAATGGTTACCAAAGAATATCATATTCTCAAGGAAATAATCAAGGGAGCTACAACCATACGGGTCAACAAGGTAGTTCGTCACGAAACTATCAAAGTAATTCTCAATCTAAAATAGTTGGTGGTGCAGACTCTACAAATGCAAAGTTAGATGCTTTAATGAACATGATGAAGGAGAATATGCAAGAGAATAAGAGGGAAAATGAAATCAGAGACAAAGCTTATGAAGCTTTGAATAAACAAGTGGGTCAACTTGCTGAGGATGTGGCCAAGATTAAGAGGAACCACGGGAAACTACCGAGTGATACCACAATCAATCCTCAACATCAAGGAACCAACACAGAAAACATGAGAAATGTTCACATCAATTCGGTTAGTATCCTTCCTGACTCTGTAATTATTGATAATAACTTTACTTCTTTTCCACAACAAGTTGCAGATAAGGAAGAGAAAGTGAATGCAGTGGAAGATAGTGACCAAGGAGCACCCATCATTCCAATAAAAGTGGGGAAGTTGAAGATAAAAAGAGCACTCTTGGATTATGGAGCAACTGTTAGTATCTTGCCAGGTATGTTATATGATCAGTATGACTTCGGTTCTCTAGAGGAAGTTAACACCACTGTGGTGTTAGCTGACTTGACTCAGAAATGTCCTCGAGGGATGGTAAGGAATGTTATAATCAAGTTGGGAGAATTTTACTACCCGGTGGACTTTATGGTGCTTGATTATGCACCGGTGAGGACAAATGAGCAACCGAAGGTCATATTGGGTCGACCATTTTTAGCAACTGCCAATGCTCAAATCAATTGTCGGGATGGAACGATTGAAATGACTTACGAAACTCGTAAGTTACGTTTTGATGTATTTTCCAAGTCGGTTAATTATTTTGTTAATGATGAAGTTTTTGTGGCAGATATGACTAACGTGTGTGTTCCTACTTGTACTCTATATGTAAGCACGAACACCAATTTTGAGAATGATTTTAAGTATGATAGGGTTAAGCATGTGGACTTGAAGGAATTGATAAATTTAAAAGAAGAGAAAGAGCCAATTATGATGATGAAAACAAAAGATGAGAAGCCTAAAATGAAGAAAAAAGTTGGTGATCCACTTGATCATATAAAAGACAGAGTTGAGGTATTAATGTTTGGGCCACAATACGATCTAGTTGAAGACCCACCAGATCATTTGAAGAATACCGGAGTCAAGCATCCTACTCGACCACCATGAGTGGTCGCATGTACGGTCTGGCTGAAGACCTAAAACTTAGCGCTATTCGGGAGGCAACCCGAAATCAAAATATTATGCTTTTATGTTTGATGTGTTTGTTTAAGTAGTTTGTGTTGTCAAATTGGTGGTGTTATTAGTATTATGTGTTGGGAATGGTTACGTGTGCTTGGGTAGATTGGGTTGAAAAGTCGTTTATGTTGATTGATCGGATAAATTGAAAAAAAAAATCCTTACATTTAACCTAAATATCATACATTGGGGACAATGTATCCCAAGTGTGGGGATGAGGAAAATGTGAAAACTTTTAAATTTTTTGTTTTGAGCAATCCAATTGGACATGAAAACAACAAGCATACCAATTGTTCCTACCTTGTTTGAAGTAAGGGTTCTTAGTCATAGTCTAATTCCATGATAGCATAAGGAATTGTGTTTAGCAAGGCTTTTAGAAAATGTTAAGAATTACCTAATTGTGGTTAACAAGCTATTGGTGTAATAAATTCATGCACACATCGGCATCCCATATTTCCTAACTTGGTGAGATGTTGAAGCCTACTAGATTGTTAGTTCATAAAACTTATTTTATTTGTTGAGTGTAGGCCGTATGACTCTTTGTTTTAGAACTTGTGTGATTTGATGCATACTAAGACGATGACTTGATAAATGCACATAGATGATAGAGGCAATCTAGGACCCCCATCTCCTTTCAAACTACTGTTGTGCCTTACCAGTTCCTAAATTTCCCCTAGTAACCGTTTTGAGCCTTAAACCATTTTCTTTGTTACAACCACATAATTAGAACCCGAATCAACCCATTCACCACTGATGATGACATTCCAAGTGTATCAGTATTTGATTTTTGGTAATAATTAGAAAAAAAAAGAAAAAAAAGAGAAAAAAAAGAAAAAAAAGAGAAAAAAAAGAGAAAAACAAAGAAAAATGCAAAAATACCAAGTATGGGATAAGTGTGTGCCCATGGTTCTTTTATCTTTAGTAGTAGTTATTTTAATAAGAATGTCAACAGTGATATTTACCTTGATTATTTTAGCCACTTTTACAACCATACATTCCTACCCGAACCTAAGCCCAAAACCGATAAGTCCTTGTGATATGTGCATTATTAATGTATTACTGTGGAAGTTTGATCATCATTCAAGCATATGATAACAAAGTTTCATACGTGGACCTTTTGAGTGATTTATTGGTGCAATTTTCACCAATCCAGAAATAAACCGAGTGGAGCGAAAATAGTGAGGGGTGTGTTGCATGAAAATAAAAACCAAAAGTCTGTTAGGTTTAATTAGGATGATTCTATTTTGAAATAAATGTACCACGCTTTACTTGCTAACCAAACACGATTGTTGTAATTCTAGAACGGGGTATGACTTTGGATCATAGCTAAGACATAGTAAGGGACCTTGGTTTATATATTGTTGTTTAGTGTTTCAAACGGATTTTATTGAGGGCAAGCAAAGGTTAAGTGTGGGGATGTGATGTGAGTGTGTTGAAATGCTATTTTAAGTTTTTAAATGTTAAATATTAAGTCTGATTACTTGTATTTATGTATTTGATCATGTTAAATAGGTTAACTAGGAGTTTGAAGTGATTTTGTAGGTAAAATAACCAATTTGGAAGCTTCCATGGTGATACAAGGCGTTGGAGGGGTCCAGAAACGAAGATTCAAGATGCAGCAGAAAAGTTTCAACCGTAGCCTACTACAGCCACCGTAGGCTACGCCAGCATCAACCAAAAAACAGCAGAATACCCTCCAGCGTAGGCTACGCTGGCTGGCGTAGCCTACGCCAGAGCCTTCGGGAAACACCTATAAAATCGCGTTTTTGTTAGGTTTCATCCACCACTTGCCCCCCATTCAATCTAGAACGATTTGAGACGAATTTTGGGTGTTTCTAGACCTGTGATTCACCATTCTACATCGTTCTAACACCATTCGATCATCCGGGATGCAATTCAACAACCATTTTGGAGATCATTCAAGAAAAATGAGCGGCTAAACTTCTCGTGATCTACTTCGGGTAACGGGTTTTGTGTGATTAGGTTCTCGTTTTTGTTAGACTTGCGTTGGGATTGAACTTTAGAACCCTTTAAGTTCTTTTATAAGTTTAACTTGTGTTTTGATTATTTAAACAATTATGTTGGTTGACCTTTATTTGAATGCCGTATGATCTTGCGCAAATCGTATGGTTTTAGAGTTTTGGTTACTAATTGAATTGGTATTGTGTATTAAGACCTATTAAGTCTTGATTATCATTATCACTTAATCATTACACGTATAGAATCCCCATTAAGGATTTTCCACCAAGTTGAACTAAATGATTACTGAAAACCAAACCTTAACCCTGAAGTGGATTACTCTTTCTTATAATTGTCTTCTTAATCAAGTTTGTTCCTTTGCAATTTGTTTTATTAGTTAATTCCTTAATCATTCCAAAATCCAATTTTTACAGCCAAGAGGCAATAGTTAAGTAATTTGATAATTTAGTTAATCGTTCGTATAAATCAAGTTACAATACACCGACCACTAATTCCACGAGGTTCGACAACCCTACTTACCCTAACTAGTTTAGGTGAATAGGAACACACATTTTAACATCTTATTTGATTGGTATTTCGACATCGATCAAGATGCCATGTTGTGGGCATCGAGCACAAAGCTTCTTGAATCTTTCCCAATAAGTATGCAAAGCTTCTCTTTTTGGTTGTCTGATCCCGATGATCTTCTTGCGTAGAGTAGATGCTTTGACTTCTGGGAAGTACTTGTCTAAAAACAGTTTTGCAAGATCATTCCATGTGTTTACCGACCCCGGTGGTAGGTAATATAACCATTCTTTAGCTGAATCTTGCATAGCAAAAGGGAATGCCCTAAGCTTGATTTGGTCTTCAGTAACGTTATGCGGCTTCATTCCGGAACACACTACATGAAATTCCTTGAGAAACTTATGAGGATCTTCATTCTCAAGGCCTCGGAAGAGTGGTAACAAGTGGATAACACCGGATTTCAACTCAAAATTCACCATAGTAGGGTAGTTTATGCAGAGGGGTTGTTGGGTAACATCGTGAGTTGCCCATTGTCTAAGGGTTTGTTCGGCTGGAGCTGCCATGGTTGGTTCGGGTAAGGGTGGTTCTTGATGGGTATGTGATTGTGGTGGAGTGGTGGTTGTTTGTGAGGGTTGTGGTGATTCGGTGTTGGATTCGGATTCACTTGACAAGGGTTTATCTTGCCAAATGTCGGTGACCGGAGGTGAAGTAAGTGGTGTTGAGGAACTCGCTGACTTCTTTCGAAGCTTCGCTTGTTTCCTTAACCTCTTTGCGGTCTTCTCAATCTCCGAGTCAATCTCGAGTGGTGTACCTGTACGAAAAGATCTTGGCATAAAATGATTAGAATCGCCGTGTCCCCGGCAACGGCGCCAATTTGTTGGGTGTCGAATCCAGCAAATAAATAATAAAAATGTGAACCTACCGTACACACACTAAGAATAGTATGAGCGGAAGTAGGGTTCGTGTCCTCAGGGATACGTGTCAATTATTTTATACCAAAAACATTTTAGCACAGTTACTTTGATTGATTATAGGCTAAGGAAGGTGGGGGTTTAACTAAAAACTAAAAGTATAATTGAATTGCAAAAAGTAGAAAAAAAATTCCAGTGAGCTGACACGGCCGTGTCAAAACTGTTAAGGAAATTTCACGCGGCCGTGTTAAGGTTCTGCTAGAAAAACGAAAATTGACATTTTTTGTATTTTTTAATTATGAAAAATGGATTACTAAAAACGTTAATTAAAAGGTGAAGTAAATTCAAATATAAAAACTAATTCCAACACTAAGGCAATTTCTTGATTTGATTTGGCTTACGATCATTAACGATTAAGGTGCAATGACAATTTTCAATTAATGATTTGTATCGATACTAGACATCACGCCGTTCGGATATCCCCTCTATCTAATGTCCAATCAATCGCAGTTCGTTGATTGGAGCCAACCCGCTACTCTAAGCTCACGCCGTTCGGATCTTAGCGTGCGGGTTGCGACGATAGAAGTATCGATTATAATTAAACACACACGCCGTTCGGTATGCTTAACTAGATTGTGTGATTCTATAACGAGAATGAATTCATAGACAAACTCAAACCGTTAATTGTTCCTTATATCAAAAATCAAAACTTGGTTAGGGTTTTAAAACTTGAAGAACTTTATTAGAAAAATTAATAAAGTGGCCAATTTTATTAACAATCTAATATATACCGGATTAGATCCGGGTTAAGATCAAGAATCAAACAAACAAACCATCAAAATAAAAGCATCTCCTAATTGCTTCACATAAGTATAAACCAAAATCATAAAAATTAAACCTTAATGTCGAAATCAAGGATTGTTCTAGCCGGACATGACGACTAGATCAATCAAAACTAAAATAAAATAAAACGTACGAATCGAAAACCAATAAAGAAACCTAAATTGTTATTGCTCCTCGTTGCTTCTTGAACTTGATTCTTCAAAATAATGTCTTCAAACTCCTTCCAATGTGCCCCCCTTTTCTGCAGCCTCCCTCCTTTTATCTTTTGAGTTCTTCTCATCTTTCAACAAACTCTCCTATTTTCTTGGCTTTCAAGTTTTAATCTTTATCACTTCTTTTTTTTCAGCCATTTAATTATCCTACAAAAATAAGAAATATACAAAAGTAGATTTCATCCTACAAAAAACTACTACTTTATAATTAAAACAAAAGATGCATGTAATTAATGCAAAATATATGCAGAAATGCAATCTAAAATTACTATAATTTATGACGAAAAATATAACTAACAAAGTGTGCCGTGTTTATATAGAAATAAAACAAAGTGTTACCTTTGTGCTACTTGCAATATAAACAGACTAATAAATTCAATTCTTTCATTGCTTCTATAATTAAGAATTAAATAAAGGCAAATCAGTTTTGAAATCCCAAACGATCACGTATTGACCGATAATAATCCGTACTATTAGTTTGTCTGGTTATACTCTGAACTTTCATTGTTGTTACTAGTAACAGTCTCAATAACATGATTATCAAATACTTAAGTTTACTTTGCTTTCAATTTTTCTCGCAATACTGACTATGAATGAAATAATAAAAAACACAAGTGAAATGAAACAGAAAATAAATGTAAATTGAGTGTAAATGTATGATAATCATGCTACTTGGATTATCATTGCTAACAAAAATGAAAGTTGTGAATGTCACCTGACAAATTAATAGTATAAATTATTATCTGCTGATAAATAGAGTTTTATACAATAATAATAGTAATACGGTATACTATTCTATGGTCAACAAAAGTCGTTGGAATTGTTCTTGAAGCCAAAATGTCACATGTCATGGACCCTTGGACAGTTGGATGTGGGTTTAGTTGCACAGCAAAAATGAGTAAATGACACAAATATTCTTTTTCACATTAACTCATATGATGGTGTTTCAGGAAACGACCCTTCATTGTTTCAGCATTATTCCGATGGAGTTAATCACCGTAACGAAAGCCCTATATACATCAGTGTTGTAAGAAATCTATAAACGAAATCGACAAGCTAATATAATAGAATAAAAACCATAGATCTAACAATACTCACAAAAGAAAATATAATTTTAATTTTTTTTTCTCGCAATATATTGAACGATTTAATATAGATTTGAATTTTCTGGTCTTTGGGTTGTAATTCAGTGGTAGGACCGTAGGAGGAGTGGTGAGAGGTAAGTTTTTTGAAATAAATATAAATTCAAACATGATAGACAAAATCTCCATTGTGGGTAGACGAATTATTTCATCCAAAATATCTATAAAAAAATTGTAATATAATAACATGTCTCTACATCATAAAAAACCTTAAATCTCAAAATGTTCAATTTTGAGTTTGTTTTAAGGGTCTAGAGTAGGAAGATACAAATAATAACATTAATATCATCTACTACTAATAATTTGAGATGATTTGAAAAATAAAGGTTACATATTATAAATTCGATATTTCGATAGGCCAACAATCACGACGTTTGCTTAATACAACCCCTACTCCCTAGCTCAAGAATTAGACGTTTAATCAACTTCAGCATGCACTTTTAACTCAACAAACGGGATACTTATGGTCACCATTTCCTTGTTTACGAGTGACACTTGGGTTCAAGTCTTGTTTCTACGATTTTAGAGTGTTTTTATTTATCATTTTTATTACTATTGATTTTGATGGTTTTTTTATTTAGCTTTAGTATTGCTTTTATAAAAATTATTATTAATATTAATGTTGTATTTTGGAGGGTTATTAATATCATTTATGCTCTTAGTGATTTGGCTTTAGTATTATTTAATAGAGTAAATTACTATTTTAGTCCCTGTAGTTTGGTGGTTATAATCATTTTCATCCAATAGTTTAAAAACGCCTAGTTTAACCACTATGGTATAGATTTTGTCACAATTAACTACATCCCACTAACGCCGTCCAAATATTCTATTAATTTTTTATGAAAAGACCAATATACCCCTCTTTATAAATATATAAATAAAATATTAACAATTTTTCTAATAAAAATAATATATATTAATACACTCCACCCCTACCCCACCTCACCCTCTCCCGCTTTCTTCCCTTAAACCTAAAACCACCATACCATCTCCACCACACCATTATCATCATCATCACACCACCACCACCATCTTAACTCTTACCTAAGCAACCATCACTACCATCACACCACCACCACTATCTCAACTCTCACCTAAGCAACCATCACTACCGTCACACCACCACCACCTCCTCCATCTCCACATCCGTCATATCCTTTTCTATCTTTTCTCCCCACTCTGTGTGTGTGTGATGGAAGTGTAGAAGGAGCAAAGTAGATGGGTGGCGAAGCGGGGTGATGAACTGCCGCAGGCAGCGGCGGAGGGGCGGCAGATGAACTCTGTGGAATCGGAGTCATTGCTGTTAAAATATGTGAATCGGGGCGACAGATGAACTCTGTGGAAGGATAGGTGGTTTGCGGTTGTTGAAGGTGGAAGGGCATGGGGAAATAGGAGCTAATGTTGTTGGAGTATGTGAATTGGAAGGAAGAAGATGATGATGCAGATGAACTCTGTGGAATCGACATCTTCCTTTCGACAATTGGAGTTCTCGATTCAGTATGGAATTTGGAATGAAAAATTAGGGTTCTTATGGGTGGTGAAGGTGTGGTTGCCGGAGAGTGGTGGCTGATGGCGGTATGGTTGCCGGCTAGTGGTGGGTGGTGGCGGAGGTGGTTCAAATGTGTTCAAACAAGAAAAAAATGTGGGGTTAGGTTTATTTGTAATATAATAACATTTTTAGTCCCGTATTTTTGTCTTTTTATAGAAATCTAACAGAAACATTGGATGGGGTTAATGGTTTGAACTTAATTGTGATAAATTTTAAACTACAGTGGTTAAACTTGGGGTTTTTAAACTATTTGATAAAAACGTTATAACCACCAAACCACAGGGACTAAAAACGTAATTTACTCTATTTGATATAATTATTTTCACATTTTTGTTATAGTTTGAAAGATAACTACATCAAAAATTGAGGCCCCTACTATCTTTTATGTGTCTATGGAATGACAAATTGTGTGTTGATATCTTTTCGGGCATATTACGATTTTATCTTTTGATTGCATAATGACTTTTATTTTTTAATTAAAACACTATCACTGTTGTATATAATAATATTCTTTTTTTTGGTGATGTATAGATTTCCGATACAGGGTTCTAACGTCCGATATTGCTTTTGCCAATTGGAGCGAGGTTCATTGTAAATTATAATATTGAATTAAAAAATAAAATCAAAGTTGACGACTATAGTTATAGTAGTATTATATTTCTAATTAAACGATAGTAAGTTAATGTGTCACAAATCATCATTAGTTAATTACTCACATAGCAAGAACCCATGTGCAAACAAATGCATTCTCCGTGAATCAATGAGTAGCTTTTATTACTAAGAATTGACCCATTAAAACGTTTGAATAAAGTTATTTTTATTTGAGTTCGAGTTCAAACTCAAGCATAAATTAAATTTATTTTAAAAGTGAGTAGAACTCGAGCTTAGATTAAAGTTATGTTAACGAAACAATTACATAAGTAAAAATATGAACCTCTATTGGATCCAAGGAAACAATGTCCGCATTTGCTCCAAAAGAAAACTAACCAACATCCGGATTACCTTGGAACTACTAGCATGCACATACGCATTGCGAACCACAACCAGCGTGCCCGAAATGCTAATCAGGAATGTGATAGCCTTAGCCACAGCCCGAGCTTGCTTCTCTGCCTCTTTCTTGATCCGAACACTTGGTACGCCCTCATAAACCTTGTTTAGTTCCGCCACCGTCTTCCTCAACCTCGATTGCCCACTCATTTTCCCAAGCGATCTCCCTATCCCGTTGAACAATTTCACGATCTCCTCGTCTCTCAAATCGCCTTTTATGATCTTTTGTTCGCGTAGCACTTTCACGTCCTTCGTGGTGTCAATGATCCCGCACATGAAATCGACATATTCCGTGAGTTCGAGACCAAATGCGCCCCTTAAACTGCTCTCAGACATTAAATTCTCGTAGGCGACCAAGTTTCTGAGTATGACCTCAGTATCCGAATTAACGGTGATCACAGGGAGATAACAAGTTTTATCGATAAAGCTTATGTTTTTTATACCTTCTTCACTCGTCGACAATACAAACTTCACTCCTGCTGTATCGCGGAGCTTTGAAACCGAAGGGACCCTGATCTCTTGAATCAAGGTTTCTTTATTTGTCTCGTACAAAACTTTCAAGATCGAACTGAGGAGTTCGAGAAAAGGTTTAGCGGCCGGAATAAATCCGGCCGCTTGGATCAGAGCATCCAGTAGCTCTTTAGTGGCGGGCTTTTCAGCCCGAACACTTTCAAGTTTTTCAAAACTAACATCTCTTGAGATCGTTGTATCATTGTCGACGACCGAATGGTACATAAAATCAAGCAAATGGTTGACACGACCGAATTCGATATTCTCCTTCGACAAAAGAAAAGGCGAATTCGACTCCGCGAATAATCGAAACTTCGATTCCCAGAAATCTTGATCGCTTTCACCTGATTGTGAAAGGGCTTTTTCAATCTCCTTCAGCACAACAAGAGGAATTTGATTCTCCAACATGATCAAATCTTTTCGATCAGTTGCAAAACCTTTTTCTGTATACACCCCAAGTTGATCAAGCAAGACAAGACCGTCGATGGTGAACAACCATGCGAACGCGTCCTCGTCGGTTTTAGGGAAAGTATCATAGCAAGCAGAAACCACAGGGATGATCTGTTTGATCTTCTCAGCAACATGATCTTCAAGATCAGCAATCTGATGATGTTTTATCACCCTTTCAACAGCAGTGAGCTTGTTCTGCTGCATCTTCTGATACAGCTCGGTCCGAAAATGATGTTTCGGACCGAGCCCAATTCGCTGAGGAACATACGCCTCCAGTTTTTCATCTTTAAGGTTTTGTGGGACCGAGAAGATGGAAAGTGGAGGCGTATTGATCGGAACCGCGATCTGAGTTTTTAAGGTTTTTCTCATCTGATCTACCCATGGTTGGTCGCCGGCGTTCGGAGGAACAAAGGGGTTTACAGAAGCCATTTTGAGACTCTCAAAAGTCAAAATTGCTTCTCTGCAAACTGCAACTCTATGATGATCTGTTACTAATTTTACTTTGAGTTGACTTTATATGGTGCATATGGGTTTGGTTGGTAGAGCATCATTCACATTGTGTTTAAGGAAATGATTCAACATCTAAGAATGATGTCACAGTTGATCACGTCATTTGTAATTTAAACAATTTATAGAAAATAAATAATGCATCATATGATCCTCAGAAGTCAGAACGTGCAATTGTTGGTACCATTGTTTTGAAAACTGGACCAGACCTGCGAGTTCGACCAGTTGGAACGGAAACCAGACTTTAATTCGGTTCGGTTGGTGTTTATAACCGTTTGACGTTCAACCGACCGTCGGACTAGGAACCAGACAGCTTGAACTGAATTTTAATCTATATTTTATAATTTTTCAGTATTTCTTTTCCCTATATATATTAAAATAGTTATAGTTTTATCTGGTTCTTATATACGGTCGAACCGGTCAGATCAACGGAGCGGTAAGGCGTCCGGTTCATTATCCGGTCCTAAAAACATTAATTGTTACCTACTTAGATAATAGAGTTAATTAGATAAAAGATCTTTATGTTTAAGTCTGATTTCACTTTAAGTAACAAAAAAGGCCAGATCACCCCTAATTAAAAAGTTTTAAAAACTCTAATATAATTAAATGTGATTATGGGCTCACCCACTTCAATTAACTGCTTGTTCACTATCTCCGGTTGACATCGGTGATTCTCCGTCTTATTCCAGCCCCTCGTCGCCACTCGCCACAGTGTTCAGTCTCTTCTCTTCCTTCTTGAATCTGGTGTTACAATTACCACATTGATAAGGGGGTGTTTGATTTCCGCTGACCCGCCTGACTGGTTGACTCGGTCAGCCGGTCAGCCTGTTTATTGTGCGTAAAACTCGAGCTGACCGGGTCAATACATCTGACCCAGACCTGAAATTTCCAAATGCTGACCCGGCCACTCGCTGCGCCTGCGCGCCCCCTTCACCTGCGTCGCTCCCCCTTTCTCCTCCACCCCACGCGACGTGGAGGTTGTGGCCGGTGATTTTGGGGCTGGATTTGGCGGCGATGACGGTGAGAGACCATGGTGGTGGTGGTGGTGGAGTGGTGGTTTTGCGGTGGTGATTGGCAGTGGTTGAGTGTTGTGGATGAAAAGAAGGAAATATACGGATTTTTTGTTCGTCAAATGAAATATTATTACGTAAATACTGAATCGATTTGGTTCTAGTCAAATACTGAATCAAACAACTAAGTTTTAGTCAGATACAGACTCAGTCAGAACTTCTAATTAGGTCAGCTTCTGAGTCAGTCAGATCTTACTGAGTCAGTGTAATCAAACAGCCCCTAAAACCTTTATCCATGTTCTTGTTGCTAGAAATTTAGGCTATTGAGACCAAGTTTTTGAAGAAGCATCATCTTCAAGATCATCACCACTTGAAGCATACCCTTGGCTAAGCCTTTGCACATGAGCTCACAAGCAATTAGTGTTCCACCAGACATTTTCATATAAACAAATTAGCCAATTGTATTAATTTCACTTCTCCAACGTGAAACAAAAGTATAAAACACTATAATGGAAAACATATATCAAAATAAAGGCCCAATTCAAGATTTAAACTCAACTTTGAATAAAGAGTGAGGGGTGATAAATTGGCCAAAAGGCATGAACACCAACCAAGCATCACCGCATACCTGGATGATATTCAATCTTCAAACATAAAAACAACTTGGAGATAAGTTGTATATTAACTTTAAAATTAACGGAAAAGTTCATGTCCATCCACACTAGTGAAGGGAGGGGCAATTTGGTCCATACATTTAGTTAATTTAGATTATTATTATTATTTCTTAAAAAAGGTATTTTGGTTATTAACTTTAAAATTAACGGAGAAGTTCATGTCCATCCACACTAGGGACCATTTGTGTTACGTTTGTGCATACCTTTTAACCAAATTTGTAATTCCCAAACTTAATGAGCTAAAGTGAAATCAGGCTTAAGCATAAAAACATTTCGTGTAATTAACTCTACATGATATTAGATCAAGACTTGATGTTTTATTGTGTTTGAACTTTAATAACATTATGTATTCAAGTTATGTTAGTGGATACTTGGGATAAGTTGGTTTCAAATGTAATAAGTTTCTTATCATAACGGCAAAAGTTGTAGTTATGTCTTTGTGCCTACACAATGTCACAATCATATCTCCCAGAAATGGTATTTGAGGTTAATTGGGTGAAGAACAATATGCGTAAGAAAATCAAGGCTCGAGTGATAAGAAAATTGAAAGGATTTGAGATGAATACATTGTTTATGTATTGTGGTTTACACATTGTGAATGATTATATAAAAAAACAAAAGGTGCACAAGGTAATGTAATTATAAATTTTCAGCTTTTTGAGTTTTTTTGGTTTTAGAAGCTAAAGAATTGTTATTATCAAACCAATACACCTGGTATCATACAGGTGTAAAAATATCAAGAAACATGTTTACAATGGCTATAAACGGCTATATGGCTATTATAAAACGTCTAGTTTCACATATACAACTTTAATAAGTGATCAATCAATTTTTTCTTGCTCTTTAAACAGTTTCAAAATAACCGGGTTATATTTTGATCCCCTTAAACGGTCCTTAACCAACAGTTCTTCTCAATTGCAAACTGGTATGTACGATGCCAGTCAATAACTAATACCCATGGCGCCATATTTGATCAGTCATTGGTAACAAATTGTTCTTTAAGAAATAATACATACAGATTTTTTACCAAATAAATATTGTTAAATAGTTATTTACCAATTTAAGTGTTGATTAAAAGTATTTAGTTCTATTTCAACTACTTATTATACTTTTCGTCATTCTTTTATATATATTTATGATTTAAAAAATATATGTATGCAAAACAAATGATGTATCAATTTACATTTGTTTGAAAAAGTCATAATTTTGATCAAATTTAATATTTGAGTGGACTTTAATGTTAAAAAAACTATTGAGTGACTTTTCTAAAGAAAAACATAAAATATGTTAATTATGTGTAAAAAATTATTAAGTGACTTAAAATAACAGAATGTATGGTGGGTTTTTTAATAGTATTTATCCATGATAAAATGACAAAGATGTCATGTTTGTTATAAAACAAAAAATATATATAATAAATAAAAGAGAAAATGTTAAAGAATATTAATCAAGTTTTAATTAATTCACTTATGCACATTTTCCTCAAATTGAACAACTAACCATTATATAATGTAGGATAAGATGTGATGGTCGAAATTTACAATGTATGTAATTATATTAAAAATTAAAAATACATGTTAATTATATTAAAAAATACCTACAAGGCTACAATCCACGCCACCGTTCCATATCAGTATCAAAAAAAAATAAAATATTTTCTAACCAACAAAAAAATATTTGCTAAAAACATGTGGAAGCTTATACTTTAGATAAAAATATGAAAGTTAGGTGACCTAATTCAAACACTTTATAAATTTGAGTTACCTAATTGAGACACTTATTTTAGAACTTAATTACTATCTTAAAAGGTTACCTCTAAATAAAAATGTAAAATGTGAAATATGTACCATTATAAATCATTTCTTATATAACTATACTATGTTAGTCCCCGTGTAATACACGGATTGAATAAATAAAATATTAAATAATTATTAATAAAAACTTATGTATTATAAAATCATGTTTGAAGATAAAATATGATTATAATTGCATATAAATAGTTAATTTAAGTATAATATTTTAATATAAAATATAATTAAAATTATATATACGTAAAAGTTTAAGAAATAAAACAATTATACCATTTTTTAATTCTCTTATGTAAATAGTGTCATTTTTAAACATTCGTTTTTAGTTTTTTATAGAAATATATTTTTTATAATAATCTTGTTTTCAAAAAAATCTGGTTTGTATTATTCTGGTTGTTTTAGTAAGATTATTTTAAAATATTTCATCGGTTTATAATTTATTTAAAAAAACAAAATGATTTAAAATATTTTGTTTAGAAAATGTTTAGTGTTTTAGAAAATTTCATATTATATAAAACTCTAGTTTCTTGTTATTTAGATTTTAGTTAAAGATGTGATTTCTAATTTTCCTTCATAGAATCTATTTAAAAAAAGATAGTTTGATTTTAAAAAAATAAAGATAAGAGAAAGAGACATTTCTAATTTTCTTCATAAAATCTATTAAAAAAAAGATAGTTTGATTTAAAAAAAAGATAAGAGAGAGAAACATAGCAATTAATAAAATTTATTTTAATAAAAGAGAGAAATTTAAGAAGAAAAGGTTTGACGACCAAAATTTCTTGAACTACAATGCAACATACAAATATTAAAAGGTGATTCTAAATACCGAGAATACTAAAAACAAACTATTTGTTCAATTAAATATGTGCTAGTATGTAATTATTTGTTCAATTAATATAATAAATACAATACTAAAAACAAACTAACATTAACTTTAAAGATCAAACTTGTTACGAGCTGACAAACCCATCAACCAAAACCTATAATTTATAAAGATGATGAATACTATGACTTTTATCTTATGGATTTGTTTGTGTAACTTTATGTAAAAATTGAGTTATGTGATAATGCTACAAGTAAAGATAAAAAGACATCAATAGTTAGCTATATTAGTATCAACAATGATATGAGTATTTGAATTACTATAATACCCTTTTGGAGGGAAAATTAATTTGTGGATGTCTAAAAAGATAACAAGTGTCAAAAGAAAACTTGCTTTATTAGATGTTATAGATTATAAATATATTTGGTCACCGGAATTCTTTAAAAAAGGAAAATTAAATTTTATTAACTTAAATGATTGACTATTGCTCAATATTAATCTCAACTAACAATTTGATCAGTATTAATCCAAACTTTTGATTTTATTATCAACAACAGTCTTAATGTAACTGTTCGTTAGTTACCTCCGTTAGTTTTTTTGTGACGTGGTTCGTGACGTTACATATAAGATAGTTACAATTAAAAATATAAATATATTACTAAATTATTTTTGTAAAGATCATTTTCTGAAATTATTCAAGTAACCCTTTTGTCGTTGAGTAGTTTGGAGACAAAGAAATGGAAAATTTGAGTGATATATTTATATTTTTTTATATTAATTATGTAATACGACATGTCACATGTCATGTCACGAGCAACATCACGTGTCATGTCATAAAAACTCACAAAGTTATCGAACAGTTAGATTAAAACTGTTGATGGTAACAAAACCAAAAGTTATGATTAATATTATTCAAATTATTAGTTGGAATTAATATTACAATACTCTTGATTATTAATATCTAATTTTCTTTAGGAAAAAAAAACACTACTCATTTGATCAAATATAGTTTACAAACCACACGTTACCTACTCTATTTTTTTTTCTAAAAGTATTAAAAATTATATATAACCCCTTACTCAACATACGTTAACAAAATGAATATTCACGGTTTCTCCTCTATTCGTAGGCATTGGCCCTAACACATCCGTTCAATTACAAGTTTACCACGCGTTAAGTGTCTCTTAAGAGTCCAACTTTTTTTCATCCGGCTTTTACTTTTCCTTACTAAATTCGTCTCCTGTTGAATTCTAAATTCATTTTATTGTTATTAGAACGGCATCCGCACTACCATCTAATATTACCTCTAAAACTACAGTTTTGTCTATTATTAGACTCGAACTCGTTCATACTTTGTAAAAAATGTAATACTTAAAACTTTCTTCTATAACTCTCAATATTAATTATTTCTTGTTTATAAAAATTTTATTTTTTAAAATCACTAATTATAAAATATTTATATTTTCAAAAAGGTTTGATATTCTAAAAAGTTTTAATTTTATGAAAAATTATTTTCTTAGAAATAACATTAGTAAATATATATCTTGTTTAATTTATTAAAGAAATTAATTTAAAAAAATCTAAATAATATTATTAGTAATTAATATGATTATTAAATAAGATAAAGAAAAAAATTATTGAGTAGCAATATGTTGTTAACATGTGTTTTCTTAAATATCTTTTTATTAAAGCATTGAGATTAATTCAAACTTTATTTGATCAAAGTCTTTATGTTTTTTATTTCTCAAAAAGGAGGCCAGCTGGCAATGATTGGGTTGTGGGTTGGGTGACAGTGGGTCCCAACGTCCCATATTGCTTTTGTCAATAAAGAGACTGAGTCACTGTGAAATATTATATTGAATTAAAAAAAAGTTGACGACTATAGCTATAGTAATATTATATCATATTTCTACGTGTATTTCCATGTTGGTTCCATATTTTTATTATCAATAATAAGTTAACATGTCATAAATCATAATTAGTTAATTGCTTAAATAGCAAGAACTCATGTGCAAATATGCAGCCCGTGAATCAACGAGTAGCTTCTATTATTCTAATCGAGTCGTAAAAATTTAAATAAATTTTATATTATAGTACGAGTTCGAGTTCAAACTTAAACATAAAATTATAAAATTAAAGTTCATCTAACAAAAAGAGCTTGAACTCGAGTTTAAATAAACGTTAACGTAAGTAAAAATAAAGAACGTCTATTGCATCAAAGAAAATGTCCGCATTTGCTCCGAAAGAAAACTAACCAACATCTGAGTTACATTGGAACCACTAGCCTGCACATACGCCTCACGAGCCAAGACGAGCGTGCCCGAAATGCTAACGAGGAATGTGATAGCCTTAGCCGCAGCCCGAGCTTGCTTCTCAGCTTCTTTCTTGATCCGAACACTCGGTACGCTCTCATAAACCTTGTTTAGCTCTGCCACCGTCTTCCTCAACTTCGACTGCCCACTCATATTCCCAAGCGATCTCCTTATCCCGTTGAACAATTTCACGACCTCCTCGTCTCTCAAATCGCCTTCTATGATCTTTTGTTCGCGTAGCACCTTTACGTCATCCGCGCTGTCAATGATCCCGCACATGAAATCGACATATTCCGTGAGTTCGAGACCGAACCCGCCCATTACACTGTTCTCGGACATTAAATACTCGTACGCGACCAAGTTTCTGAGTATAACCTCGGTATCCGAATTAACGGTGATCACGGGTAGGTAACAAGTTCCATCCACAAAGGTTATGTTTCTAATGCCTTCTTCACTAGTACACAATACAAACTTCACTCCAGCTGTATCGCGGAGCTCGGAAACCGAGGGCACCCTGATCTCTTCAATCGACGTTTCTTTCTCCGTCTCGTACAAAACTTTAGTGATCGAACTAAGGACCCCTAGAAAAGGCTTAGCGGCCGGAATTAATCCGGCCGCTTGAATCAGAGCTTCCAGTAGCTCTTCAGTGGCAGGCTTTTCAGCCTGCACACTTCCAGCTTTTGCAAAACTAACATCTCTCGAGATCGTTGTATCATTATCAACGATCGAATGGTACATATAATCAAGCAAGTGGTTCACACGACTAAAATCGATATTCTCCTTCGACAAAAGAAAAGGCGAATTCGCCTCCGAGAAGAATCGGAACTTCGATTCCCAGAAATCTTGATCACTTTCACCTGATTGTGAAAGGGCCTTTTCAATCTCTTTCAACACAACCAAAGGAATTTGATTCTCCAACATGATCAAATCTTTTTCATCAATTGCAAAACCTTTATCTGCATACACCCCAAGTTGATCAAGCAAGAACAGACCGTCGATCGCGAACAACCACGCGAACGCATCCTCGTCGGTTTGAGGGAACGTATCATAGCAAGCAGAAACCACAGGGATGATCTGTTTGATCTTTTCAGCAACATGATCTTCAAGATCAGCAATCTGATGAGGTTTTATCACCCTTTTTACAGCAGTCAGCTTGTTCTGCTGCATCTTCTGATACAGCTCGGTCCGAAAATGATGTTTCGGACCGAGCCCAATTCGCTGAGGAACATACGCCTCCAGCTTTTCATCTTTAAGGTTCTGTGGGACCGAGAAGATGGAAAGTGGAGGCGTATCGATCGGAACCGCGATCTGGGTTTTTAAGGTTTTTCTCATTTGATCTACCCATGGTTGATCGCCGGTGGTCGGAGGTACAAAGGGGTTTACAGAAGCCATTTGAGACTCTCGAAAGTCAAAATTGGTTCTGTGAAACTCTACAATGATCTGTGACTAATTTTTTTGTTGTTTTGACTTTAAATAGTGCATATGGGTTTGATTGAAGCATGATTCACATGGTGTTCAAAGAAATGGTTCAGCACGTGATCTGTAATTTAATCAATTTATAGAAATTAAATAATGCATATGATGATCAGAACGTGCAATTATTGTTACCTACTTACACAATAGTACTTTGGTAGTTTGAAAATTTATTTACTCCAAAATTAGTGAATAAATTAACTTATTTACATGTTATGACCAAATGTATTGGGCTGGATTCCAGTTTATTGGTTAATAAAGTTCAATGATATTGGGTTTGTATTTTGTGCGATTTGCTTAGAACTTGTCTTATCATTCGGGGAGAGAGAGTTGTCTCGGGTTTTTTAGATTAGTCGGGTTGATACATTAGCATTGTATCATACTTTTTTGTTTTTTTCCGTGTGATATCACTTAGGTTTTCTTACTAATTTTAGATCAAGATTAGATTTTTTTTTATTTTTCTTGAATGCAGTCTCTATTCAGTATAGTATAATAACTCACTAAATTAATTAGCGAATACTTAGGATAAATTGGTTTTAAATTTAGTAAGTTTTTTAACAAATACCGCAAATATTATAATAATTATGTCTTTGTTTCCAACATAATTATATCTCCCTATAAATGGTATTTGAGGATATCCTTTCAACATCTCCGATTCTCCTTCCAATCCATCTTCTTTTTAACTATTCTATGTTGAAGAACAATATGAATAAGAAATTGCACTTACCAAAGATTTTTAACTTAACTAGTTAATGTAAAATATTTATGACATTTAAATATGATAATATTATGGGTTTATGTCTCACTTTGAGCAAAGTATTTCTATTTGAGCCATATAGTTTTTCCAGTAATAAGTTTTCTCGTGAGTGGGTTGCGGTGCGGTCCTCACTAGGAAACGGATATATAAGCCCGATTAATATAATGCATTTTTTGAAGCAGAGTCTTAATTTGCCGTTCAGAAAAAAAATCGGCAATCAGGAAGTAAGTTGGAGGGATTTAAGATCAGTGTAGTGTTTCGAAACAATGGTTTGCACATTGTAGACGATTACATACACAAATACTTCCCAAGTCAATATGGTGTGTACATTTTTCGTTTTTCTAATTTTTCTTATTATTTACAAGAGCTAGAGAAGTGCTATTATTAAACTGAAACACCCATTACATATTCAAACTAGCATATAGGAGTAAAAATATATTTAAAAAACAAATCTACAATCACTATAAATGGCTATATAGTCGTAATAAAATGGCTAGTTTCACATATACAATAGTAATGATTAACAAGTTTATATCGGTTTTTTATCCCGTCTCAAAATACCAGTTTTACCAGGATATGTCTTGATCCCTTAACCCGTCTTTAACCGTCAGTTTTTATCAGTTACACACGATTCATACAATACTGGTCAATAACTGGTTTGGTTTTTGGGTCTAGCATGACAACCCGGTAAAATGTATCTGTCTTGATGGTGATGTTCTAGATGCTCATCCATCCCATACTCATGGTTCCATAATGTGGTTAGTCATAGCTAGAGTTATTGTATCATGGACCTTCACCTCTAATCGGTCTCCCCATCCGCAAATAATGAATATGGCAAATTGTCAAATTACATTATCACATACAATAAATTATTGTTTTATTTTCTACTTTATAGATAAACTTTTATTGTATTATATATACTAATGTAAAAACTTAGCCTTAAAGTCCGCCTCTAATTTTTGCTCATGTCGGTTTTACCTCATAAATTATAAAAGGTTAAGTTATCCCTTTTTGTGTTTTATTGATTTATTTTTATTTACTTTTAAAAACTATATAAACAAAGAAAACCATTATATATAAAAAAATTCGTAAAATGTCTTTTTTCTCTTATATTTCCTTCAAAATGTCCCCTTAAAAGAACTTCTCAACATGTCCACTCTAGACAAGGCGTAGACGCCTCTAATGGCAGGCATCGGCGCCCCCAAGCCCCGGGTCACTCAAAATCGTACACATGTCTTTAACAAAATGTCATTTTTTTTCCAAATCATAAAGGCCGTACAAGAGCTCGACTATTTTTAAATTTTTTCCTTTGAAAAATCGCAACAAATTAAAGTTTAGAAATTAAAAAAAAATGTGTACGATTTTGAATGGCCGAACGCCCACTCTTGTCGTGAGAGAGGCTGCATCTAGACTGAATGGGACTTTTTGAGAAATACTTTTAGAATGGGATATTTTAAAAGAAAAGTAAGAAAATAAATATATATATATATATATATATATATATATATATATATATATAGAGTCCGGATCTTTTCAGAACTTCTAAAGATCTCAAGAACCGCGAGAACTAATGTAAACCATTGATCAATGTTATTTTAAATTTTGTATTTTCCTTAATATAAAGGGTAATAATGTAATTATAGATCTAAGTCTCTCTCTACAGAGCACCATCCCTTTCATTCCATCATCCGCCAAAAACCCACGAGAAGCCTCACAAAATTGTTGAAATCGTCCCTACGATTCAGAAATCCTTGACCTCCATTGCTATCTACAACATTTATACAGATTGAAAGAAGATTTAGTGTGCATCTTGATCTCCATATCCGCCGTATATCATCGTATTCTTCTCAAATCGGTAACCTTTATCATGAACCATGAGCTGATAGTTACTGAAAGCAACCATTGTAGAAGTGTTCTTTCTGAAAATACAACAATCCTTCGGAAGATTAACGGCGTTCCTTTATTATATGGTATCTATCATTTAATTGTAATATCAGTGTTGTTTTAGTTTTTATTAATAGAGTTTATGATATTTATTTTATTCATTTGATGTCACTATGAATTTATCCTAACCATTTCATATTTGACTCTTTACTATAGCTTTAAGTTTATTGATTATTGTTGTCACTAGGATGAAGTGATGATATTGGTGTGAAAAGTTTGAAGAACTTACAATAGATGATGAAATCAAGTGGAATATACCAATAATGATCGAGGAAAATGTGATTATGTAGTGGAAGGTTGGAAGATATTTAACTTTTATTCAAGTATAAAAATTATTGTAGCCTCATTTTACATGTATCTAAGTTAACTATCTACGTATATGTACAGTATATATATCCTTGTTTTACACATGTAAAAACTCTTAGCGATGTAGTTATTGAGTTGTAGATTAAAGACATGTATCGGTTTGAATTATGTGTTAATAACCATATGACACATGTGTTGTAGATTTACATATTTGTTAATAGTCACTTTACACATAAGGAAAATTAGTAAAAGAATCGTTAACTGTCAGCTTAGGCCTTTACAATGATTATTTTATGATAATTGGTTTACGTATATGTAAAACAACTAAGAAGCTCATTTACATGTGTATATTATCATACTCTGTACATATGTATTATTTACGTATATGTAAATCTGGTGTACAATAATTTAATAAGATGAGAAAGGATAAACTAATATAAACACGAATACATATATGTATACTTGCTCAATGTAATTTAACACATATATAAACCTTACAATAAAATCATTATAATTTTCACACAAAAAATACATGTTCTTTAAGGCATAATACACATGTACAAAATTCAATTTACTAACCAAACCAAAATATGAAAACTGAATAATTTAAACCTAACACTAAAAAAACTTTAATGAGTACAAATAAGTCAATATTTTGTTGTTATGACTTAACAAGCAGCAAGAACTAAAAGTATTTCACACATGGGTAAATATGAAATTTACATTCAAATTAAAACCAACATGTTACTTTATAATACGTTTAAATAATTGATTTTTTGTTGTTTTTTGGTTGCCTTACTTTTACTCAATCTTCTCGCAAAACCTAATATAAAGATAATATGAATTTAAAACTACGAAAAGAATTTGAATAAGTGTAAAAAAAGTTCTAACTTGGGATGTACTAAAAATTAAAAGTTTTTTATATATACGCAAATCTAAAATTAACTAAAGAAGCCAACACATTACATTTTAATATGCCAAAATCGTTGATTGTTTGTTGGTATCTTGATCGCTTCCCTTTTAATCGAGCTTCTGTAGCAGGTTTAGTTTGCATGTTTTTTTAGTTAATTTAGAAGTGATTTTAGTAATGAATATGAGAGAGTAAGATAATGAATCTTTCATATCCTTAAAAGGGTTTCCAAAAAACTAAATGGTCTCTTTTTACTAATATATCCTTTATGTTTAAATTATACAAAGTAGTTGATATATTAATTTACAGTATTACTCTTTTTAATCTCAACGATTGATTAGTTTAATCAATGGTTAATAAGAGTTCTACGAGTTCTCATTTTAAGGGAAGTTCTGCAAAGAACCTAACCCTATATATATATATATATATATATATATATATATATATATATATATATATATTGCGATATTACCCTTATGGATATATTGTAATTTAATTCAATTTGTAGTTGGTAGGTAGCCAATGGATATATTGTAACAACTAATAAAAAATAAAATTATACAAAAAGTATAAGATGACGCATACCATGGCATATATAGACAAACAGATACAAACAATATAAGGTATGTATATACATATAAAAGGAAATGTACCTTAATCAAGTACCTTTATGGCTTTATACATCTACACATATTACATGTATTATCATGGGCATATCGCTTTTAAAAATCTTGAGGTATGTAACTTGGGCGTTTTAAATTCTTGTACATAGCCCATAAATACTTGTATACTTGTTTATTATCACGGACAATACGGTTTTAAACGTAAACTATACTAAAACATATATAAATAAACACATCTCGATATTACTTTTGGAATTTATAGTACATCATATTCAGGGGCGAAGCTTTATGGGGGCCGGGGGAGGCCCCCGCCCCCCTCTTTTTTTCGTCAGTAGTGTAAATTTTCGGCTCGATAGTGTAAATTTTCGGTCCGGTAGTGGAAAATTTTTAATAAATATAGAGTCCGCCCCCCCTAAAATAGTTTACTTTCGCCCCCGCCCCCCTAGGTTTTGGTTCAAGCTACGCCACTGAACATATTTAAAAAGTAAAAGAAAAAACAAAATGATGTAATTGTGGCATGTTGTATAATCTGATTGGATAGGAGAAAAAAATATAAATAAAGGAAGTCTAATTATAACTTTATTAGAGGTCAAAATGCAAGTTAAGAAAATAAATAGAGTGAATTGCCGTTTTCCTCTTTATAGTTTGGTCATATTTGTTAGTTTCATTCAAAAAGGTTTTTTCTTACATTTGTCTCCCCAAAGTTTGAAATAGTTGTTATTTTCATCCAAAAACATAAATTCCGTGGTAAAATTTTTTATTAGCAACAAGTAAACATAAATTAGGATTTCGTTTTTATATAAAAATTTACGTAAGTACCCTTTTAAAGATTAATATTTAACATTTTAAAACAATGGAGCTAATATTTTTGGATGAAAATGACAATGTTTCTAAAACCTTGGGGAACCAAATGCAAGAAAAATCATTTTTTGGATGAAAATGACAAATATGACCAAACCACAGAGAGAAAAACAGCAATTCACTCAAATAAATATTTTCATAATCGGAAGGAGACACATATGCAATAAGAAAAAGAAACTCTAAATTGGTACGCATTAATAATTTGTATACGGGGAATGATCAACACCTGTAAACCATAAACTATAAGGGCGGAGGGAGTGCCCGTGCTATGAGGTGTTGCGTGCCCCGGAATGACATGACACACCGCTGCTGGTCTCTCTCCACGCCGCATGGCATCTATGATCAGCGAGTTCTTGTCGTGGCACACCTCCAAAATCCAATCGCTGGTCTCTCAATGGCTATTTTCTTTGGCATGAATGTCCCCTTTAAATGTTAGTGTGTAGTGTAGTGTGACACGTTTTGAAATGCACGTTATAATTGATGGGTTTCATGATGTGACGAGGGTTCATGTCATGTTGTCATATTTTTTTCTTCACTTGTGAGTCAAGCTTGGTGAGTCAAGCTTACATATATATGAACCAACTAAAAATGTGAAATTAGAAGCATCAACTACTAACAAATAAAATAATCGCTTCTTATTTTCATTTAATTAACTGTCTCTCATACTATCTCATATTGTCATTTCATTCTCGCTAGTCTTGATGGTTTAACATGTTTTTAAATATAATAACGCAATTCGTAACAACTAAACAACAATGATTAGAAATAACTAATGTTTAGGCCATTGCAGTCGGGCCCTTCGGACGAACGAAAAAAAGGAGCAAACGCTTGAATTTCGCCCGAAGAACACGAGCCATCATCCTATGGTGTGAATCCAAACCAAAAACCATCAAATACGCCTCACGAATCAAGATCAACACGCTCAAAACGCTAACAAGGAACGTGAAAACCTTGACCAAAGCCAAAAACTGCTTCTCAATCAACCTCCGAATCCACACTCTCCACGTGCTTTCGTAAACATTGTTCAGTTGAGCCACAGTTTTTCTCAACTTAGATTCAACACTCATTTTCACACGCGATTTCCCTATCCTGTTAAACATTTTAACGATATCCTCATCACTCAAATCACCTTGGATGATCTTTTGCTCGCGTAGCACCTTCACATCCTTCGCGCTATCGATTATCCCACACATGAAATCCACATATTGAGTAAGTTCAAGAGTACCATATCCTCCCACAAAGCTATCCTTTGCCATTAGCTTTTCATAAGCCACCAAGTTTCTCAAAATCACCTCTGAATTAGCATTGAGAGTCATCAAAGGGAGATAACAATACCGCGCTTTCCCTTGGACAAAGTTTATGTTTCGAATGCCTTCGTTTTCAGGTGACAAACAGAACTCCACACGCGCGATCTTGTGAAGTTCTGAAGCCGAAGGCACCTTAATCTCTTCGGCCATTGCTTTTTTCTCCGCTAATTCAGGAAACTTTTTCATTACAAATTCGATGATTAGATGAAAAGGTTCGGCCCGAGGTATCGCGCCTACAAATTTAATAACCGCTTCTAGTAATTCTTGCTTCCCATCTTTTTGAGATGGATCACTTCCAAGGGTTGTAAAGTCTACTTCTCTTGGGATCAATGTTTCATTGTTCATGATGGAACTATACATATAATCTAGTAGGTGGTTAACTCGACTAAACTCGATGTTCTCATTCGAAAGGACAAACGACGAGTGCGACTTACAGAAAGATCGAAACTTGGGCTCCAAGTAATCTTCTTGCTCATTAGCATCTTGTCCCAATAACCCCTTTTGGATTTCTTTCAACGCGATAAGCGGAATCTGATTCTCCAACATGAACAAATCATTCGCTTCGATTGCAAAACATCGATTCATCGAATAACCACTTATTTGATCAATCAAGAACATACCATCAATAACAAATAACCATGCTAACATATTATCATCACCATCATGGTACAAATCATAGCAATCACGAATCAAAGGGACAATCTTTTTCACCTTTTGTATTATTTCTTGTTCAAAGTCTTGAACTTGATGAGGCTTTAGTACTCTTTTTGTGAATCCAAGGATCGTCGACAGGAATTATCAGTGTGAATTGATGTCAAGTCAACGTTAGCGGAATTAACGTTGATTTGGTTTAATTGTATTCAAACAACTTTTCAATGTCAATGAAATATCAAGAACACACGACACAAAACACAATTAAAGATTAATTAATGTTTTATTATAATGTGTTGAAGATTACAAAAGAATGAAACAATGAAAGCTATGATGTTGTATATGTTATGATGATCGAAAGACTTTTGATGATTGTTGTAATGCTATTGCTGTTCTCAATCAATCAATCGTCTGTTTTCAATCGTGCTTGAATCGAAACCTAGGATCCATATTTATAGACAGATGTTTCAGTTATAGGAAACACCGGATCTCTTGGGATTTGATTTGTTTCTGATAAGGAATCATCGGATTTCTCGGGATTCGTATAACCGCCTTGTTGACTTGTTGACTTGTTGACTTGTAACACTTGTATTATACAAGTGTTTGGACTCCGCAGAAATATTGTCTTCCGCAGATGTTTTGTTCTTCCGCAGATGTTTTGTTCTTCCGCAACATTTCTTGAACACTTGGCAACTCCAGTTGATTTTGTTCATCCGTAGATGATCTTCGGATGTTTTGTTACTTGTAAGATATATATATCTACGGAAGAATGATATGTTCATCCGTAGATGTTTCTTACACTTGGTCAATTTCAATAATTGATCAAGTATTATGTTTGTACCTGCAGCCATACATACATCAACACATATATAAATGGGTTAACCTATATATTTAATGCATACATAATAATGAAATACAAAAGTTCATTACAAATATTAATTCAAGTACTAAGCCTATACATAATGACTAGATCTACTGATTCTAGACCTAACAATACTCCCCCTTAGGCTTAGCTACTTGTACTCAGTCCTTCAAAACTGCAAGATCTTTGATTCTAGCGATCATCTTGTTGTAGAAGTAGGAGACAGCAGTCTTCTGATCATCATACTTATATTGATCTTCATCTTGCTCATCATCTTCAAAGTCTCATAACTAATTCCCAGAACATCTTCTTCTGTAGTGAGTGTGTCTAGCACCTTGTTGTTATTCACCACTTCTAGCTCATCTTGTTCTGTTATTCTTAGTTCTGTTACTTCATCAAATGTTATTCCCTTCAGTAGTCCAGCATTAAATCTTCTTCTTTTATATGCTTTGGCATGAAGTTTGTCTACTACTTGAATCACATGAACATGTAGAAATAGATCATTTTGTGCTTGTTCATCAGACAGCTTGGGAAAGAATTTGTCATTTAAGTATGAGGTGTAGCTGGGATGGAGCAGTTTGATTTCCACAGGATCAAAGATTCTGATTTTTCAGCTTTCTTGTTCTCAGCATTTCTCAGTAGGACCAACTCTTTTGTCTTCTCTACATATCCCCATTCAGTGATTGGGTATGTGAATTGAGTCCCTTCAATACATTTAAGAGCTGCTTTGTTTCTGTTGTTGTAGCCAATCCTCTTCAAGAATTCATCATCTACATGTTCTGAGGCATTGGACTTGTATCTTTTGAGCCCTTTGATTCTCTTCTGATGTTCTATATCTTCTCTTTTAGCTTCAATCAGCACATCATCTTTAAATTTTGTCTTTAACTTTCCCACTAGAGTTGAGAAGTCTCTTCCTCTAGGGTGAATTGGATAATTGCTGATGATTAAACTTTGAAGGTCTCTGATGTCATTCTCTGGCAGACTCACCACTGAGAGTACATCATGGAAGTATTCAACTCTTCCAGATGTTCTTTTAATAACAGCACAATCCCAGTCTGGATCATATTTCCATGTCATGATCTTGTTTTCTTCCGCAGAGCTGGGAGTTGTGAGGTGATCTATCAGTTGTATTAGAGTGACTTTTGCTCAGTTATTTCTCTAACTGCAGTCCCAAGTGGCCATACTTTTCCGGGGATGACTTCCCTTGGCTCTCTAATCAATTTCTCTTTTCCTTTGTGCTGATCTTTAGGTTCAACAGTTATGGGTTCAGCAGGGAGTTTGCTTTGTTGTTCATAAGATGGATGTGGAGCTTCAGTTCTGAATTTTACCCCAGTATCTAGCTCAACCTTCATTACATGCTCCATCATTCTTCTGAGTTCTCCTACTGTTCTTCCTTTAAGCTCATGAGGCTTGTAGTTGTGTCCTGTAACCAGCAAGTCATGTTGTATTTGCTCAGCTTGGCTGTGTCACAGTGTCCCAACTCCTTCTTTATGTTTTGAATTGATTGAAAGGTGCTGAATGCTTCATAATCACAGTTTGGAATCATGAAGCTGGCAAGCTCAAACTCTTTCAACAAGTTCTTCATCTCTGTCATGTTTAGTCTTTCAACCATGTCATAAGGGAAACCATGGTTTATAAGTGTCATGAACATGGTTGATTCAGGCCTCTCTTCAAGTATGTCACACTTGTAGTCAGAAGATCATCAGCCTTTGAGACTTCTTGCTTTGGAGGAGTGTCTTCTTTGATTAATTCTTCCCATTCTTTGTCACTTTCATCTTTCTGTTCAGTGATGGGCTTCTCAGCAGATAAGTCTATTAAGGGGGTGTGTTCAGGAGAAAGCTTTTGTTTCTTTGAACTACTTTCATTAGTTGGCTTCTTCTCAGTAGTACCAAGGTACTTTCTTTTCCTTGAGTACCAGATCACTTCTTTTGATGCCTCAGGACTTTGTTTTGTTTGAGCAGTTGAAGTTTTGGCATAAGATTCCAATGAACTGATCTTCAGTTTAAGTTGCTCAATTTCTTCTTCTTTTGTCTTTATTATGTTTGACTGAGCAGTCATAGTGCCAGATGCTTGTTCAAGTCTCTTCATGATCTTTTCTTTATCTTTCTTCTCATTCTCTGCTGACTCTATAAGCTCAGCTTCCTTGTCTAGCAGAGCATCAATGACTTTTTTATCACTTTGAGCATCTTCTCTCAGTCTCTTTATTCTTGCTTGCTGACTTAACAGTTCTTCATCCTTTTCTTTAATTATGCCCTTCAGCTCTTGTATTCTTGCCTTTCTTTTATTTGACTTGAGCACCAGCTTGTTGTACTCAGCCACCAGATAAGCTTTTGCTCACAGGAATGTCATCATCACTCAGATCATCTTCATTATAGGCAATCACATCAACCTGATCTGCTTCTGTATCTCTTTCATGATGCTGAGACTCAATCTCATCTTCTTTTACTTCCTCATGATCAACACTTGCTGAGCTTGACTTAGGTTCAGTGGCTTGGTCTTCATGCTCTTGAAGAGTTTGTTGTTGTTGCTGATCAATCATGGGAGAAACTTGTTCAGTTTCATTAGAATGCACAGGGGATTCAGTCTTGGATAATGACAGTTTGACTGTACTTGCTTCTGAGACTAATTCTGTCTCTCCAGTGTAGATGCTCTCAGTATCTGAATTTGGAAGTTGTTGGTAGAGTTGCATCTGAAGCTGATTTGGTGATTGGGGTTGAATGGGAGAGATTGGTTCAGTATTTTGACTGGCAGGAGATTGAGCTTGGGGTGTTTGTTGTTGTTGTGGTGATAGATTGAGGATTGGAGAGATAGGTTCTGTAGTTTGGCTGGCTGGTGATTGTGTTTGGGTGTGTTTGTTGTTGTTGTGGTGATACTTCTGGTGATGGTGTGTCTTGAGCAGAGCTGGTAGCAGAGCTCTCTTCCTCATCTTCCCAAACTAGCTCTGGAGGTATGTCTACATTAGCATCAATCACATGAGCAAACATGTCTACGTCTTCTCCTTCATATCTCCCTGAGATTTTGTTCAGCACAGATCTGCCAAGGTGTGCTTGGATAAACACACCACCCTCCACATTTGTTCCAGGCAGGTCTGCATTAATGATGAGCTGAATGAATCTTGGAAACATATACATCTTATCAGCCTTCTGTACTCTGATGTGATCACACAAACAGTTAAAGATGTACTTTGAGTAGTTGTAGGTCCTTCCCTCAAAGATGCCAATAATACCAGATGATATGTGTCTAGAAAATCTGTCAAGCCCAGATTTTCTGTTTGACATACACTTCAGATAAGTGTGACACAAAAATCTGTATGGTTTGCAGAGTCTTCCCTTCTTGATTTCTCCCTTTTCAAAGTCTCCATCATATCCCATTAGAAGAAAAACCTTTTCTATGTATTCATTATCAAATACATCAGGGTGTCCTGCTTCAACATCTCCCAGTTCTAGTACCCTTCTTATAGTTTGTTCGTCTATTCTCAGCCTTCGATTCCTTACTTCTGCAATAATTCCTTCATCATCTTCTTCTATACGCGCAGAATTCCAGAAATCACTGATATGCGATCGATAAATCGTTGGCTCTGCAGATAATGCATAGAAAACCCTTGATCTTCTCAAGTATCTCATAATTTCTTGACATCCTTCTGACACAGGATCGTCAGGGTTCAAGAAAGCACATACATTATGCTCTTTTGCAAATCGTTGATCCATCTGTTCATAAGAAAAGACTTCATTAGAATCACGTTATTGATATAAGAATACGAACAGTTGTTGTGAGATAAAACAAGAATCAACTTGTTCATTCTTGATGATTACGACATGTTTTACCTTAATAGACGCTGATTAAGAACACAGATATATGTTTGCTTAAGGTTTGATTTGATAAAATTTGAATGTTGAGAAAGTGGGAAAAATTTGTTGAGTGAGATTTTCTAGGTCTGAAAAAGTGAGCTGAAAAAGTGCATAATGCATTTGACAAGTCAAATCTCTTTATTTATACCCTCAGACATATTAATTTTCTCGGATTTATTCAGTGGGTCCCACATTGTACTCTTCCGTAGAAGTAATATCACATTAATTGTAATCCACAATTTATTCTTCCGTAGTACATCTACGGATCAACAACTTCTACTGTTATTGATCTTTGTTTATCCGTAGTTTACCAATCTACGGATAAACATTAATATACTAATATTGATTTACACACAGTTGTATGTATGGCCCAACTCCATTAGTTGAACCAATTATTTCTATAGGACCTTGTTGGCTTTGCATACATGACAATTTAGTACAAGGAACTTTAAAATAAATTTCATGTAACCAACGGCTAATGTGATGCTCAGGTTTCAATTTCTTCAACTTGATAAGGATATAGACATTGCTGCTGCTGATATAGATGCTTTTTATGAATACTACTCCCCCTAAATTTTTGATTAATGATGAACTTAAGCATTTATCATAAATTTCTTTAAGAGGAATAACATAAACGCTAAATATATGATAATGATCAGATGCACTTAAAATGGGATCATACTATAATGCTAAGCCTCTTCCTGATTAGTTATGTTGTATAGTTGATGTTGGAACAAGTTCTGATTGCAAGTATATTGTCCTTATAAATCCATACAAGAGCTCATGTATCAACTAGGCTTGCTGTTTATCATGTTTTATTGATTTAGAAATAACTGTCATGGACTTCACAGGATTCACAAAGGTGTTGCCCTCCCTTTGTAAGTCAAATCATCATTCTTTCACTCTTGAGACTATGTACTTTAAATTATAATAGCTATCTTGAGATGGGTTTGGCATCTCATTGATGCGATGTTGATAAAGCTCAGGATAATATACAATTGATCACTTAGGATTCTTTTGAGAGCTTTAGATATGATCATCACCAGGTCACCAGGTCTTTACTCACGTAAAACAGAGGTGCCTTTAACCCAGGTCTTTGTTCACACAAAACAGAGGGATGATGATGAACATGATCTTTTCACCTTTGATACTGAGATTCAGTATGGTGATCATACACCCAGGTCTTTGTTCACACAAAACAGAGGGAGTATGATTTGCAAAGATAGATAGTATAAAGTGTTTTACATAGTGTGTGTAGATGAATGATTTGATCACATTAGGATAAGACTCACTTTGTTTTCTCAAAATGAAGTTTCCCACAGACAATTATGACAATATTATGTTATGCAAGCACTAAGGTTTGTTTCCACTCAAGTTGAACCTACTCACATATCTAGAAACTTGTTGAGATATATTGATATTTGTTTATGCAGAAATAGGCAAAGCTATAGTTTACTATCATTTGCCATGCATAAGGCATACTGATGCATTATTGCACACAGCATGTTGTTTGTTTGAACTTTATTTAATCTAAGTTAATCATACCTAAAGACTCAATCAGAAAATTAAATCTGACTGAATCAAAGGCTTTAGTGAATAAATCAGCAAGCTGATTTGATGTATCCACTTTGACTAACTTGATCAATCCTTTTTCTGAGCAATCTCTCAGAAAATGATACCTAATCTCTATATGTTTAGTTTTACTATGTTGCACAGGATTAGCAGTTATAAACATAGCAGCAGAATTGTCTATATAGATTGAAGTTTGAAGAAAGTTGTAACCATAGTCAAGCAATTGGTTTTGTAACCAAAGCACTTGAGAAACACCCGGCTGAAGCAGCAATGTACTCAGCCTCAGCTGTGGATACAGAAACATTGTTTGTTTCTTGCACTGCCATGACACTAGCCTGGGTCCAATGAATTGACATCCACCGGTTGTTGATTTTCTATTGCTGTTACATCCACCATAGTCACTGTCTGAGTATGAGTAGAGTGTAAAGTCTCCTCCTTGGGATACCATAGACCAAGTCCTGGTTTCCCTTGAGATATCTGAAAATTCTTTTGACAGCATTGAGATGTGACTCCTTTGGATCAGATTGGTACCTAGCACATACACACACAGCAAACATAATATCAGGTCTACTTGCAGTTAAGTACATAAGTGAACCTATCATAGATCTAAATAATTTTTGATCAATAGATTTTCCAGAGGGATCAGGGGCAATCTTATCAATTGTTGATGCTGGTGTTTGCAAGAGGAGACTTCAGCAAGATTGTATTTCTTCAGAATTTGATGAATGTATTTTTCTTGATTGATGAAAATTCCATCTGCCTTTTGATGAACTTGAAGGCAAAGGAAGAATGTTAATTCACCCATTGAGCTCATCTGAAATTCAGATTTCATCAGCTCTTCAAAATTCACACACAATCTCTTATTAGTTGATCAAATATAATGTCATCAACATATACTTGAACTACTAAGAGATCTTGATGTTCTTGTTTGAGAAAGAGTGTCTGGTCAATTGTTCCTCTTTTGTAGCCATGCTTGAGTAAGAAGGATGATAATGTTTCATACCATTTTCTTGGTGCTTGATGAAGACCATACAAGGCTTTATCTAGTTTGTATACCCTGTGAGGATAATGAGGATCTTCAAATCCGGGGGGTTTGAGACACATAACTTCCTCATCTATTTTTCCATATAAGAAAGCACACTTGACATCCATTTGATACACAGTGAATTTCTTGTATGATGCATATGCCAAGAACACTCTTATTGCCTCAATTCTTGCAACTGGTGTGCAAAAACTTCATCATATCTATGCCTTCTTCTTGAGTGTAACCTTGTGCTATTAACCTTGCTTTGTTTCGGACAATAATACCTCTATCATCCAGTTTGTTTTTGTATAGCCATCTAGTTCCAATAGGATGTTGACCTTCAGGTAAATCAACAAGACACCATACTTTTGCTTTCTGAACTGTTGAAGCTCTTCTTGCATAGCTTCAATCCAGCTATTGTCTTTTAAAGCAGCTGTAATGTTTGGAGGCACCACTTGAGAAAGAAAACAGTTGAATAGACAAAGGTTGGTTGTACCACTTTGGCTCCTTGTAGTTCTCTTTCAGGATTTCCAATGATATTGTTAAGTGGATGAGACTTATGAATTCTCATTGAGGGAGTTGACTCAACTGGAATGGATGATTCCAGATTAGTAATTTCCATTGCCTCTGACTGATTCATCTCAATTTGAGAATTCAAGAAATAATCAAATTGAGTCTCTGTTGATTGAGTTCAGAGAGTATCTGAGTTGGATTTTGCTCTTCCGCAGGAACTTCTGCGGAAGGTATTTTGTTCTTCCGTAGGAGCTTGATACGGATACATTTTGGTCTTCCGAAGAAAGTTCTCCGGATACATGATCTTCGAAGGAACTCCGGAAGCATTTTGTTCTTCCGAAGGAGCTTCTCCTGATGCATGTTGTTCTTCTGAAGGAGCTTCTCCTGATGCATGCGTTCTTCTGAATCAGCTTCTCCTGATGCAGTTTGTTCTTCCGTAGGAGCTTCTCTGATGCATTTGGTCAGTTCCACATGTAGTATCTGCTTCTGTTGAAGTGTTTTCACTTGTAGAGGGATGTATCCTTGGGGGATCAGCAGATAAAGGTACTTCAGTCATAATCGGTGGAACAAATGGATAGCATACTTCATCAGAACCTGTATTTGTCAAATAATCATAGTTAAAAGATTTAGACAAGGCATCTATGTCAAATAACCATGATGATCCTTTAACTGACTTAGTGAATACATTTCATCAAAAGATACATTAGGTGTCTCTTCCACAATGTTATGCTGTGGAATATACACTCTATATGATTTTGATGTTGAAGAATATCCAACAAAGAAACCATCATATGCTTTTTCTGAAAATTTTCCTAATGACTCTTTGATGTTCAAACAGTTACTTGACACCCAAATACTCTTAGATATCCTATGTAAGGTTTTCTTTTAAATAGGAGCTCATAAGGAGTTTTGTTATGTTCTTTGACAATTAATGTTCTATTTTGAACATTGCATGCAGTATTCACAGCCTCAGCCCAAAAGGTAATAGGTAGTTGTGAATCAGCTAGCATTGTTCTTGCTGCTTCAATGAGAGTTCTGTTTCTTCGTTCAGCAACTCCATTTTGTTGTGGAGTCCTTGGTGCACTGAATTGTCTTGCAATTCCTTTGCTCCTGCAAAAAGAATCTAGTTCAAAGTTAACAAATTCAGTACCATTATCACTCCTGAAAATTTTGACTTTTGTATCAAGTTGATTCTCAATCTTGATGACAAAGTCCATTAATGTTTCTGATGTTTCACTCTTTTGTTTTAAGAAAAAGACCCATGTAAATCTAGTGAAATCATCAACTATCACCAAACAATATTGCCTTTTTCCATGCTCATTACATTGGTTGGACCAAAAGATCCATGTGAAGCAATTTGAGTGGGTGTAGTATTAGTATTGATTGTTTTTGGTTATGTGACACTCTGTGTTGTTTTCCTTTGTAACAAGAAGAGCAATGAGTTGAGCAATGGAACTCTTTATTTGGTAAGCCAATGACCAGGTCATGTTTCACCAATTTATTCATATTTTTCATGTTAGAATGAACAAGTCTCTATGCCATAATTGTGACAAATCTTCTGAAAGTTTAGAATAAGACAAGTTTCATGTTTTGTGAGAGAAGTGTTGTTCATATCCAACACATAAGTGTTTCCTTTTCTTGCTGCTTTGAGGAGAATCCAATCTTCTGGGACAATAAATCCTGGCTTAAGAATGTAACAGTTAGTGTCATCAAACAAGTAGTGTAATTTTGATCACAGATTTGAGATACACTAAGTAAATTATACTGTAAGTTTTTACAGTAATTTACTTTATCAAATTTAAGTACACCATTGGTTATCATTCCTTCACCAACAATTTTACCTCCCTTTTTATCCCCACCAAATGCCACATAAGAAGCATTTTTATGTTTGAAATCATGGAGAAGAGAACAGTTTCCTGTCATATGCCTGGAACAACCACTGTCAACATACCACATGTTGTCAGCTCTCCAATATTGTTCCTGCAATCAAAAAGAAAATCAGTTAGAAGTGACAACCCAAGCCTTAGTGATCTTGGGTTTGTCAACAGGATCTAAAACAGTTACTCTTTCAAGAATATTTTTTGAAGTTTCTGTTTCAGATTTGATTGATTCATTCTGATTTAATTTGGATGAGGATGATTCTGCTGAATGGGATGTTGATGAAGTAGATTCATGATTCATATTGTCTGCTTTACTTAGATCAACTTCATTTGTTTGATTCTTTTGTTTTGATAGTGAACCTTTAAATGTTTCACTGTCTTTTGTTTTTGAAAGAGGGATATGAATGCCTTTTTCAAATTTATCAAAGAATGAATCATCATCCTTTGATTCCTTGTCAGACAAATCCACTCTTTTGTGTGGTGTTTTTGACTGCTGAAAGATGATCTTTTCTTCAGTATCTTAACACTTGATGATGATTTGTCCTTTGGTTTTGCCTTTGATTTTTGTTCATGCTTCTTCAGTTTTGAACCCTTTGCAGAATCTGTGGATTGGGAATCTGATTCAGATTTGTCTGTTCTTTCTTTCTTCTTGATCCTTTTATCTTGTTCTTTTTGTTGAAATAACATTCCTGTGTGGAATGATTATTTTTGTTGCAAATAGAGCAATGTTTGTTGAAGTAACAATCAGCAGTCATATGATTGTTCATATTGCAAATAGAACAATAACTGCTGAAGTAACAATCTTCAGTGTTGTGATTTTCATTCACAGTCACACATCAGCAACTTTTCTTTTCTCTGATTCTTTCTCAGAATCATTCCTTTTGTTTGCTGATTTTTGTTGTTGCTCTTTCTTCTTTAGCTTTGAATGTGCTTCAGCTTTTTCATTTTTGTGCACATTTTGTTCGTTTGAGCTGAATTCTCTCTTCCGTAGATCAGCTGCTGAAGTTTTCTTGTTCAGTTGATGATCTGCTGATGCCTTTTTCTTTCCTTTGAATTTTCCTCTTTCCTCAGTGATGACAGATTCATCAGTCAATTTCTTGAGGATTCTTGCATACTTAGTTCTTGAAGACCTTCATTCAATTGAGCTATCCTCTTGCAGATGGTCTTCAGCATGTTTCTTCTTTGTTAGGAGGATATGGCAACTTTGTTTCTTCAAGCACTTTTGGAATATGGGCTTTCAGTTGAAAATTTTTACCAGTGCTTGTTTGATCAACATCATGTTCATCAGAATCATCCAAGTCATCACACTTTATCATAATCAAATTCTGAATCATTTTGATCTAATGATTCTGATTCAGATGATTCAGTTTCACTCACCTCAGCTTTATCATTAATTTTAGTTTTAGTGAATCTTTTTCAATTTAGTGCTAGGCACAAAATGATTTGACAGAGTGTTTGTCATTGTTGTAGGTAAGGATGTGTAATTATCATTTATAGGTGGTGCAACCGCATTATAACCCAACCCAGACCTTTTCTTTGATTCAATATGAGAAGTTAGTAATTCTCATATTGCTGAGATGATAATTGAAACTTCTGAAGTTTCACTTCAGTTGATGCATGATCAGCCATGGATTTTGTTAAGGAAGTGGTCAAATGCTCAACTTGGGCTTTTAGGCTATAATTTTCAGAAACAAATTTTTCTAAATCCTTTTGTAAAGAATTAATTTTTATTTGATATAATTTATGTTCTCTAACATGAGATTCATTCAAAATCATTGTTTCTTTTACTTTATCAGCCAACTGTTGAGCATGGACTCTATATCGTTCAACTTCCTCAACACAAGTTGATGAACACAATCTTTCTTTTACCTCTTTTGCCATTGGTGGCACTGTTTGATCCATATGAGCCATCAATGCTTGATTTTCTTCCAAAACTTCCTTCTCATACAACTCCAGTCACACGTTCCATCTTGAAGTATGATCAGCCCTGACTCCTTTGAGTTACTTGGTCCTGCTGATTCTTTGGTGGCTGGTGGGGAAGCATTGATCAGTTGAGATTGCTTGTGCAGAGGTCTTTGAGAAGATTGTTGATTGCTTGAATCTGATGTTGTTGATGCTGCTGATGTTGTCTCATCTCTGGATAAGACTGTTGATTGCATTCTCTTGAGAAATGTCCATAGAGATTGCATTGTAGCATCTCACTTTTGATTTGTCAACACCAATCTTTGATGTTCTGCTTGCTGAAGCCAAGTTCTTATTTCTCCTGAGATATTGCTTAGCTCTATAAGCAATCATGGCCATCTGCCATTGTAGATCCATCTCTCCACTCACTACATCTGGGGTAGTTCTTCTAAGTCTTGTTGACAGATATTGGCTGATGTTAGAGAGCTTCCCAGGTATGCTTGAAAACTTGAGCTAAAAGCTGCAAAGGCTGCTCTTTGTTCTTCAGAGTCCAATATCACAGTTATTGGTTCTCTGATTTGCTGAAAAGGAAGACTTAGTTGTTGCTGCAGATGTATCTTGTCTATCAGTAGTTCTTCCTTTATTCTTCTGCTGCTTGTCTTGAGATGATTTCTTTGAGGGTTTTGAAGCATAGAACTCTAACTTCCTCCTCATCATCACTCCTAACACAAGAGTTATCACTTTCATTGTTTGAAATAAATGCACTTCCTACATTATTTGTTTCTTGAAGTGATAGGGTGAGACATGAGTTCTCACACTCTTGTTTCTTGATTTTTCATCCAGTTCAAGAGCTTCCACTTTTGCAACCAGAGTATCTAACCAGTTGCTTTCAGATCTATAGTATTCTTGAACATGGACACAGTATGCTTCCAACTTTCTGGCAAAGTGTGGAGCATTTTCTTGTTTAATTCCTCACTAGTATACTTCAACTCTAGAATATTCATCTCAGTGACTAACTGCATGATCTATGAAGTTGCTGAGGAATTGATTCATCACCCTCAATATGAGGAAGGTTCATATTGTGATCTGAGGGTGTCTCTCCTTATACTTCTTATCTCATCACTCCCTTCGCAGAGAGTGTGAAGAATCTTCCATAAGGAGTGAGCTGTTTTATAGTTCTCACACCTGATTAATATCTCTTCAGGTAAAGCCATACTAAGCAGACTGTATGCTTTTATATCGACTTTAACCTTTTGACATCATCAGGTGATAGATCTTTTTTGCTGATTGGTTGATTTTTGTCATTATAATCCGGCCCAAGAGTGGGTGGAATATAAGGACCTTCAGTGATGGAAATCCACAAGTCAGAATCAGTATAGTTTACATGATCCCTGAACTTGATTTTCCATGACTTAAAATCTGCTTTTGTTTCCACTTCGGGGGTTGGTAAGATGAACCACTGAAGTTCTCATGATGTTAACGGATCTACTATTCAATTGATTTGAATAGAAACAAGTTAATTAAAACATTGCTGGAAAACGAAAACAAAACATTAAACCACTACACTGATAGATCAATTGATCTAAATCAATGAGCACTTGGCTCTGATACCACCTGTGAATCCAAGGATCGTCGACAGGAATTATCAGTGTGAATTGATGTCAAGTCAACGTTAGCGGAATTAACGTTGATTTGGTTTAATTGTATTTAAGCAACTTTCAATGTCAATGAACTATCAAGAACACACGACACAAAACACAATTAAAGATTAATTAATGTTTTATTATAATGTGTTGAAGATTACAAAAGAATGAAACAATGAAAGCTATGATGTTGTATATGTTATGATGATCGAAAGACTTTTGATGATTGTTGTAATGCTGTTGTTGTTCTCAATCAATCAATCGTCTGTTTTCAATCGTGCTTGAATCGAAACCTAGGATCCATATTTATAGACAGATGTTTCAGTTATAGGAAACACCGGATCTCTTGGGATTTGATTTGTTTCTGATAAGGAATCAACGGATTTCTCGGGATTCGAATAACCGCCTTGTTGACTTGTTGACTTGTTGACTTGTAGCACTTGTATTTTGCAAGTGTTTGGACTCCGCAGAAATATTGTCTTCCGCAGATGTTTTGTTCTTCCGCAGATGTTTTGTTCTTTCGCAGATGTTTTGTTCTTCCGCAGCATTTCTTGAACACTTGGAACTCCAGTTGATTTTGTTCATCCGTAGATGATCTTCGGATGTTTTGTTACTTGTAAGATATATATCTACGGAAGAATGATATGTTCATCCGTAGATGTTTCTTACACTTGGTCAATTTCAATAATTGATCAAGTATTATGTTTGTACCTGCAGCCATACATACATCAACACATATATAAATGGGTTAACCTATATATTTAATGCATACATAATAATGAAATACAAAAGTTTATTACAAATATTAATTCAAGTACTAAGCCTATACATAATGACTAGATCTACAGATTCTAGACCTAACACTTTTCACTGCTGTGAGCTTCTTCTGCTCCATTTTATGATAAAGCTCAGGATGAAAATGGTGATACGGGCCCAGCCCGACCCGTTGCGGGACGTATGCTTCGGTTTTTCGGCTTTTAAGCTTGTGGGAATTTCATATATGGAAACTGGAGGTGTATCTATAGTGACTGCAATGTGGGATTTTAAGTTTTTGCTGATGTGATCAACCCATGGTTTTTCACCATAGTTTGGGCTAAAAGATGGGTTAATAGAAGCCATAAGATACTCAAATGTTATAAGGTTAATATGAACTGTGACTCCATATTATAAGTTCAAATGTTAGCATCTAATTAACCCATTGTTCTGAAATGAAACTATAGGTCAGGTGCAAAATGGGCTGCAATTATTCAAGGAGACTATGCATATTAATAATAATATATTATCATCGTTACGCAATGAGAAAATGTGGAGAAGATAAGGATGAAGAGTGGCCACAAGAAAATAAGACTATTATTGGATAACATCTAATCATGACAGGTTGGCGTCCTTTGACTAATCTATCCTTTCGTTCTTATAGACAAACAAAAGCTCGTTAGTATTAATAATCAACTAATTATGGAAGTATAATAAATTGATAACTAATCTCATTTTTTTAATTATAATAGTACTCCATGATGTAGACTTTAATTAAGTAAAATTACAAATCACAATAAACAAATTCACCATAAATATTTAAAACATTGTGAAGGAATAGTTGTTTTCTTTTTTTGGTGTTTTAACATTAGCCACCAAGGTATTGCATATTTACGATGTTCCCACCTTTTGTCGCTTTATAAAACGTGAATACCTTTTACAGGGTTTTGTGAGTGCCGACAGTGGTGTCTAGGTGGTGCTTCCCTTCCTACGGTGGGCCGATTGACGTCGGTGCTACAATGTCGTGAGACGGCCTCCAACGGCATGTCCATGGTTAGATCCGTCGCCTGTGGTTGACTACAGTGATGTTGTTGGTGGTCCCGTTCTAGAGGTCGTTTCCCTATTAAGGTGGTGGTCGGAATCACGAAATCTGAGCCTAAATTGGACAAGCAGGCCTAAAGGTTATTAGCGAACCTTGATCGATTTGAAAGTTCGCAGCGAAGCACGAATGAGAAAAACCACCTAGTGTGTTTTAAATTTTGTTTTTAACTACAAATACATAAATAAAATAAAATTTTCTATTATTCATGATATTATTTGGTTCTTAAATCCGGATCAACCAATTAATTAGATCAATCTGACAAGTGAACCGGTAAAACGACCAGTTCACTGTCTGTTATGATTCTGAAAACATTGGTGTAATGCATATTTGTGGCGAGACGCGTAGGAAAAGAAGAGAAAGAAAGTCATCAATTTATACTATCTCGTAAAACCTTGTAGGCTTATTTTATTCCATAAATTATCTGGATATTATAACTAACTAGTATTGAGCTTCACTGCGTTGTAGCGGAAGGCGTATAATCATGTCAAGTAGCACCAATGACACACTACCGCCAATGATCATCAACATCGAAAAATCTTGTATAAGAAAAAAATAAAAAATGAATAAGATACACCAAATGAAAAGTAGATATTAATACGTTGAACCACACAGATGAAACATAAACATATAAAACAATAAGTAAGTCGATATAGGAAAAACATGTTGCACGGGGTGTCAAACATAGAGAAAAAATAAGCGCAAAAACGTTGAACCACAAGCGCACGTAGTGGTGTGTTAACACGTAAAATTTAGACCAAAACGTAAACGAAAATTTTATAGAATATGAAAAGTGTATAGGCCAAATTTGAAAGTAAAAAAATATTAGGGCTAAATTGTAAAAATTGTAAAAGTATTGAGATTAAATAAAAAGTTAAAAATTAAAAAAATATACAAAAGATTGTACAACCCAATAATGCATATGATACAACCAGTAAGTCATATTAAAGTTAATAATAGTATACATAAATTGTTATAAAAGGTTGACTCAACACTTAAAGGATTTGTTGACTGAATGGATATAAGAGTACAACATTTGAAGCTTATTGTACAACCATAATGCATAAATAAAGTTGTTAATTAGTATTATATAACTGGGTATTTGTTGTTGATAAAATTCTAACTCGGTGGGTTGTTAGATAACATATACTAACTTCTATTTTCTAACCTCGATATTTTGTAAAATTCAACATATTTTACTTAAGTTATCAAAAAGCATTACCTAACAGTTATACAATAACACTTGATTGTAGTTCAAAGCATTAAATAACTGAACAACAATACAATCTAGTTTAAATGGTGTAACCTTTTTTTTTGTACTATAAGATTGTTGTGTTATTTTTTTGGTTGTTTGATTAAATAATTAAATCCGTCTGTGCACCATTCTCTTAAACATTAGTAGCTATCAAAACAAGTAAGTGATTGCAACATTGGTGTTGCAAAAAAAAAGTTTCAACAACACAACATTTTGATCTAAGGGCTGTTGTAGGATCAGCTCATTAAACCCAAACTTACAATTCATAAACTTACAATAAATATCATAACCATTACAAAACAACATTTAAAGTTTCACTCATTGGTGTGAAAGTTTACTCAACATTCATTTTAACGTGTGGCCTCTTGAAAAGTTATTACTTGAAATTCAAACCTATTAAGCATATATTAGGGCTTAAAGCTATATATTTACCAACCAAATTTAACACATGTAAAATCACACATCTATTAAATACTCAGAGGTTCAGATAATATATTTAGAAGAGATGGTTGGTTAGTTAAAGGCGTTTGAAGAACGAACTACGATGGAAAAACCATGGTAAATGAAGGCCAAGCATAAGTATCATTCACTAAAACAAATGGCCAAAACAAGCAGAGGAACTGGAATGGGGAGCAAAGGAATCAATGTCGGGTCGAGGATTCAATAACCACGATGGACAGGGTACTGGTAGAGGTCGGGGCCGAGGTTCCGGATGGGTCGTGGGGATCAAGGAGGTCCAAACAACACCATGTAGGAAGGCAATGATACCCAAGGTAAGTCCAAAGTTAATGTAAAATTGTAAAAAGTTGATCCATTTTTCTTTTGAGTATACGATTACCAAACACAAAGGTGACAAACCCATTTAACAGAGACCCTAAAGGATGAGTCCGAACTCTCGATGGTGGCCTCGGTCCAATTAGGTATGTTTAATTTTAAAAGGGTTCATTATAATCGTTTAGTGTTTTGATCGTTCTTTCACAGTTTGATAAAATATTGAAAAAAGTAAGGGGCTGTTTGGCAGCATCTTAATCAGCCTCTTAATGGTTCAGATGTCTGAATGGTTCAGCACTTAATGATTCAGACTGTTTGTTTCGCGAGCAAATATCTGAATGGTTTAGACATTTGTTTCTGAATAGTTAAACATTATACTAATGCTGAATGGTTAAGAGGTCTAATGTTGAATGGTTAAAATCTCTTAATGGTTCAGCACTTAATTGTTCAGACCTCTTATTGGTTTAGCACTTAATCATTCAGAAACTGCCAAACAGCCCCTAACTGATATAAGTTTAATAACAAAATCCTTTATGTTTCTGGGCTTTGATATGATGCAACCAATTGAGACCTTTAGAATACAACACACTATCTACACATATATCTAAAACATATAGTTGAACACTTGAACACATAAAACGTCATGTTAGATACCTCTCATATTAATTTGAACATGTGTTTCGCTGTCCCAAAAAAATATTTCATATGTTTTTAAAATAAATATAACAAGGCAACTTGTAATGGTTAAACAACAATGATTAGAAATAACAAGTGTTTAGTCAGTTTCATTCTTCGGGTCCTTTGGACCAAAGAAGAAACTGACTAAACGACTCCATTTGTCCCAAAGAAAATGGGCCACCTTCCTGTGGAATGAATCCAAACCGTAAACCGTCAAATACACCTCACGAACAAAGATCAACACACCCGAAATGCAAATGAGTATCACAATATACTTAGCCGAACCCATAAACCGCTTCTTAATCATCCTTCTAACCCGAACCCTCGGTGTGCTTTCATAAACCATGTTCAACTGAGCCACGGTCTTCCTCAACTCAGACTCCACACTCATTTTCGCGTAACTTTTACTTATCCCATTAAACAATCTAACGATCTCCTCGTCATCCAAATCACCTTGGATAATATTCTGCTCGCGTAGCAGCTTCACGTCCTTCGCGTTATCGATTATCCCACACATGAAATCCACATATTCGGTAAGTGCAAGACCATATCCGCCCGTAACACTGCTCATTGCCATCGAATTCTCATAAGCCACCAAGTTTCTCAGTACAACCTCCGAAGCGGCATTAAGAGTTATCAAAGGGAGATAACAACACCTCTCTTTCCCTTGGACAAAGTTTATGTTTCGTATGCCTTCGTTTTGAGGCGACAAACGAAACTCCACACGCGCCATTTTGTGAAGTTCAGAAACCGGTGGCACCTTTATCTCTTCAGCAATTGTGTTTTCCTCCAAGATTTCAGCAAACTTTTGTATTAGAAACTCAATGATTTGATAAAAAGGTTCAGCCCCAGGTATCACTCCTGCAAATCTAACAACAGCTTCTAGTATTTCTTGCTTTACATCTTTATCAGATTGATTTCTTGAGTCTGTGAAGTCTACTTTTCTTGGGACCAATGTTTCATTATGCATGATGGAACTATACATATAATCTAGCAAGTGATTAACGCGATTAAACTCGATGTTCTCATTCGTAAGAACAAACGACGAGTGGGACTTACAGAAAGATCGAAACTTGGACTCCAAGTAATCATCTTGCACATGTGCAGTTTTCCCCAATAGTGCCTTATGGATTTCCTCCAACACAATAAGTGGAACCTGGTTCTCTAACATGATCAAATCATCGGCTTCTATCGCGGACCCATGAGTTGAATAAGCATCCAGTTGATCTATCAAGAACATACCGTCGATAGCGAGTAACCACGCCAACATATTGTCATCGCCATCGTTGTACAAATCATAGCACGCGCGAACTAGGGGGACGATCTTTTTCACCTTTTGTACTATTTCTTGCTCAAAGTCTTGAACTTGATGAGGCTTTAGGACTCTTTTCACTGCTGTGAGCTTCTTCTGTTCCATCTTGTGATACAGCTCGGGATGAAAATGGTGATACGGGCCCAGCCCGACCCGTTGTGGGACGTATGCATCGCGATTTTCGGCTTTCAAGGTTATGGGAACTTCAAAAATGGAAACTGGAGGTGTGTCTATTGTGATTGCAATTTGGGTTTTTAAGTTTGTGCTGATTTGATCCACCCATGGTTTCTCACAGGAGTTTGGGCTAAAGAATGAGTTAATAGAAGCCATATGATACTCACAAGATATGACACTATGACTTAATATTATAAGCTCAAATGCTTTTGTTGGTTAATCAATCACGTGGGTGATTAATGATTTAAAGTAGATTGCTTCACGATGAACATTTGTGTGTTATGATATTGAGTTATTAACAACGTTTTGCACGAAGAAATAATGAAGATAAGGTGAATAGTGGCCACAAGAAACAATAGTGTCACGGGATAACACAAGTACGTTATCATAACATCCAATCACAAGAGATTTGTGGGCTTTGAGTAATCTCTGGACCAGGACAACGAGAATGGTCCCTTGCTAGTACAAAACAATAAGTGCAATAGATCACCATGTGTTACGAAATTTAAACAAAATACAAAGTATATATTTGTAGTTTTATTCCACGAGATTTTGTTTTTAGATTCTAACGGTTAGAGAATTGGATCAAAGCAATCAAAAGAGAACATGATTTTATGGGGAATATTTTTTTGTGTTTTTAACAAGAAAAACCGATATGAATTACAATGAATTCTGCTATCTATGTTTAACATAATAGAGATACCCAAGATAATTAAAAATAAGGATGTCTTAGGTACTGTTTGTTTTTTCTGCAAGAAAACGTCTGCACTTTGCGGATTATATCTGCAGACATCTGCAATAGAATAGGTAGACCAAACGTCTGCAGTCTGCAAGAAAAAGTACTGTTTGTTTTTAACATCTGTAGACTGCTAATATTACAATCAAACAAAATCTTAAACCAATAATATTACATAAACCACAAATCAACTGAAACCTTATACCAAAACACAAATTATGCTTAGGGTTTCAACATAGATTATGATGGATTCACCGGTGGCGGGTTGGCCAGCGATGCAGGTGGGTCGGTGGTGGCGGGGTGGGCTGGCAGTGGTTGAGGTGGAAGGCACAGCAGGGACGGGTGGCTCCAGCGGCGATGGAGGTCAATAGTGAGAGGGAAGGCGCAGCAGGGACGGGTGGCCTGGCAGCAGCAATGGGGGGGACACAGGCGTAGGTGGGGGGAGGGGGGCCGGCGGGCGAAGGGGTGGGGGGAGGGGGCCGGCGAGCGTAAGTGGGGGGAGAGGGGAGCAGGTGGGGGAGGGGGGTCGGCGGGCGCAGGTGGGGGAGGGGGGGCCGACGAGCGAGGTGGGGGGTGGGGGCCGCCGGTGGGGGGAGGTGGGGCGGTGGGGGGGGTGGAGGGAGGGTGGGGGAGTGAGAATGTATTGAAAAGTTGAGAAGATGTTAGAAGACCTCAAAAGTGATATGTCCATGTCTTCTCCATGCAGACGTCAGGAAGAAAACGTCTTCCAAAAAACAAACAATCTGTGCACTCAAAATCTCTTCCCGCGTTTGCGTGCGCGCAGATGAAGAGGTGGGGAAGAGCTTTTGAAAAAGAACAAACACTACCTTAGTTTCAAGTCACACTCGAAGCAATAATGTTCTGAGTTGAGCCAGGAGGTTTTTCCCGTTGTTGGTTGATTTCTTTCCGAGGGGGTTAGGGGCGCGGTTTAAGCTGGGAAACAGACAAGTGAGCCCGATTAAGATAACACTTATCATCCGAAACAAGTCGTACATTTGCCCTTCAAGAAAAAAAAAACAAAAAAATAAATCGTAAATAAGAAGACTCGATTAAGATAACCTTTATCATCCAAAACAAATCGTACATTTGCCCTTTGAAGAAACCTTAAAGACGAAGACTCTTAACCGAAAAAAAAAAACTTTGGGCCGGATTTGTTGTTTAGACTACTAACAAAATGTGTTGCGGTTATATCTGTTGGGCCACCAAATTGAGTTGCTGGACTAGCCCAAACTAATCTGGGCTTGGACTTTGAACAAGGGAGTTCTTGACTTCTTGCCTGACTTATTATCGGTTTCTATACTTCTTCATCAGGTGCTAGTTTGCTGGTCTGGGCTTTCAGAATGTTGAGATTAGGCTCAGTAATCTTTGGGCTGATCGGCCCATTACATTTTGAAGTTCGTTGGGCCTGATTACTGGATTTCATAAGCATGTTTCCAAATTCCAACTTCTATACTAGACTTGTGATTACTTTGTGAAAATTTCTTTGGAATGACATGAGGTTTAGTTTTATACAACCTGCATATATGTGGTGGTGCATACCGATATAGGTGTTGAGGCTGCGGAAATCATTTTTATTCTACCTCAAAAACGTTTAAGCGTGACAATTTTCTGCAATCCTAGCGCGTGCTTGTAGAAGTCTCTTGCTGATGCATGCCTTTTATAAATAAGATTTATGTTTTTAAAAAATAAGTAAGCATAATCTAAAAGAGAACTATTTTCATAGTTGAATTTAGTAAACTAGGTTGGTAGAAAAACAAATTGCTTACTACTTACAAAAATTATACATAATACACTTTATTGTTTATTACATTTGAGAAAACAAACCACAATACTATACAAGTACAAACCTTTTACCAATACTTGAAAGCACCTATTTACATCTAGAGAACCCTAATTCTCATTAGTGTTTTCTTTCTGACTAGCTTAGGTTTTTTTAAGTACAAACACATGCTTGAAGAACTAAAACATGTTATAAAACATATAATTACATATTATTGCCTAACTTCTGCCTCTAAAGAGCTTAGGACACCCATAGAACTCACAAAACAAATATAATACCAACAACATCAGCAACAAAACAGTTAACAAATGAGTAATCACCTTCCATAAAGAAAACCACCATTTTTTCATGAACATAAACATCCTGACCATCAGCCTCTTCTTATAGTAGCTATTAATCTTCACAACGTCACATTACCCGAACTCCTCGTTGTTTTGTTCATCCCATTGAATAGTTCAGCGATCCCATCGTTACTTAGTTCGCCTCTAATGATTCCTTTTTCCTTCAAAAGTCTAGCATCCTCAGCGCAGTCGATTATACCACTTAACAGATCGATGAAATGCGAAAGTGAGGGACTAGAAGAACTTGAATAGTTCATAGCGATTTCATAAGCAACCAAGTTTCTTAATATTACTTCTGAATTAACATCTAGGGTTATTATGGGTAGATATAAAGCAGCTTCTTGTTCTATGAACTTGATGCCCGTTATACCGTCGTTTGTTGGCTTAAATTTCATCCTTGCATAGTAGTGAAGGGAGTATACACTTGGTAACTTAATCTCCTTTACTAAAGGAACTTCATTTTTGTCATGATTCTTCACAGCTTTGCCAGTACTGCTAAACAAATGAGCATCACTGACAGTTGAGTCCCAGATTTTCAGTATTTTGTCCCATGGGATGTTTTGTATAACTTGAACCGGCTTCAAGAGTTTTCTACCAATCGCGAACTTCATAGCTAGTTTCGTTAGTTCACCAATATTATCGCATGCTGAATTCATATCCACTTCAATGTCTTCTGAACTAATTGGGCTTTCTGAATGTTCTTCACCTTGAGGAGATCTATCGGTTTCACAAAAATCATTGTTGACAATTAAATGGTACATGAGATCCAATAGATGCGAGTGGCTTGTTTCAATGTAAGAGCATGATGAACTTGATGACAATTCGAGTGGAGAGTTCGCTCGACAAAAGCGCTCCATCATGATAAACAGCTCATGATCAGATTCATTGTCATCGATTTCAGATGAATTGATCATCAATGTTCTATATATTTCTCTCAATACAACAAAAGGGATTTGGTTTTCTAACAACATTAGGTCCCTAGAAAGAATGATGTCGCGCGACAACCTTTTACCTTCTAGCTTATTAAAACAATCTTGCAAAAGATTAACCAAAAACAAACCATCTATCGCGAAAATCCACGACAACGTATTGTCATCTAAGTCCAAATAGCTATGGTAGCAACCCCGTATAACGGGGTCTAGTTCTACAAGTTTATCGACTAATATTTCGCGAAACTTGTTGTTCCCTTGACCGCGGTAGCTTTGGTTGAAGAAAGACTTAGCACAAGAAATCTTGTAACGCTCCATGTGGTATAAATGTGGAACCATGTGATGATATGGTCCTAAAGCAACAACCTGAGGGACATAAGCCTCAGGTTTGAATATGGTGATCGATTTTGGGATATTGAAAACACAAATAGGGTTTTCACTCGAGATGTCGATGGCTACTTCGCGTATGAATTTCGCGCTAATTTGATCGACCCATTGTTGCTCTTTGGAACCCGAAGAGAAAACTTTGGTTGTGATCATGTTGTTAAACTGATTAACGTATATTTCAAGAGTATGCTTTGTTATATTAATAGTTTCTTGTTTAATTAAGATGTGATAATTCTTAATACGTCTTTGACATGTGTATTCATACGTATATCTTGCCTAATTTGTAAGTGCATGCATGTATAAAGTTAACGTATGCTTTTGGTGCATAAAATATGTTGGTTACATTACATGCATGTGATGATACCAAAGAAAAGTATTTATGGTGAACCCTTTAAAGACACGTGTTCTTTTGCCGAAAAGGTAATCTTGCTTAATTCAATCGACGTTGGATTATTACATGTAATCTACAGTTATCTAACATAAATACAGATAATATATTATAAAAAAAATCGCCTAATATTTTAATGTACTTTCTTAAATATCTTAATGCACTTTCTTGCAAACATATAACACCACAACAAAATTTAAAAAAACATCAAATCATGATAACATATTATTATAACAAACCCTAACTAATACATTATATCTTGCACCATGTGAAAAAGATAACTTTTTTGGTTCGGTGTTGTTTTGAAAAAGAGATGTTTTTCTGTATGTTTTCATGTTTTTTGGGTGTTTCGCTAGTTAGATTAACGGAACTTACATACGCGACAGCTGAGTTCAGTGGATGATAGGGGAGGTGTGTGACATGTCACTTGTTCTAGCTGCCATGTATGCAAGTTTCACTAGTCAAACTAACGGAACACCCAGAAACCATAATACTTTTAAAAACACACAAAAAACATTTTTTTTTCAAAAACAACACCCAATCAAAAAAATCTGAGAAAAGATACATAACAAACTTAACTGATACACAATATGCACATGTTGGAATTATGGCATGTGGTTTTGACCCCTAATTACTTCTTGTATATACCCTTTGAACAATCATAAACTTCGCAGAACGAGTATACAATCATGAGTAAGCTTACGAGAATCGTCAATACAACAGTTGCAACTTTCTTCGAGCAAACAAGATCTTTCTTAACAAAGCTCCATGCCTTGATCATAGGTCTACTGTTGTAATACTCATTAATGTGTTCAACTATGTTGTTACCACTTAGGTAATAACCACTACTCTTATTTATCCCATTAAATAGATCAGCAATGTCTTTATCCTTCATATTTCCTTTGATTATCCCCTTATCTCTTAGTAACTTGACATCTGCCTCAGTGTCAACAATGCCACTCATCAAGTCGACGTATTGGGCTAGTTCTCGTGTTGAGCTAGAGGTAGCCACTTCATAAGCCAGAAGGTTTCTCAACATGACTTCAGAGTAATCCTCAAGAGTGATTGTTGGAAGATATAGAGTCGCTTTGTTTTCTTCGAACTTAATGTCCCTTATCCCTCCGTTCGTGTGGCAGAAATCGATTTGGGCGTGTTTGCTAAGAGATGTTACCGAGGGGATGTCAATTTCTGTGACAACGGGTAGATCATCCTCTTCTTTGTCTTGTTTCCTTATGTTTAGACCTAGCAAATTCGATATTTTCTCCCATGGAATGTTCTTTATGACCTTAATCGGACGATCGACTTTTGTTCTCAATCCTAGGAGTAATCCCATTTCCATGATCTCTCCTAAGTTTTCTGTGATTTTTATATCATTTTCACTGGGTATGTTTGTTGTTTGTTTATGTTATTATTGTTGTCATTCACTAGCACTGCGAGCTGAGGAGGTTGTGGGGGGTCTTTATTGTTGACAATCGAATGGTACATAAGATCTAGCAAGTGCAAATAGCGCGATTCAACACCATAATCAAAATCTTCTACTAACTTGAGAGGAGAGTGCACCTCGCAAAACTTTCTCATCATGGTGATCAACTCGCGACCACCATTTTGATCATGAAAACTTGATGAAAGACGAAGCGCCTTCCATATTTCATCAAGTAAACATAATGGAAGTTGGTTCTCAAGCACCATTATGTCTCTATAAAGCACACCATTGTTTATCAACTTTTTAGGCATCAATGTTGAAATGTCAACATAATGTGTCAAAAGCCCAATCAAGAACAAGCCATCAATCGCGAAAATCCACGCCAATGTGTCGTCGTGAAGGCTTATATACTTATGGTAACAAGCGCGGATCATGGGCTCCTTTTCTACGAGCCTGTTGATCACCAACGACTCGAAGGATAACACTTGATCAAGGCTCAAGATTGCTTTAACAGCGGCAACTTTGAACCTCTCCATTTGGTAGAGATGAGTCTCAAAGTGGTGGTAAGGTCCCAACGCTATAGCGAGAGGTGCATAAGCCTCGGGCTTGAATCGGCTCATTCCTTTCGGGACGCTAAACACACAAACAGGAACGTCAGTGACATCATCGCCACCCTCGTCATCAAAGTTCTTGCTGATTTGATCCACCCATTGTTGTTCGCTAAAATCGCCACTTAAAATGGTATTAGGATTCATCTTTCGTTTTGCTTAATCAAATTAACCTAACATAACTATAAACTATATATTTATAATGTTAATGACGTATGGTAGGCCGTTGGCTATAGTCGACTATACAAGAGTACAGGAAAATTCGTTAATTAGGTATTGAACTTTATAAAAATATTGTTTGCATAACGTACAAGAGACAAACTTTACAAATTCTCCTTGTGGCATAATTAACACAATGCTATTAAAAACGTGCATCTTTAAAGGAAACGTGTGTTCCAAGTCTTGATGCTATTATAATATTAATAAATATTGTAAGTTTATGTTAGGAAACATCGGTTATTTTTTAAAAGCCAAAGTTTAAACTTCAAAAAAATAAATATAAAGAACTCCTCTCTAAACGTAATCGTAGACAAATGCTTAAAATACACATGCAAAGTGATGCACGTATTTAAATTGCATATTAAGTAATAGCAATTGTATCACATGCATGTTCTAAAAGTTATTTAATAACAATATATAACAGGAGTCCGTGATTCGATCTCTTCTTCACCTTTCCTTTGTGAACTTTTATTATCTAGTTCAAACTTAAAAATTAACCTATGTGTAGTAATATCTTATATATATTTTTAAAAATTAACCTATTCATGGGGCTAGACGTAGACAAATTACGGTATGCATGAAGATCGAAGGCATGACGAGCACGTCGTAGGTTTAGCTAACGTGATGAGCACCTCGATTGTAACTGGTGAAGTTTTTTTGTACTCTATATATATATATAAAATGTAACTTTCTAAAGTTTAATAGATTAATGCATTAGCATTTTATCCTTTTATGTACCTTTATATTTTAATATGGTGATACAAGGTTAATGTTACGAGTCTCACTTATTTTATTTCATTATTTATATTTCAAAACTTATGATTTTTAATTGTATACTTTCATCTTTGAAAGAATATATGATGGTGCATAGATAACTTCATGGAAAATAGTTTCGCTATTTTTGTTGTAACAAATGAAGTTGTTAGTTTATTTTAATTAATATGTCTAAGAAGAATATTTCTAGAAAAGAAATTATAATGTTAAATATCTCTAATGCTATTCAAAAAACAATAATAATATCCTTAATGTTTAGATAACTTGTAAATTAAATCACAATCAAAGTTTAGTTTTACAAATAAAACATGATTAATTAAATTTTGGATAATCATAATTAGTAATCTAAAATCGTTAGACATGATACAAACTTTATAAATTTAGACAAAACTCAGATGAATAGTTTTTGTGGCATATGCCAATTTTATGTTTCGTTCTTTAAGTATCAAAATTGCTATCTTCCACATGAATTACTTAAGATATGTTTCCTGTTTTGACTTAAAACGGATGATCCCTTGTCTTGAATGTTAAATTTTTTTGTGTCTTGCACATAAGGGTATTGTCATCTTCTAAATCTTTAAAAATGATAGTTTCATTCACTCTATTTGAAGATTTTTCTAATTTAAGGACGTTCATAAACACCCTTATAGTCCAAGGTTACGGACATTAAAATTGGTTTTATTCTCGCTTTGAGTTATGTTTCTTAGTATTGTTCCATTATTATATATGGTTGTTGTATTTGCAATCGTTTTGCAACCAAATAAATTATGGTTGCTGTATTTGCAATCGTTTTTGCGACCAACTTAGAATTTAGTTTATTATTTTATTATTTAATGGAATTAACGACATTATTGGTGACCAAAACAATTTCGGTTACAATATTTACCACCATCTTGCAACTGAACTAAAATGGGTCGCTAATTTTGTGACCCTTTTTGTGTTAGTCGCTAATATTGCTACATGTTTTGGTTTGATCGCTAATTTTACGATCCATTTTGTTTTGGTCACTAATTTTGCAACCAAGTTTGTTTCGGTCGGGAAACTTGCAACTACTTGATTTTTGGTCAGTTTTGCTCATTTCTGTAGTAGTGGGCCTGTTCATGGGGCTAGACGTAGACAAATTAAGGTATGCATGAAGATCGAAGGCATGACGAGCACGTCGTAGGTTTAGCTAAGGTATAACATGATGATCACCTCGATTGTAACTGGTGAAGTTTTTTTGTAAGTGTTCTCTAAAGCAATATATACAAAGTAGTTGTTCGTGTTCATGTTCACTGATTCATGCGCTCTACTATAACTCGTGTTAATCTCTAGCTAAAAGTATCATGATTAATCTCAAGCATCGTCTTAATTTACACCAACAACCATATTAAAACGTAATTAAGAGAGAGGAGGGGGTTCATATCAAAGGAAGAGGGCAATACTAGAACCATCGTACTATCTTGTTGTCATGCCGTATATGTTTAATCTACATGAAACCAAAAGTTTTGGATTCCTTCTTGTTTCATGAGTGTTTTCCGAGAAAGATACGGGAGATCCTATTAATTAAGGAATTGCTAAGTTTAAGATTATAAAGAATAGTGATACCAAACCTAAGTCAAAATAATGTTATATATTTTACTACAATTATATATATTCAAATCACCGAGGTCGGTGTCCACAGTGGAGTTTTAGGTCTTCTGATTTTCTTCATTGAGTTCAGAGAAATTGCAAGAACACCCCTTGGGCGTTGTTAGTGCGGTTGTGTACGTGGCATTCGATTTGGGCGTCCGCGTGCTTCCTGTTTTGATGAATATGATCTGTTTGTGTTTCGTATTTCGATTAGCGACATGCATTCAAGATTCACCCGTTCATTCAGGTATGTTAATTTGTGACTGTTGATTTCACTGACGCGGTTTGATTTTGGATACCATTTGTTGATTTCCGATTTGGTTCGTGCGGTTAGGTTTTGTGCCTGGTTCTTTTGTTTAAATCGTGACGACCTGAGGTTTTTGGTTCTAATTGATTAGTTTGTTCAAATCGTGATGAACTGAAGGTTTTTTGGGTTCTGATTGATTAGTTGTAGAGTCATTTTTCACTGCTTGAATGGAATTGTCGGTTTGATTGATTTATCGTGCCTTTGCTTTGATTTGTTATTTGTTCAAAGCGTGATGAGCTGAAGGTTTTTTGGGTTCTAATTGATTAATTATAGAGTCATTTTTTACTGCTTAAGGTCGTACCTTTGCTTTCGTTTGATTATACAGAGTAGATACAACATGAACCTGCTTTTTCTAAATCATTAGATTATTGTGGTTATTGTACATTTTTATGTATTTATCTGATTACATTGAAAGGGAATTTTGGTTGGTTGAATCGGTTTAGATATGGGAGGTGGAACTGATAGAAATGTAATGAATTAAGTTTAACGCGAACTATTGTGGTGGTTGTTGTCTAACAAGAAGGTTTGGTTGTTAAACTTAATTCATAACATTAGTATAATAAGTTTTTGTGTAATGTATGAATTAAGTATCATTGAAGGCTATTGGATTTGTATTTGGATGATGAATTTGAGTTGTAACAGAAATGTTTGAGTGAAGCAACTTTTGTATGTTTGGTTTGATTGGTATTGTATTTGGTTTTGTATAACATTAGTATAATAAGTTTTCGTGTAATGTATAAATTAAGTATCATTGAAGGCTGCATTCGTGTTCATTTAACAGCTACTATTATATGTTTGATTCGATTGGACTTGTATTTGGATGATGAATTTGAATTGTAACAGAAATGTTTGAGTGAAGCAACTTTTGTATGTTTGGTTTGATTGGTATTGTATTTGGTTTTGTTTAAATTAGTGTTGTAGCAGGTTTTTCGAATAGTGTTTTCTTGTATTTGTGCTTTATGATATTAAATTCTATTTGGTCTTCTCATATATTTATTTTCTAATTTAATTTTTTCGCAGGTGTTGTTTCTTGTATGTTGGTTGTTGTTGATGTTATCTGGTTTGCTTCAGTAGTTTGGTTCGGTGAAGGTTAGTGTTGTTTACTTTAGCTTATATTGTATCATATTGGTTATGAAAAATAGTTTGCAGCCCTTTGATTTACTTAGAAGGTTTTAAACATATGTAAATTGTCATTACTTGTATAAAGGAAGTTTTAAGAACTTTAGTATGTTCTTGTATTTGTGTTTTATGAGATTAAATTCTATATGGTCTTTTCATAATTTTTTTATATTTAATTTTTTGGCAGGCGTTGTTTGGTGTATGTTGGTTGTTATTGCTGTTTTCTGGTTTGCTTTGTTTGATGCATTGTATGTTATTACCTGTGATGTAGATTGATTTGCTAGGTAAATGATTGAAACATACATGATTGTATTTACATCTACATATATGGCGATTGCGTAGGGATTGGCATTTTTTACATATGGTTGGGTGAACTATAGGTTTCTTGTATAGATTAAAGCAAGAACAAGTGTGAGGTTGATGTTTCATGCATGACCATTGCGGATATGTTTTCATTTAACAGCAACAAATGCATATTTGGCTTGATTGATATCGTCTATAGATGATTAATTTGTATTGTAATAGAAATGCTTCTGTATCATATATAGATTAGGTATCATTGTAGGCTGCAGCTGATTCTGTTTTGTTACAGATATGGTTTTGTATGATATATAGATTAGGTACCATTGTATTCTGTAGTTGTTTCTATTTAATAGCAACATGTATATGTTTGGTATGATCGGCATCGCATTTGGTTTTGTTTGTTTCGTTTTAGAGCAATCGGTGTTGTCGTTGCATTTCTTCGGCTCTGATTGTTGTCATGCTTTTTCCTTCATTTTCTTCTTGATGAAAAATTAGGTTGCAGCTCTTTGATTCATTATTCTTGACTTAGAAGCTTTAAGACATATGTAAATTTTGTCATTGCTTTTGATGTAAATTGATCTCTAATGTGTCATGATATGTTCGTGTTGTTGTAGCTGTTTGGCTTTCACCTTATGGCAGAGTGTATAATGCTTTGTCTTTTTATTTTACTGTTGCCAGATAATTAAAACATACACAATAGTATTTATGCTTAGGTATTTTTTAAATATCGATCAGTTGAATATAGGTTTCATATTGAAATAAAAACAACAACAAGTCTGAAGTTACCGGTGTATACATGATTACTTTATTTTATTTGACTTTTTTTAATATATATTTTTGCTTTCTTTATTTTTTGTAAGGTTGGACTGCTATATAGTGGTTGTTGGTCTAGAGTTTGACTTTCTTGCAGAGGTAACTTTTATTTGTGTTCGTTTGAATCAGTGTTTCTCTGCTTTTTATCGTATGTCATTTGTTATTGCCTATTTTGTGTTTCAAAAGTTTTTTTTATACTTTCGAGGTTGATGGCAAGAGAGTATTAGTCTCAACTTATTATAAAAAATATTTCAGTAATGTAGGAGTAAATTAGATTTAATTGTTTTCGTTAGGGTGTATCAGACGTAAAAATTAAAGTATTTGCTTTAGTGTTTATTGCAGTATCTTTTTCTATTGTCTTAATGCTATGCCATTAGCCTATCTATACGTAGATAATATTTATAAGTAATTTCAAATGGATGGAAGTAGAGCGTCTGGTAAGCGAACTCGAGATGTGCCTGTCCTGCCTGGGATTGATAGTTCAGCACGTTTAGACTCTTTTATGGGCTTTACATCTAGAAGACAAAATCGACAACGCAGATCTACACTTGCTCTTTTGTCGGATACAAGTGCTGCACGCGTATCATTATCTATTTCTGATCCTGGAGAGTCATCACATACTTCTTTGGCTGACTCCTATCCTTATTTGGACGTCGGTGATGCTGTGTATGTTTGTCAGGCATGTGGCGCACGATTTTGGCTTTCTGAACAAGTTGGATTTGCCTCTGCTAACCGTCTTCCAAAGTATAATCAGTGTTGTAAAAGTGGTCGGGTTAACATATGTTTGCCTACTTCTCCACCAACTTTTGTTCAAGATTTGTATGCACGTGCCGATTTTTTAGATAATATTCGTGCATATAATTCCATGTTTTCAATGACATCTTTTGGCGCAAGAATAGACGAAGTGATTAACTACACGCGTGGGCCATATGTATTTAGAGTTGAGGGCCAAATATGTCATTGGCTTGGGAGTTTGTGTCCCTCAACAAACGAGAATCCTAGATTCCTACAAATGTATGTTTACGACTCTCAAAATGAGGTTTCGAATAGGCTTCACCACTTCAATGCTGGTGAGCGTACATCGTTGCAGCCGACCATTGTTGAGCTATTGATCTCCGTTTTGAATGAGCTGAATGCGCTTGTAAAGCTCTTTCGAATTGCACGTGATATTTGTAGAAATCCTGATTTCCCTAACTTCTATATACGTTTGTACCATTCAGCAAATCAACGTTCTTATGATCACCCGACCCCAGATACTATCGGAGCAATAGTGTTCGAGGATTCTCCAGAGGCAACAGATTTCGATATAATCATTCGTTGCAAGGATGATGTCCCACAACGTATAAATAAAGTTCATCCTCTTTACATGGCTCTTCAGTATCCATTGTTGTTTATACACGGGGAGCCTGGATGGTCGCCGGATCTCCGTTTAACCTCTGATGACTCGAATGATGATCGTAAGTTAACTATGAATATGTATTATAGTTATCTAATTCATGAGCGTATGGGCGGTTACTCTTTACTACTGCGAGGTGGTCGACTTTTTCAACAATTTTTAGTTGACGCTTATATCTGCATAGAGCAATACCGATTGGATTACATAAGAATGAATCAAAATCGTTTCAGAACTGAATTTTTCCAAGGTGTGCATGATGCAGTAGAAAGAGGCGATATTGAAGGGCGTGCTATCGGAAAGCGTATCTTTCTCCATCATCTTTTACTGGCGGCCCTCGATACATCAACACTACCAACACTGATGCACTAGCAATTTGTCGAGTTCATGGAAATCCTCAGTATTTTATAACATTTACGTGCAACGTTAACTGGCCTGAAGTTAGTCGCTTTATGCGCTCATGTCAACCATTGAAAGCACACGACAGGCCTGATATCATTTCAAGGATATTCCGGATGAAAGTCAAAGCGTTACTTGATTTTTTACGCACCGAGGAACCATTTGGAAAAGTAGCAGCAGGTGCCAATTATCTCCTTTTCCTTGCCTCTTCTAATTCTTAACTGTTACAATGTGTTTGTTGAATCCTTCTTCTTTATCAACCAGATTTGTATACCATTGAATTTCAGAAAAGAGGTCTGCCACATTGCCACTTATTGTTATGGGTCACACAACCTTTCAGAATTCACAATCCTGCCGATGTAGACCGTTATATTTCTGCTGAAATTCCAGATCGTATAGCCGAGCCGCGGTTATATAGGATTGTTACAGATTCAATGTTACATGGCCCGTGTGGTCTTGCTAGACCCTCTTCTGTATGCATGGTTGGTGGAAGTTGTTCTAAGAAGTTTCCAAAACCATACGAGACTTCCACGCGTTTCGATAGCAACGGATATGTGCATTATAGAAGAAGAACAGACGGACATGTAGCTACTAAAGGTGATATTCAAGTTGACAACTCTTATGTCGTTCCGTACAACAAGGCACTATGTTTACGTTTCGAAGCACATATTAATGTTGAGTATTGTGGTTGGAATATGGTCATAAAGTATTTGTTTAAATACATTTCGAAAGGTGCAGATCGGATCAGATTTTCTATTGGTTCTCTTCCAGCAGATTGCGGAGACAACTCAAATAGTGTTAGACTTAAGCAAGATGAAATTAAAAACTATATGGACGGACGTTTCATATGTCCTCATGAGGCATGTTGGCGCATTTTTGACTTTCCAATTCATCATAGAAACCCTCCAGTTCAAGTGTTAGCTGTCCATCTAGAAAACATGCAGAATATCACATTTAGAGATTCACAGCAACTGCAACGGATAGTCGAAGAGCCATCTTACAAAAAGACAACTTTAACTGAGTGGTTGTATACAAATGCTTATGATGTCAATGGTAGACATTTACGTTATGTCGACTTTCTTTTTGAATATAGATGGGACAAAACAAAAAAACAATGGTTTCGTAGAGCTAGACAAGGGACACCGGTCATTGGTAGACTCATATACATCCATCCCACATGCGGTGAAACTTTTTATTTACGAATGCTATTGTTACACCAAACAGGTTGCAAAAATTTCAATGATATAAAGACGGTCTCTGGTTTCGTATGCAATACGTATCGAGAGGCGTGTGAAAAGCTCGGTTTGCTTGGTGACGACAATGAATGGTGTGTAGCTTTCGATGAAGCCTCTGCATGGGCAACTGCATCAGAATTGAGGTCATTGTTTACCCATATGTTATTGTTCTGTGAGATATCAAATCCAATGAACCTGTGGGTAAGTAAGTGGCGTAGTATGTCAGACGATGTGCCTAGACTTTTAGGATTGTTTCAGAAGAGCAAAGAGACATATATGGACGATGACGACTTGCAACAATACGTCTTATATGAGATTGAATTGTTGTTGAATTCGAGTGCTAGCCCATCTACCCTGTCTGACTTCGGTTTGCCAGTTCCACGACCCGATTTACTGGAGAAGTTGAAGAACAGGCTGTTGATGGAAGAAAGGAATTACGATAAACAACTTCTTGCCCAACAACACGAAATACAAAAAAAAGTCGTTAAATTGCAAGCAACATACAGTATACGAGTCAGTTGTCTCCTCTGTTGAAGCACACAAACAGATTCTGATGTTTGTTTATGGCCATGGAGGAACCGGTAAGACATTTCTTTGGACAACGATAATAAATGCCTTACGTAGTAGAGGGAAGATTGTTTTAGCCGTAGCAGCTTCAGGCATTGCATCGTTGCTCCTTCCTTCAGGAAGGACTGCTCATTCACGATTCAAAATCCCATTGGATTTAACAGAAGACACCATTTGTCATGTAAAAAAGAATACCCAGCTTGGACAACTCTTGGTGGAAACATCTCTTATAATCTGGGATGAAGCCCCTATGAACGATCGTAAGTGTTTTGAAGCATTAGATAGAACCCTACAAGATCTCCTTGAAAACAACCATCAGCCGTTTGGAGGCAAATCAATTTTACTAGGTGGTGATTTTAGGCAAACCTTACCCATCAAACGTAAAGCTTCTAAATCTCAAATTATTGCGTCTGCTTTGCCAAAATCATTACTATGGAGGCATTTTAGTGTTGTTAAACTAACAGAAAACATGCGGTTGCAACGTCCAAGACAAAACTCAATTGACACGTCTGAAATATCTCAATTTTCTTCATGGCTACTGCAAGTTGGTGATGGTTCGATCGGAACGCCAGACAAAGACAATCCCGACGACACGCGTCTAATTGAGATACCGGAAAAATACTTGATTTCAAACTGTGCCAATCCCTTGAATGCACTCATACACTTTATCTATGATGACGATACACTTCGTCACCCAACAACTGCAAATCTCTCAGAAAAAGCAATTGTTTGTCCTAAAAACGACACAACAGACCTCATAAACTCAATGGTCCTCGATATGTCACCTGGTAACTCTTCTACATATTTGAGCAGCGATTCTATAGTTCCCCATTTGAAAGAAAGAGGTGACACTGAAATATTGTACCCAACTGAATACTTACATGAGCTTAATTTTAGTGGACTGCCCCCTCATAAATTACACTTAAAGGTCAAATCTCCCATAATCCTTTTGAGAAATATAAATCAAGTAGCCGGCCTTTGCAACGGAACTAGATTAATAATTACACAGCTTCTCCCACGGCTCATAGAAGCCCAAGTTATAACAGGAATAGCTGCAGGTCATAGAGTTTACATTCCCCGTATCATTTTGACCCATACAGATAAGGAATTACCATTTATTTTCAAGAGAAAGCAATTCCCTGTAAAATTATGTTATGCAATGACAATTAATAAAAGTCAGGGTCAATCTTTAAATAAAATAGGTGTATATTTGCCACAACCAGTTTTCGGGCACGGTCAATTGTACGTAGCACTCTCTAGATCAACATCACCACATGCCTTAAAAATCTACATTGAACCAAATGAACAAAACCTTCCGAATGTGACAAAGAACATTGTTTATTCAGATTTCTTACGTGAAATAAACTGTTAAAAATTCATTTCAGATGACAATGCAAAAGATATCAGATCTGACACCGAGATGCAAAACAGAATGTCTGCATGTGAGGGTTGTCAAAAAATGGCTAATGTACAAACGGCCTGAAGTCCACTTTCTTTTCTTGGATTCACAAGTACGTAACGAAACATCTACATATTTATATTAGCATCTAAATGCTACATACATTTGACATTCGTATTCTCTTGTCATGTATAATATTATATTAATACTAAATGTCTATAGTTGATAATAACTTGCTGAAATTCACAGGGTGACGCCATTGAAGCAATTACCGATGCCCAAAGCAGCTCCTATTTTGACAACTTGATAAGAGCTGGATTTTGCTACTCCGTGACAGGATACGTATGTGTTGAAGCTAGATCTGCAAGTATGGTCGTTAATCGGGCCACGTCTATCCTTTTTGGTAGAGCAACAGCTGTAATTCCAATAGAAGAAGACGGTCTACCATGGTATTTCTTCGATTTCGCTCCCTACTCTGCCTTGCAACAACGTTACGATGACGGGAACAAACTTCTCACAGGTGCAAATATTAATGACTATACTTCTTTAATGTTACATTTACATAACAGTCACGCATACTTACCTATTTTTATAACTTCCTGCAGACTTCATTGGACGCGTTGTTGACATCACAGAAATTCCAAACAGAAGCAAAAGCAAATTGGTTCGCATCAGGCTGCAACATGAAAGGTAACAACAACAAATAATACGTAACAACATATGAAGACAACATCCATCATACTTACAACCACATACTCATTAATACACAGTGGCAAACTTATTGACGTCGGCCTTTGGGAAGAGATAGCCATTGGATTTAACCAGAAGGCAGCTACAACAAGCGACGACCCTGTCATCGTTGCCGTCACCTCACTCAAAGTGACTACTTTCTTAGGTAATATCCACTTTAATTATCATAAAATATCTTCCACGTATTTGTAAATCTCACCTAACAAAAACATTAACCCATGTTAAGGTGCACTGCAATTATCATCTACATCTGCTTCCCAGACATACATCAATCCAGCAATACCACAGTTAGGGTCTCTTATTCAAAAGTAAGAACACATTTTAAATTTCCATTTAACAACAATAAATTACAATGAAACATATAACAACATATTTAATATCATACAGGTTTAAACACATGCCCAAAACCGACATACCATCATCACCAACAAGGAATGCGTTTGCTGAAAGAAACATAGTTCCCTTATCTGAAGCCATTACGAAGCTTGCTGATGCCAAAAAGGTAACTTGCTGTCTCCTTAAACATACACCAATGACATCGAAAAGTGACCATACTATAATTCTTTAAATAAAATGACAACAGCAGGCTACTACATGCATGGTTTTAGCTGAAATACAAGAGATACACTCTGGCACAGGACACGACTGGTACTATGATTCATGCATCCAATGTTCCAACAAAATCTACCTTAACGGCCACCTGTTCTACTGTCTTAAGCATGGATTAAAAGATGAACATTCATACAGGTTCAAATTCCTAAAACATCTACAAACAATAAAAACACAAATGTGACATATCTCAATTTTCACAGGTACCGCTTCACTGGAACGCTTGCTGATGCCGACACCATCTCCCCAGCAGTGTTCTTTGATGGCATTGTCACATCACTCGTAGGCAAAACATGCTACGATCTGGTTATGCAGCAGCCCACTCAAGACCCTAACACTTTGCCTGCTGAATTACAACAACTCGAAGGGAAAACCTTCATCTTTGAGCTTCAAGGGAGAACAGATAGCTATGGACCACCACTCAATGTCAACAAAGCATACAAGCCACCAACATCAACTCCACCTTCCCCCATCCCAACTGAAAATGAACCCTCTTCATCCAGTGTACCACCTGCAACACCTTCAGCCAAGACACCAAAAAGGAAACATCCAGCTGAAATTGAAGACACACCTCCACAGCAGAAACACAAAGCCAAAGAAGACTAGGCGATAGTCAACATCTTTTGAGACGTGCCTTTACAAACTACACTTCCTTTTGTAAATTCACATGTAAACCTTTTGAGGCATGTCTTTTGGAACCTACTTCTGCTGTAGAAACCAACATGACCCATGAAGTCACAAGCAACTTCCTTTTGTGAATGAACTATGTGTAAATAAACTTATGACAGTTTGTTGCTGCTTAGAATATAACGTACTTTAGTCAGTTATATATGCAACTTAGAAACCAATTGTGCTTGCTACATTTTCTGTCTTTATGGCATTATCTGCAGGTTTCATGCCGAAGACTTTCTTGCCTCAAAGACAATAATTCAGGTGCATAATTTCACACTTATTTCTTTCTTGTACTCTAACAAATCCCCAAGTTCTTTAAAGATCTTCGGCTCTTTTGAAGCGGAGAAAGGGTGAAAGCTATCTGCTATCCAAAACAGGACATTTTACTGTCTCCAGGTTATAATTCTGTTTTCTTTTGGCTCTTATACTTCATATCTGAAAAAAGCCAGGATTTGTAGTTATAGTACAATTTATTTCTCCCTTCTATTTCTAATGGATACTTTATACTTTCACCTACTCACCTCTACTTATAAGCACTACGTCATTAATGATTTTATTTTCTTAGTTGAAGCATCAAAGTTTGCTTTTATTTTCTAATTCAATAAAACTGTTAAAGAGGCCAAGAATAAACTTTCTAGGACATTGTGCATCTATGTATGATATCCACTATCCTAGCATAACAATATTGTTGGCATATATTCATCTTTTTCATGGTTTCAAGTGGCATCTACTAATGTATCTAATTGAGGTAAGCTCAATATATCCGACGAAAAAAAAAAAAAAAAAAAAGAGTAAATTTGTAACTACTGAACCTTAACGCAAGATTTACTTAATAAAGTTGGATCATTAAAGTTTTCTGTTTGTAACAGGATTATTGCTTGATTCCAGAGTCTCAGTTCTATCTAGAAGGGGCTAAAAGAAAATGGGCATGTGGTTATTGTGTTAGCAGAAAGTGCAGGTCAGGAATATGTTTATGAAAGTGTAAATGCAAGTTAGTTGGGCATGTTGTATAACAGGTCAAAATGGAAGACATATCACTTTCAGGTTGACTCCCTAATCATTTTTTGTCATCTTCTTATTTGTATTATAAATGATGATTGCATTACTCATGATTACTGCAGATTTGGGTCTCTCTTTAGATTGCTGTTGAGGTATGTTAAATGGTTATTTATTTTAGTCTTATATAATAGATAAGTAGCAAAAATATCTTCATTCATCCAGAGATATTATGTAGAACTAACAGATGACCTAAGAGCAGTCCTTAGGAATTATATTTCAGGCAGTTTTTAGAACTGGAAGTGATCTCATGACTTTTTCATTAAAGTGGTTTATTTCTTATGATTACACATCATTGGCTATAGACATAATAACTAGATATGTTGCCCAGGTTAAAATATATAGTTATAATTAAAAAGCAAAATATGAAGTTATTGATAAGCATATCCCAACAGATGAAAGCTGTTAACATTTATTATGAATTCAGATAGACTCTGACATTCTGTTTAGTGTTGGTATTAGAAACGATAAACTTGTGGTAAATAAATCCATATACAATGTACATTTAAGTAACAATTTCAAAGTTTTCTGTTCTAATATATAAGTTCAACCTTGAGCAGTTTGTGGACTGGGAAGGTGGTAATAGCAGGTTGCTAAATCCTGTCCCTCAAATGCTATACAGAACAAAATTAAACAACATTAGTGCCAAGTGCAACCAAGACATCCATGTTAGCAGTTTTTAGCCTCAGTACATGATACGATCCCACATTAAACCTAAATCGAAATTAAGAAAGGTTAAACAGAATTATTACCTACAACAAAGAAATTAACCAATAGAATTCATGTTGTGCAGAGGATCCATGTTTGTTTAACCCTTGCTTTTGTTTTCTTTCTTTTTTTGACATTGATTAAAACTTTCGCATACAATTAGTAAGCTTACCAGGCACAAAACCCGCGCAACGCGCGGTTTCAAACTAGTTGATATTATAAGCATGCAATGACGTTTAAGACGTGTGTGCATGTGTGTTCAACTTATGATCCTTTGTACTCTTTATATAAAAATGACTTTCTAAAGTTTAATATATTAATGCATTAGCATTTTATCCTTTTATGTACCTTTGTATTTTAATATGGTGATACAAGGTTATTGACTTAATGTTATAAGTCTCACTTATTTTATTTCATTATTTATATTTCAAAACTTATGATTTTTAATTGTATACTTACATCTTTGAAAGAATATATGAAGGTATGCATAGATAACTTCATGGCAAAATAGTTTCACTATATTTGTTGTAACGAATGAAGTTGTTAATTTAATTTAATTTTTAATTTGTCTAGAAAGAATATTTCTAGAGAAGAAATTATAATGAAGAATATCTCTAATGCCATTCAAAAAACAATAATAATATCTTTAATGTTTAGATAACATGTGAATTAAATCATAATCAAAGTTTAGTTTTGCAAATAAAACATGATTAATTAAATTTTGGATAATCATAATTAGTAATCTAAAATTGTAAACATGATACAAACTTTATAAAATTAAACAAAACTCAGATGAATAGCTTTTGTGGTATATGCCAATTTTATGTTTCGTTCTTAAGTATTTAAAATTACTATCTTCCATATGAATAACTTAAGATATGTTTCCTGTTTTGAATTAAAACGGATAATCCCTTGTCTCGTGTTAAATGACAGTCTCTCTCTATTTAAAGATTTTGCTAATTTAAGGGCGTTCATAAACACCCTTAGAGTGCAGGTTAATTACGGACGTCAAAATTAGTTTTATTCTTGTTTTGAGTTATGTTTCTTAGTATTGTTGCATTATATATTATATAGATATAATAATTACACTAATATATTTAAAATATATATTTAAAAATGACCACATAAAGTCTAAATATATTATATTTTATATACTATGCTTATAAATGAACTACACGTTGTTCTCGTAGCCTGAAAAATCAATTCAACAAACCGGAAAGTTACTTTTATAAGTTTATTTTATACAAATAAGTTATTACAAATGTCAACACAACATACCATAAAATACATGCAGCGTAACCATAACCACGTATAATAATCGTCAAACAAGTGTAACTTACAAAAATCAATTATGAAATGATGTAATTGTTATGTCTTGTGTGTGAAAATACAGAATAGTTTTCTTGAAGTGGTATCTTCAAAGTTTGACCAAGCATATATCAATTATTGTTATTCATTAGTCAAGTCTACAATATAACAACAATAAATAAGTAATAAGACTAATAACGAACTATATTTGATATTTTGTCATTGGTTTGACCAAATCAAAGGGCATTTATGTAACTTCAGAACCCAAGAAGTCTTATATATACACCAAAAGCACAGCTTCTCCTTGGTTTGCTTAACAAATAAAACTTTTAATACTTTCAAAATGACCACAAAAACTTGCACTTTATACTCAAACAATAAGCCTCAGCCACCACCAAGGACTTGTTTATGTTCTCCAACCAACCATCCGGGCTCGTTCCGGTGCAGCCGCCACCGGAGCCTCAACAAGGCTCCGAGCAGACGCGCGGCTAGCCGTGGTTCATGGGAGTTAGCCGTGGTTGCGAAATCCAACTCGGCTAAGGCGTTTCTCATGATCCGATTGATGATAAGGCCATCGAACCGCGATCTTCAAAGGAGGAGGAACTTTCAGCAGAAGCCTAGTAGGTTTTGCTTGTTGAATGGCAATGGAAACCGACTCGAAGTTGTTTCTTGATCGTATGTAGTTGTAGTTTCATTGGTTGTGAAGTTATTTATTCACATGTGAACGAAGGAGTTTTTATTATTTTATCTTATTTTTTAATTGATTACAAGGGTGTATAGAGTTGTAAAAGTTTTGTAATGTTTATATATGATGAAATGAAATTATTAAGACACTAACAAAAGATTATATATGTGTGTTCATGAAATTTGTTTTGTTGTAGGCAATTTTGCCCTACACGTATGGTTTCAAGCCAAATTTTGAGTTTGTTTTGTTTCCAGGTGTTTCGTAAACCTTATTTACAGTTTACCTAATGATACACATACAAAATTAAGATATATAGCAAGAGCAACTTGATTATATAGCAAAGCCACATACATCAAGAACTAAAGGTCATCCACACCAAATGTCTTGCGGATCGCTTGAGGTATCACACTAATATCATCAAGACATTAACAATTTATGTCGTGTCATCGATTGATGATAAATAGAGAAAGACATAACTCTGACGTACCCAAAGATAGTAAATAGTATGAGCCTCAGAATCACATAGTCAGAACTATATCATCTTAGTGTGGGAGTAGGTCTTCTTTAGTTTTTGACGCACTTGATGCGTCCAATCCCTTATATAAAACAAAAGCTAGATTTAAGTTCTCTTTTCTTCACGTCCCAAACCAATCGTATCCCATTTCTCCCCTTTTGCCCCCCCCCCCCCCCCCCCCCTATATCGCATGCCTAGAATTTACTCATCAAATATTGTTATTGTTATTTTTGTTCTACATTCTAACACAATTAATATTGTTTCTAGTGTTTTCTAATTGAAAAGTTCATTTTATTTTATTTAAAGAAAAAGAATGTTATTCCCTTCAAGTGGGAAGCCAGATGCTTGTGCTCAACGCATAAGAGTCAACTAAAATCAACTAATAAGCCTTTGAAATACTATTTTTGGTTGACCTTTTCAATTCTCATTCCACTTTCTCTATTGGTGGTCCTTTTAAGCTCCTTCCACACCTCTTTGTGAACCGTTCTTTTAAAGCCAACAAATAAAATATTTTGAATATTTATATTATTATTATTATTATTATTATTATCATTTTTAACGAAAAACTCACAAATCTATTAAACTTATTATTAAATCTGTATCATTTGTTTATAATAAAATTTCAACAATCACCACTTACTAACAACACCATTTTAACCTCTTGGTATAAATATTTGTATTATTTAGTAATGTTCGCATCCTATAATATGTAACATGTGAGCTAACAAAATTATTACATCTATTAACATTTACTTATCTTATATAACTATTGATCAGATTTATTTTTCTGATTGTATAGAAACTTGTTTTTTATAGTTAAATAATAGAATAATAAATAAAAAGTTGATTATGAATCAATAAATTAAGTAACGATATTCCAACAGGATCCGAAGAAAATATTCAATTTTGTTTCTCAATGATAATATTTTAGAATATGTGCCTGCTTATTGAGGTGCATTATTACTTATGCAATAATTATTCATCAATAGTTTTTCCTATATTTATGGGTGATTCCATTGCAAAAACTAGGGAACATGGTCCCAACTAGAAGGAAACATGTAAATAAGAAATTATTGGAATAATAGTTTATGAAAAGGAATCATGAATCGTGTCACTTGAACAAGGTAACAAAAAGTTGTTAAACAATAAATAATTGCATTTATATTTATAATCTTTTTAAACTAAAAACTTACACACACTAAATTTATATTAAAAGCATTTTCAACTCAACTCTTATATCCATCCTCCTCCTCATATTTTAACAAAATCATCAAACACAAACACTACATTTCACTTTTCATCTTTATAATACATTCTTATTTATCATAAGACAACAAATAACTTTTAAGGTAATAGGTTATAACTATATAATAATGTATGATATGTTATAATACAATAACATTTTTACCAGAATCAATTATTTGATAAAAATTACGATAAACATATTATCTGCTCATATTTGGTGTGTCAAATTTAATTCATAATACATTGACTATCTCACACTACTTTAGATATATTTATAGTGTATACAAGTAGATGATCAAAAGGGCAAGTGGCAAATTTTACTCCCTCTTTGTATACCATTTGCATCCTTTAAAAATTAATAATTGAACGTGTCCCTTTATAATATGGTTGTAGGTTGTTTTCTCTACACAAAGTGAGATGATAAAGAGGGTAAGTGGCAATGTAATTCGGATAAGATTTAATTTGATATGTCGTTATCATTTGTCAAAGCATTTAGATTAGGTATCGATAATGATGAAATTAACGTTGCTTAAAGCTAAACAATGATGATATATGCAACCAAAGAGACTTTTATATTATTGTCTTAACTTTAGCTCAACTCCCAAAAATATCTAATCTCAATTTGAGACTAAAGTATCGTATTATTTGTTTATTCTCATATAGAAAATACCACTTTAATTTTTTTTATATTTTTCCAAAGATAAAAGTTATTGATGCTTAATTTTTTCACTAGTAGGGTAAAGTTTTAAACAAAAATATACTTTCTATTCTTCACAAATTTTGATAGTGAAACACACAAACAAGTCTATAAACTAACTTATGTTATATTGAAGTCTATAAACATGCATAAAATATATGTATTGTTAAAGAAAATAGACTAGTTTCTTATAAAGGGTAAACGAGTCAAGCCTGTCATCTTTTCGTGAACGTGATCATTAATAAACAATGTTTTCAAAACTGGATCGGACGTCGAACCAGACGCATTACTGGTTTGGTGGTCGGACAGTATTTAAGAACCGAATAACATCATAACTATATATATATAGTATATTATATATATAGTTATATATATAATTAAATATAAGTAATTTATATATGTATTTTATAGTTATATATAAAACTTAACTACACATGGTTCAACACCCCGTTTTTACCCATTAAAATAAAAAAAAAATCCGGTTCGAACGGTCGGGTTTCCCGGTCCGACCACCGATTCGGGACGAACCGGCCGGTCGAACCAGCCCAAAACGATTCGATGCGAACCGGACCAGCCACCTAGACGATTCCCGGTCGGACCAGCTAGTCCGATCCGATCCCAAAACCATGTTAATAAATGAGCCTGAATTCAAGCCCAGGTCTCACATATTGAACTCTAACTGACTCGCCGGTCAAATTATAAAATAATATTAGTCCTATTAGTTCTGATACTACAGTAAACAATATTTTCTGTATTATTCGTATACACACCGCGTGATGAAAGTCTATTTAGTTTAATTAAAAGTTAAGTGTGTTATTTCAGAATTGTTAACTTAATCAAAACTCGACCATATAGCAGTTTCTAAACGACTTTCATTCTTGTCGTTTCCCGCCCACCGAAAATTATTTTCCAATTTTCCATCACAAAATATAAACCCACCGTAAACAAACCAAACAACCCAAACGGCAAATCGTTTCTATTTCTTTTATTATTATTATTATTATTATTTTAAATCACTTTTCCACTCCTATAAATACGATACATGAAGAAAGCAATGTTTGCCAATTTACACACCCAAATACAACTTCTATTCTCCACCAACAATGGCGGTTTCAACACGAAGAACAACCACAACCACCGCACCGGTGCTCCGATCACACTCTCCGGCCGGCAGATTCCACCACTCTCCGGCGACCACCGCCTTCGCCACCACCACCTCCGCCTTCTCCACCAGATCCACTTCCTTTTTCCAAAACAGACCGGCGATTTCACCAACTCCGGCGAACCTGTACGGAACACCGTCGGCATCGTCGTCCGTACGATTCTCCATCGACAACCGTCCGATCTCTCCGAGCAGATCGATATCTTCACTTCCGACGAATCGTAATCAGGCCGTGACGACTCCGAAGAGGACGTGTATGTGCTCACCGACGTCGCATCCAGGATCGTTCAGGTGTAGTTTGCATAAAAACTCTAACAACAACAACAATAACAACAACAATCGTCATAATGCGGTGATGTGTTCGTCGAATCGACTCAACGCGAGGCGATCGGCGATGACGAACTCGCTCGTGCGAATCGGAACCGTTGAAGGTGGAGATCTGGTGAAACGAGCTCTCGCGGCGTTGATCCGGCCGTCGTCTCATCAACAACGACGGAGATCGTCGTTTCAGCGTAAACCTAGCCGGTTGTCCGTCATGTCAACGGCGGAGGATGCTTAGATTAGCAGTTTTTGGTATGTTCGTTAATCTCCTTCAAATTTCACTGGTGGAGCAACTGTTGACAACATGATCGAAGAGATATGGATCAGATGAGCCCTAACATGATCGAACATCAGTTTTCTATGTGTATATACAAGTAGATGATATTAATGGCTAATCGAGCAGCTTCAATTCGTAATTCTAATTTCTAATCAAATCACTCTGAAATTTGGACATTGAAATTGAATTCAATTCATAATCGACCTAAGCTAACTTAACAATCTGTGGACAATGAGCTTTCCGTATGTGTTGATGATCATGATCTTCATCTCTGTTCGTCTATCAATATCTCTTCAGTTTGTTCTGTTAAGCTCAATTCTATTCGTTAATGTTACACGTTTTCGTTAACTGCGATTCACTTCATCCATTGATCCGTAGGTCTGTTGTATTCTATGTCATCGTTTCGTCGACTACAGTGAGCTTTCCGTATGTGTTGATGATTTGCATCTTCATCTCCATCGTATCATTTACCGTCAGATTTCTCATGCGACTCCAGTGGTTCTGTTATTATGTACTCTTCTTAACGTTAGGCATGTACAATACTTTTAAAATCATCGCACTTACGCTCAATTAAATTGATAGATACTAATACTCACTACCACTTGTCAACTTGAATGTTACTTGTGGACTAATATTATTGTTATTATGTGTGTTTAATCTTTTATTTAATTTTGCAGGTAGGGGCGTTATTGTGGACAGGCTGGATTTTGAATAGGGAAATATTATTGATGGGCGTGCCATTTGTGACTTTGATTTTGGTGGCTAAGTGGACCACCTTTGACCTAACTAACCTGTGCATTGGAGGACTCATGAACAACGAACTAATAGTTATTAATTTTTTTTAACCATAATTAAAAACGAACCCGTAACATAAATAATAAGGAGCTGGTCTGGTGAGGGTGAACCACTTTTGTCTAATGATGGTGCAACCGAGTTTGGTGAGTGGATAGATTATATGTTTAAAAAGAATCAAACCTGTGATAGCTTTTTAATTCTTTTAACGGTTAAATGTAACCCTGACTATCACTGAATCTATATCGAAACTAATTAGATCAACTCGATGATGTGACTTGAACCCTTTACCTTTATGACCAATTCCATAATTCTGCCAGATCGATGATAGACGTTTCTACAGTTGATTCAAAACGTTTAGTAATATAAAGTTTTCTTTTAATATGCCGCAACAACTCTAACCAAGTGCAACTCTAACCAAGCTCTAACCAAACGACTTCTACAGTTCTGCACAGATCGTTGTCTAAAACCTGAAGTGGTGAAGACATGTTCCATCAATTCCAGCTCCGTAAGACAAAGAAGGCACTTGTTTGAATCTGTCTTGACCCTCCCAACCTCAAAGGATAAAACCGGGATCCTATTTTGAATGAGCCTCCACGAAAACAACCAACCTTGATGGGAATCTACTTGAACCAACCAAAGTTCAACCAAAATTTAAAACGTACAATGCATTGTTTTTTTAAGAAAGAACATGGAAAGATTTGGTCCAATCGTGTTGCCAACTACAGTCATTTTCACCCTGATGGTAGTTATAGTTCTTCAACATGCATTCTTGGAACGTAGTCTCCGGTTTCTCTGTCTCAAACAGTGTTTTTTTTTCCCTCTTGTTCCTTTCATATTCAACTTTGAACTCTTTCCGGCTTAAATTTCTAGAGAAATCAAGCAATTCTTTGATGATTCTAACTAAAACAACCTAGCGAACGTCTCATCGAGATTAAAGCTTCTAATCCTATCTTCTTTTTTTTTAGAAGTATGGTTTCCAAATCCAAGAATCCTCTTAAGGAGGTCTTTGAGCCTAATTTCAAGTTTCATGAGGTCAATCTAATCTAATGAATATTCTTCTAGTTGTCGATCCCTCAACACAAAAAGTTTTTCACACGACTTTCCAATGTATGAGTAACTTTTTAGGAGCATGAAACATATATATAAAGTAAATGGGAAAAATAATTCTATTAGTTATCAACTGTTGATAAGATGTTCCCATTTATAAAAAAGCTTAGAGTTTAAATTCTACTGTCGTTAAAAGAAAAGGTTGTTCTAGCTAAAAGTTAGCAAATGGTGTGGTCTCGTGGGATTTAAATAATTAATAATGTTAATGGTGTCTGAGATCTCGTAGACAGCCTGAAAACAATCTAGTGACTTCCATATGAATACAAAAAATTCTCTACTTTTTACAAAGGAATCTCACCTATACTGAACATGGTAAGCACTTTTCTACAAATAAATATACCTGAAAATATTTTTTGATTTCTACTTTATCTTCTATTGGCATAAGGTTTATTCAAAGTATGGATTCATCATAGTCAGTAAAACACTACAAGGTACTTCAAATAAATCCGAATGATCAAAGATGAATCCACAGATTATACAAAATCGTATCAGAGACATCTTCTTGAAGGCTAGACATACTATGAATACAAATGGTATGTTTGTTTCATATGTATAATCTAGAACCCTAAAACCTTCAACCTCATTTTCTGATTTGAGATGTCCAACTTGAAAATCTTAACCCCTCGACGAAATACGAAGTATAGTTGGATCGAATATGGTATAAAAGCCGACAAATAAAAACGACAAAATCCATAAGAAAATAAGCTGCCAGAATAATATCCTACAAATTAAGCAAGTAATCCAACACCTGTTTGATTAGTAAGTTGAACTGCCCATTCTGACAAAAGCCTAGCACATGTCCCCAATTCATGCCCAGGCCCAACATGTCCCCAATAAGCCCAGCCTAGAGCCCAGGTCCAACATGTCCCCCATAGGCCCAGCCAAACCCAGGCCCAAAATATCCCCAGTATACCCAGCCAAGCCCAGGTCCAACTTGTCCCCCTGGCACTAAACTAGATTATATGTTATTGCACATATCTAAACTTACCTTCTTATGCAGCAGACACTTCAGTTCTTTCTATTGTATGTATCAAGTGTTAATTTTTTCCGATGTGGCAACCATATAAGTCTACATGTCAGTTGCCAAATCACCATAAATCGGAGCCACATTGACACTTACGTTATAAAAGGTTAGATACATACAATAGCATGAATTGAAAGTTTGGATGCGATAAAAAAAAGTTTTAAGGGTCCAATACACAAAATAGCAATTGGTTGTTGGATAGTCATAATAGGTGCATAACCCTTATCATAACAAGGCATATAGAGATATAGCTCTCAAAGCTATGATGAAATAACGACGCATAAACCATAATGAACTCCTAAAAGACGATACTTTCCATTTCAATTAAAGATTTGACATCTAGCAAAGCATCTGTTTCTATACCAACAAATCCAACTAGCATTTCTTACCAAATTTGAAAACCCTTAAAGGTATCTACAAAATTTGAGGCCTTCCACACGACTCAACGATCAAGTTTCATCTGCAATTGTTCCAAGTGGCTGCAACACAGTTTCTGAGTTTCAGCTTAACTATTACATATAAAAGAGAAAATTAACTTGAAACACTGCAATATCCAAAATCATACCTTACTGCTTTCTTCTGATATCAGTCAGCAATCTTCCCACTGAAATAGTCAAACAAAGCATAAATTTATATATTAATCAGCAAATCTTGAAATGATTCAAACCAAAGTTTAAAAGGTATATCCAGATGCAGAAATGTTGTACAAGATTCTCTAACCAAACACCAATGTTTTGTTCATACCTTGATGCATATTAGGAAAAAACAAAGTAGAAAGGTCGTGTATTTATCATCATTTGTTAAAAAATGCACTAGTTATTGGCATTCCCTTTCAGTATTAACAAGAAAGTTAACTATAGTAAAGTCGATAACTTCAGTTATGGTGTTGTGCCCGTAATTACTACTGAAAAGTTACGCATAACACAATAACATGCAAATTAGTCCATTATCTACATGTGATATCAGTTTGACCTTGTGCATACAATAACATTCACATGTTCCACTTCACACTTACGAGAACCGTTCAAATATGGGTCATATGACTGAAACTACCACTAGATATTTGTAACAAAGAACATAATGCATTATGCATAGCACACAACATATATACATATAAACTATCAAGAAATACATGGACTTTAATGGACAAAGTTGAGCGCGTTTGGCTTACCCGACTTAAGTCTGAAGCAATTGCACTTCTAATCCTCTCTCCTGTTTCATCCCCTTCTCCTTCATAATCCGAAAGATCATGATTCCTAATATAATCCGAATCTTCATCAGGGAACTCCTCACCGGACTTAATAAGAAAATTATGAAGCAAACAACACGCGACAACAACATAAGGAAAAGACTCAATCGACTCCTCCTTCCACTCTTTCGACAAAATCCTCCACCTCGCTCGAAGCCTCCCAAACGCAGTATCAAGCAACTCCATCCCTCGACTATGCACAGAATTAAAAGCTTGTTTCGAAGAACACAAATTCAAACACCCATCATCAACACCATCATCATCATCATCATCATCATCCTCATCACTATCACTTCTCCTAAAAGGCGTAATCAGCCACGACAAAAGAGGGAAACAAGACTCACCCAAAATGTACTGAGGGATTGAGCTACCATCACTAAGCTCATACGAAGGACCATTCAACAACTCCCTCGACTCCTCAACAGCCGAAAACAGCTCCGACTGCCGTAAAACCAGCTCCGGCTTCATCGTACTAGGCCACCCAGCCGAAACATCAAGAAACCTACCCTCAGAATCCACCAAAGCCTGAACCATCACATACCCATTTTCCCCAAACAAATTCCCCTTAACAGGAAAACAATCAACCCCCAAAACACCACAACAATTCGGCAGCGAAATCCACCCAAACCCCAACACAATTCGATTCAAATCAGACCTTAATTCAAACAAATGCCCTAAATTATCAATAATCGCTTTGCATACAACATAAAACACCCTACAAGCAGTCGAAGAATCGACATCGAAGCGTCTACCAACGGCGTTAAAAGACGCCCCATACGCAAGACGAAAGAGGGTAGCAGCAACTGCATAATCAGGTTCAATTGGGAGAGATGATAAAGAAGGGGCTAATAAAGGGATAATGTAGGAAAAAGATTGTTTTGACATTCTGAAAGATTCGATGAACAGGTGGTCGTTGTCGGAATGGGAGGAGAGGAGGCGGTGGAACCACGACGGCGGAGGCGGAGGGGGGCGGGGGACGGCGGGGTGGTGGAGGAGGGAGAGGAGGTGGGATATGGAGAGGAGACGGCGGAGATGTTGGATTCTAGGGTTAGGGTTTGGGAAGGGTGGAGGGAGAGGTCGTTGGTGGTGAGGAAGGAGTGGGCGGCGGCGGTGGCGGAGGCCGCGGTGGCGATGAGGTGGAGGAGGGTTTGACGGCGGGTGGAGGGTGTTTGGGGCGGTGGTTGGTGGTGGTGGTTGTGGCGTTTGGTAGCGGCGGAGGAGGAGGATTTCGCCGCCGTGGAGTTTTTGGTTCCACCGGCTCCGGCCATGGTAATCCCGAGGAGATGAAGAAAGGGGAAAATGGTTATTTCTAGTGATATTTTAGGAAGTTAGATATATTAATTAATTGTTTTTATTTTATTAAGTGATTAAGAATTAAGACTGAGATTAAACTAGCGTTAACTCGAGTTATCTGGGATGGGAGTAGATCCTTGAAAGGTTTTTAATGTATGGGTTTACGAAAGGATGGGTTCAACTTATTAGATTTATTCACACGGATAATGTCTTTTATTTGCAAGTAATCATCATGTTATGAAGGTTGATGTATGGAATAAAACTATTTCTCCTATGTAAAAGTTGAACAATAAGGATGTCATGTCTTTATCTTTCTATAAGGAGAAGGGTTGGTGATGAACAGGCATGCTCTTATGGCTTGATTGTTAGATGAGACATATTTTTTTCGGACTAGGTTCTTTGTCTCTAGGTTGGAAACTTAAAACAATGTTCTATTTTTTTGTATAAGAAATATAGATGGCCGGATGTGAAGGTGGCAGGTGGTAAAGGTAGGTGTGAATCATCGGAGCTTCAAAAGCTAATTAAGTTGTTATGTGATTTTGTTTCTATTGAAAATCTCAATAGATGGAATTGCGAATTAAACAGATAGAATGAGTTTACTATTCATGGAGTGAGAAATCATATATATTGCTTTACACTGTTGAATGGGTAGGTTTCGAGTTTCGACACGGTGGAATCGGCTTTCCCGCGCAAAGGTAATATTATGGTTTGGCGCCTCCTTTTTAGATTGTCTCCCTACATGCATAAATCTTGTTTGGCTCACCTTTTCTGAAATGGGATGTGGTGGCTAGAATGTGGAATTACATTGCAAATTTGGTGGATTTGCCTCTATTGATTTCAAAAACTCCAAGCGATCTTGTTTGTTTTGACATGGGCATGGGCATGCCTCCTAATGTGAAAAGGGTTATCGAAGCGTTCTTTTTTCACAACATGGTGAGTTTTATGGAGGTTTTGGAACGACAGTATGTCTTTCACTTCGTTATATTTAAAGGAAATCATTTTTATGACTGGTCATAAAAACTAATGATTGGTGAATTCGTCACGATTTAGTCTGTTACCATGCTTGTTTCATTAATTTTATTTTGGTATAGCTATGTCATCAAAGTTAAAACTACCACAAAAAACATCATTTACGAGAAACAAAACTTAAACAAACTCGTTATGTATTCCAGAAAAAACAATTTATAAACAAACCTATATGATATGAAAAAACTTTTACGGTGTGTCTCACACTAACGTCACATGTGCACATTTATCATAAAATGCATTTTTTAAGATGTCAAGACCTCAAATGACATGATTTGCTTTACACGTCACTTTGTAACGTTTAATGCATGGAATTCGATGATTGCATTTTAAACCAAGTCTTATAGATTATAATACTAAAAACACTACAAATGTGCGCTTGTTTTGTTCACGCTAATGTATATCGTGTGCATACATTTTTATGTATGATAAATTCACCTTTTATATATAACATTGGAGCTTTTTCCTTAAACCCCTATAACATGTTAGATATTTTAGTGTAATTGGATTGACCAATAATCAATGTGATTATAGTATCAATCTAACAAGTAAGGAGGTGTGTAGTACACACTTGTTTTAGTTTATTATGATATTCGATATTGAAAACATCTTAAGTGGCGCGGGGTCTAAAGGACAGAACCCCTGATTGGGTTCGAGCTGATAAGTGTCGAAATTTCAAAGCTTTATTGTTTTACTAAAAATACATGACATTTGATTTTTTTAAAACTTCACACGTGAAACTCTCGTGGTAAAAACAATCAAATTTGAAGATGATAACTGCCGAGGGCAGACGGTTACCCCAATCCTCACAAATATTCAAATTTGAGTGAATTTGGTCATCTTCTTCATTTGTTGTCTGGTTTACGATTTTTCACACGCTTATCGTACTTATTCTTGATATTTAGTTTTATCTAACTGAAAATTTTATGTAAACCACAAATAGTTTCAAACTGATAGTGATTCTTGACTTTCAATAAATTCCAGTAGATGATTTCAAATTCTCTACGTGATGTAATACAAGGCCAATAAGCGAGCTTAAAGTCACGTTTGAGTTCATACAGTTACACTCAAGTAATTGGATATGAAATACTTTTATTTAATTATGTAATAAGATGACTTTAAAACTTTATATATTTGTTTGGTTGTTTATAGTTTGAATTAAAAAAATCAATTTAGGCCGACAACTGATAAGATTATAATAGATATACCTTATCCTTATACTAATGTATGTTTAGGTATTTAAATTTTAACTAACCACCGGATTAAGTAATGTGGCTAATAGTATTTTACGATACCAATGATCCTTAGCCCAACTGCTTAAGGTGAGGTACTCATGACATGTAAATAAAGGGGAAGTCATGAGTTCAAGTTTCACTATGAGCAAAAATGCTCAGAGTTGAGCCAATGGGTTTTCTCAGCAATGAGTTTGGGGTGGTCCTCTTGAGGGGGTTGTGGGTGCAGTCCCGGCTGGGAAACCGATAGGTGAACCCAATTAAGATAACATGTATCTTCCGAAAAAGATCGTACATTTTTCGTTAAAAAAGTATTTTACGATATTATAATTGATAAATCATATAACATTAAAATTATGATAAGAATAAAGGAATACTCCTTGGTGCCCAAGAAAAGAAAAGGGTGTGCTTTTTAATTCTCATGTTATTGCACTTTACCACCCTGTAATTCACTAATTCTACGTTTACTTCTTTTAGTTAAGTTCTAGATTACATTCAAAAACTTACTTTTTTAAACTTTAAAAATCAATATAACTCTTTTATTTTAATCACTTCAACAATGATAATTTAAGCAACTTTAATTATTAAAAAACTGTAACAAGACTCGATTTCAAATGACGAAACCCTACCTTTGCTATAAAAACGTGTAGATCTAGTATGAAGATTTGGAGCAACAATGTGGAAAAGGTAGTTTTATGTGTTTTGAGATCTCTTGTAAATGATGTAGTGTCATTCTTCACCTTCACAAACCAAAGTAAAGCTATAAACATAAGACCATTTGAAGGTCCACATGTGTAGAACCCGCACACACTTCAAGTGTCAAGTCGATATTCATCTACAACAAAAGAAGTAAGTTAAGTAAATACGTGCATCCAAATATCATAAATAAATAAAAATACGAGGAGATAAACTCCAAGTTTTCACAAGTCAAAAGGTCTCTCTAAAAACAACTTTTTTATCCAATATAATGAATGTAAAGATTTGTCATCATCTTAACTCATGATACTCCTTATACAAATAAGATTTTTCCTAGGTCTGTTTATTTGACCTAAAATTTCCTTAAATTATACACCAAGATTTTCTTTTCACAATGTCTCCTGTAGACAAGGCGTTGGTACCTTCTTAAATAGAGTGCGGATGACTAGCCACTCAAAATTATACACTTGTTCTTCGGAGGCGCCCACCCACCCGCTCTCACAAAGCACTCGATACCATAAAATGACATGTGTATTGATCTTGAGTGGCCCACTATACAAGCGTTCATCCTCTGTCTAAGGAGGTTTTAACGTTTTGTTTGAAAGCAACATTTAAAGAATAAATTATTTAAGGGATATTTCAAATAAAATAAAGAAGAAAAGAAACATTTTGAGAATTTTTTTATAATTAAAACACAAAGGGTCATTCTGAAACATCATCAACCTCCAAGCACTCCTATACAAATAGCAACTCCGTACGCCTATAAACAACGTGAAAGATTTCACAAGTCAAGTTTCTTCTTCAACTTCATCGTCTTCTACAACCCAAAAACCCCTACAAAACGTCGAAAGCTTCAATCTTTATCACTAATCACACCAATGGCGTCAAAATTGAAGATCGCAGGGGCATGGTCGGGTGTTCTAGAGGCTGAATTGGGCGAATGGACTGTGCCCTTTTTGAAACAACAAATTGCAACAAGATTAGACTGTACTATCGACTCGATCAACCTCATAACTGCAGGCAAAGTTTTGCGAGATGATAGTGGAACCCAGAGGCTAATCGAATTGGGTCTCAAGAACAATTCGAAGATTTTGGTCACGAGGGTCTCTCCTGATCAAGGTAAAGAGTTGATTGCTGAAGAAGAGAAGTCTACAAGGCTTCAAAGACTCAGGTTTGACTCTGTTCTGTGCTTCGATCATCGTTTTGTGTTTGATTTTGATCGTGTTTGTGTTCTTGTTTTGATGATTGATCATCGAGTGTTTGAAGTTTACTGATGATTTGATTCTGCTTTTGGGGTTGATTATGGAATCCGTTTTGATGTTCTTCTGCAATTCGATTGTGATTGTTGAAGTTTATTGATTATGCTTGTAAAGTTGCATTAATGGATGTTTCTTGCATTATTTTTAATGGGTTAGATTAATTACTTTAACTTTTGGGCTTAAAAGTTAAGCTCAAGTTGTTTGATGCATATGATGATATGATTATGGTGATTTAGGTCATTATGTGTTGCCTTTGGTTTTGTTGTTGAGGATGATTATGTGTTGCCTTTAATATCTGATTTATTGGCTTTTTGGTCATTAAAGCGCGTGTAATTAGCGAGCCCTAAGGTATGAGAAATCGTATTGAAAAGGGCTTTTGATCATGAGTTTATCTTGAAATTTGCAGGGCTGCTGCAACTTCGTTGGCGAAAAGACACGCTGATGGTTCTTTGCCAGTTGAAGATTTCAATCTTGAATTGGAGAATCAAAGTGGAGAGAAAGTGAAGCTGGGCAGTGAAGACGATCAACGGTATGAATGTAACTTATAATGAAGTTATCAAATGAAAGGGTTTATATTATTTATGAAGTCTAATATAAATGCTAAATTGGCAGTGCTCTAATGATGGGGCTTATGTTTCATGGAAAAGCAAAGCGATTGGTAAAAAATAAGAAGTATGAAGATGCCTTGGAAGTTTTAATCATGGGAGAGGTTAGTTTTGAGTTTTTTGACATCTTTGTGTAGTTGCATTCAGGGTGTGTTATTTTGTACCATATCATGGGACCTACATTTTTAAAGCGTTAAACGGTCAAGACAGATAAATTTGGTAATAATGGAAGTGTCTGTTTTTCAGGAGGCTTTCTCACTATGCGACTCGAAGGTCGTTCAGGTAAGCCAACCGTTACTTTTTTGTGAGTTTACATTAATTTTGTGTATTCGTTTTAAGATGGTTACAAGGTTTAAGTCATTTGTCATAACTAAAAGTTGTTTAAGAGTTCGGCTAGTAATCAGATATAGTAGTAACGCCTCAATTTGTTACGTATTGTTGTGATTTATGATTTTAAAAACTCATCCTCATTTGACATCTGTTTATCTTTTTTCCAGCTAATTGACAATGTTCCAATACTTCAAATAGATATAGTATGGTGTTATTTTATGCTCAAAGACATCAGCAAACTGTCAGTAGCCGGAAAACGCCTTGAAGATGCACGAAAAGGAATCGAACGATCTCACGGGAAAGAATCTACTCGTCTCAGACTTCTTCATGGAAATTCTCATCCTGAACTTGCATTGTAAGAAACCTTGTTATTCATGTATTCATAATTTAATATATATATCTATATACGACACTGACTTTGTAATATAGGCACTTGAGATTGGAATTACTGGAAGGTATTGTGGCGTACCATAGTGGTAATCTTGAAAAGGCAAAGATATCATTGAATAGCGCTAGGAGTAGATACTTGCAGGTACCTTTTAATATTTTTGACTTATTTTTATGGATTTTTTTAAAAATAATATTACTTTAGGTTCGTGTGTGTGAATCTGTAGGTTTTGTTTAATTTCAGCTTCAGGTTCGTGACGAAGAACTATCAATGCTAATGGGGATGGGGTATGGAGAACGTGCTGCAAAAAGAGCATTGCGTATGAACCAACAGAGCGTTGAGCGTGCTGTCGATTTTCTTGTTGAGGAAAAAGTTAAGAAACAACAAAAGATTGAAGATGACATTAGGCGAAGAAATGAAATCATGTAAGTATTTAATTTTCTAAAAAACTGGTATAAATCATGAAAGAGCCATATGACTTATGTTTTTGAAAACAAAATTACAGGGAGCAGAAGAAGTTTGGAGTCACCCCTCTTAAGAAAGCAGTGGATCTTCAGAAGTTAAAAGAGTTGGTGTCGATTGGGTAAGCATACAATGCAGAAAAAAAGGAAAAAAAGCGCATTTGTTTCCTACTTTGTGTCTAAAATCGTTCATTTTTGTGTGCACGCCCACGAGTGTGTGGCATATATAAGCTGATATGATATGGTTATTAATGTTGGCAGTTTTGAGAAAGAACTTGCTGCAGAATCTCTTAGAAGAAATGAAAATGAAATGCAAAGGGCTCTTGATGACTTGACAAATCCAGATACTAATTCTGATATACAGGTAAATATTTTGGTGTAATTTTTAAAACTCATAGTTTCTTAAAAGTTAATATTACAAAAGTGTTATTGACTATATTTTTTTGTAGTTCTTTATTGAATCACGGAAGAAGAAGAGATCGCGTAAAGCTTCTGATGCTACCATTGAAAGACTCATTTCCTTGGGGTTCCCTAGAGAAAAAGGTGACCATTTGACCTTTTGAAGCTATAACCCTTTCTTAACCATCTTTTTCTTTATTCTAACGGTTAAAATAAAGATTAGCTTAAAAAGAAAACAGGTCGAAAGTCATTGCAGTTATATCTTTAATGCATTAAACCACCTAGATCAGCATATCCATTATTACTTGAATAGTATGATTTTCTGATCGTATTTGACACACTAAACCTATAACCAAACCGCCTTACCGACCCTTTTTTACCACTTTCAACTGTGTCTAAACTCTAAACGGTTATTAGTTACAGTAACGATAATTAAGGGTCAAATATGAAAACTTATTGATCTGTTACTTTTGGTAGTTGTGGCTGCTGTTGGTACTTACGGAACAGAAGAACTTGCTCTAAACCATCTTCTGGAGCAGGGTGCACCAAACGAGAGTGCACCGCCCACAGGCCCAGTAGCGGAGAATGTGGGAAGTTCTAGCGGCGCTGGCGGTGCAAGCTCGTCAGATGGCGGCAGTGGAGCCGCTCCGAACGATGGAGATATGGA